>CM061153.1:32157366-32427366 GCA_030710495.1 Labroides dimidiatus
AGTGTGACCCCAGTTTGACTTCAGTTTGACCCCAGTTTGACATCAGTGTGACCCCAGTTTGACTTCAGTTTGACCCCAGTTTGACTTCAGTTTGACCCCAGTTTGACTTCAGTGTGACCCCAGTTTGACATCAGTGTGACCCCAGTTTGACTTCAGTTTGACCCCAGTTTGACTTCAGTTCGACCCCAGTTTGACTTTAGTTTGACCCCAGTCTGACTTCAGTTTGACCCCAGTTTAACTTTAGTTTGACCCCAGTTTAACTTTAGTTTGACCCCAGTTTGACTTCAGTTTGACTTCAGTCTGACCCCAGTTTGACTTCAGTTTGACCTCATTTTGACTTCAGTTTGACCTCAGTCTGACCCTAGGTTGACTTCAGTTTGACCCCAGTTTAACTTTAGTTTGACCTCAATTTGAGTTTTTCAGTTCAACCTTATCTTACCTCATTCTTAGGTTATTTGATTTCAGCCCGACCTCAGGTCTACTTTCGCCCTCAAAGTGACCTAAGACTGACCTCAATTTCCCTCAATTTTTCCTCTGAGTTTAGTGGGTATACTTTAGTTTGACCCGAGCCTGACTTCAGTCTGACCTCATTTTCCCTCATCTGAGTTTAGTTTAGATTAACACTCTCAGCTGAACCTCACTCACACTTCAGTCTGACCCCAGTTTGACTTTAGTCTAACCTTAGTTTGACCTCAGTTTTCCCTTGCTTTGCCTTCAGTCTGACCTTAGTTTGACCACAGCCTGGCCTTAGCCTAACTTTGGTTTGACATTACTCTGACCTTTCTCAATGAATCTGACCTCAGTTTGACCTTAATTTGACCTCATCGAGTAAAGGAAAGTAAAAGAACATAGAATTCAAAGCCTTCCTTTTCTGCACCTGCCCAGAATCTTTCACCCGTCTTTGTATTGATTTATGTTTATGAAGGTTGACTAAAACTATGACATCATCATCATCGTCGTTGTCATGGGGACATTTTGCGTGCAGCAGTTTGAATCAGTCAGGTGTGCTGACGGTGACCCGGCTCCACAGAGTCGCCCTGTGTGTTTAAATAATTCAATACAAAAAGAAAAAAAAAACTTTGAAATGTACAAAAAGAAAGAATCAAACATGGAACAATCTTTGTGTCATCATGGTGTTAGTCACAGCAGCCCACTTCCTGTTTCTAACTACACACAGCCAATCAGAACAAAGCATCAATCCTCTCAGTATCAATCAAACGGCGTCAGAATCATTCCTCAAGAAATCAAAAGAAAGAAAAAAAAGGAAATCATCAACGTAAAGTGACCAATGCTCGCTCACTCTAACAAACTTTTTTCTTTTTTTCAGTCTTTTTTTTTTTTTTTTTTTTTTAATCCACAGATACAGGAAGCGTGTGGTGGCGAGGCAGACATGGTGGTGTGTGATGAGGGATGCGGTGGTTTTGGCATTTGCAGTGAGAGTTAATTCAAACTGGTCTGAGTCTGAGATCAGTTTTTAAAGGTGCAGAGTCGGATTCTAGCTTCAGTGAATCAACTTTGTCAGAAAACATCAGCGTGGAGACTGTAAACACTTCATGAAGGTGCTGATGGATAAACCAACAGTTTGTCCAGCGGTGAGTCGCTGTTGCCTGCTCTTCTGCCAAATTATACGGAGGCCAACTTTTGCCTTTTTTTGTGGTTAAAAAAAATAAAAAAATGTCAGAAAATTAAAACAGTTATTTTTTCTCGAAACAAAACAGATGTCGACTGTTTGCTTCTGTCTGAAGCTCAGAAACACGCCTCAGTGACTAAAGCCAAACAAATACGGAAGCCCCGTGTTGCCTTCGTTTTCTGTTTAATACTCCTTAACTCTCCTGAATTAAATTTTAGTTCTTTATTTGTGTTTCATTTTGTTCCTACTTTCTATTTATATTCCATTATTATAAAAAACTTTACGTATTTTTGACTTCATCCTCAAAAAACAACGTGAGCTCACGATGTTTACGTCAACGCTCTCGTTTCACAACAAATTGGAATTCTGTTTTTGTTTCGTAACAAACATGGCCGCCAGATTTTTCTGTCCGTTCTGATGTTCGTCTCTCCTGTTTACAGTCATCAAACTGAGTTAACTGTTTGAATTTCACTCATTGAAATGTAAAATCCAGCGGACTGTACCTTTAAATCTGTCCGTCAGACTGAGGTTTGGTTTTTTAATCGTAGCCTGCGTTTCGTCCCCGTCATGTTTGCAGATGAAGTTGATGATTTTCAAACTGTGTGTGTGAGTCGTTTGTTTCCAGAGACGTCTTTGTTTTCAGGATGATCTTCATCACTTCAGTTCATGTTGATGTGTGTGTGTGTGTGTGTGTGTGTGTGGTGTAACTCTGGTGTTATGGTGAGTAATGTCTCTGTAAAGAATCTCAAGTTTTTCCCATCATGCCCCAGAAGAGTCCAGTGAAAGTCTTCAGTCGTCTTCTCAGGTGGTGAAAATGAGTCGTTCTCCTCTCCCCACATTCATGTCTTCATGGTTTTTTTTTCTTTTCTTTTTTTTTTGACGCTGAGTTTTTGTTTGGTTTGGGGTTTTTTTTTAACAAACATGCCGCTCTGTCGAAGAAGGCTAGAAAATAGCTGCACATCATTTGGTCACTGAACGTCTACAAGCTGCTTATAGGACAGAGCCGAGCTCAGACCGGTTTCTGCTTTTGGTTTCATGGTTCAAACATCTCTCACAGGAGTGTGTGTGTGTGTGTACCTCTGTGTGTGTGTGTGTGTGTGTGTGTGTGCAGTGTTCGTAGGTCAAACAGGGCAGTGGCTTTTGCTGAGGAAAGAAAAAACGAGGAGGAGAGTTTTGATCAGAGTCCGGATCAGAGCGTTCGTCTGTGATGTCTGACGGTTTGATCTGCTCGTCTCTCTTTGTGTTCCGGTTTTTGCAGAGTTACTGGTTTTTGTGCTTATCGGTGTTCTGGTCTCGGTTGCAGGCTCAGGTTTTCGGAGTGAACCGGTTCTTTCTGGAGATCTTTCTTCAGCCTCTTTCTTTTTAGCTTTACATCAAACATGTAGGAGCAAGTTGAAAGATACTCGGATGTTTTCATAATTTAGTTTGAAATTTTACTGCTCGACACCAGAGCAAAACCTGACAGCTGTGTTTCACTGACAGGGTCGTCCCGCTGACTCAGAGCCGTCTGTTTGATGTAACTCTCTAAAAACAAAGTTAAATTTCTCTTTTTTCAGCTTTAAATCTGATCATTCTCATATTGATCTTCTCTAAATGTTGAAACTTTATCTGATGTTTTAAAGCTTCCTGAGCTGAAGGTGGTTTCATGTCTCTCAGTCCTGTTCTCTAAACTTATGTGAGGCTTGGTTCCCTGTAAGGATTATATTCATCAAACTGATCTGAAATCTCAACGACTGAAGTCATTAAAACTCTAAAATGACAGAATGCTAAAAATCAGCATGAGGTGAACTAATATTCAGACTAATAAATCAACTGACTAGAGGACTAGAGGACTCTACTGGCTCCTGGTCCTGGTCCTCAGTCCTGGTCCTCCTCATTTGAGTAACAGGACTGAAAGTAACAGGAATGAGTTTTTAGCAGAGAATTAGCAAACACATGAAATATAGCCACATGGCGTTTATGCTAATAGCATGTTGACACTTAGCTCATCACAGTGACTCAACAAAAACTGTGTTTTAAAAATAAAGAGATATGGCCTGCAGAGGATCTGAATGAGGCTACTTCCTGTGGACCATGTGACACTGATGGAATATTCCATATGTTTCAGAGGGGGGGGGGGGGGGTGTTAGGGTAACAGGACTGAGTCAAAACCAGGGACACCACTAAAGACTGAGTTTAAACTGAACTGATTTGATCTGTTTTTAAAGTAATTAAAATTAAAGTCTAGTTGGGATCAGGAGGAACACAAATATGTCAAAATGTGACATTTCTGAAGGATTTCAATGATTCTATTTGATGGTAAAGTCTGATTTAAGAAGCAGGGACAGAAAACTAATGATATTTCATGAAATCAGATCATTGAGCAGGACACTTGGCTTCATACAAAACTGTGTTTTAGTTCATTTATCAGGAATGGCAACAATTTGGTGGAGTTTACAAAAAAACGAAGATAATTTAATTTAATTCCTTTGAAACTTTTTTGGTCTTATTCAGCAAAATCTTTGAACTTATGGCTGCAGGATTTAAGCTCCGCCCACAAAGGTAAAGAGGAGTTTGCAGCTGTACGGTTCATCCATGATGTGGCTCCTCACTGAGTCTGTGGTTCGATCCGGATCTGATGAGAGCAATTTTGAAACGGAACATCGACGGAGTTCGGCAGCCGGGAACGAGCAGCGAACGAGTTCAGGTGACGTGTTTCAGGTAACAGATATAAATTTGTGTGAATAAAGTCGTAACGTATCAGTTTGTTGTAAACAGCACAGGAACAGTCGGGTCAGGCAGTGTGCAGCGCAGACTGTAACAGTGTAGTACGTTAGCGTCAGACGGGTAGGCTACGAGACGGCGTTGGCGTTGGCGTTGGCGTTGGCGTTGGCGTTGGCGTGTGGATTTGTTTCTTTGCTGAAGGAACATTTAACTGAACTCAGTCTGTCAGAGTTCAGGAAGTGGCTTTTATTCCTCATTTTATGGGTTAAATGATAAAATACTGAATCATATGAAACACCAGACTGCGATCAAACCTCCTCCATGTTTGTTCTTTAAGTGCTGGGTAAGAAACACCATCGTTATGACATCATAGCTGGCTAAGCCAATAGGAGCGCTCCTTCTAAAGGTTCGTCCCTCCAGTAAGCGCGGTGTTTGTGTTTCTTTGTGTGACTCGGAGTCAGCAGGAATGTAGAATCAAAGTCCGGCTTCAGTCCTTCACGTCCAACCAGGGATTAAATCTCACACAGCAGGACGTCTGTTCTTTAATCTCATGCGGAAACTCTAAAGTGGCGCTGACTTCCAGATTAAGGGTTAAACTTCATTTCCCATGATTCCACCCACACAACTAAACCACTGAGTGAGTTTAGAGCACAAGAAACGGATGAAGCTGGACGTTCATTTGTTTCCGTCAGCCTGAGACGAACTAAAGGAGCATTTCAAAAACTTTGACACCTTTTCCTCTTTAGGGCAACAAAATATGCAGCTGAGACAAAGTTTGGAGAAACTTTTCTGCATCTAAAGTTTGTGTAAAAGGTAAAACGTCCAAACTCGTCTTCCTTTCTTGTGTCTCTAAACCTTCTCAGTAGTTTTTTTATGAACTTCCACAGGCGTGTAGAAAGCAAAGCTCAGGAGCCGTGCAGCCCTCTCTGTGAATCGTGGAGTTTTGTGTGCAGCAGAAATCGAAAACTCGCTCCGTCTCCTCTTTCAAACCTGAATCCCATCAAACCCCGAGACGGCTCGCGGAGCGCCTCGCTGTGACGATGATGGCGGCGGTGCTGATAGCGATGCTTTATGTTCAGAGTCTGTGTGGTTTCGGGATCCTGTGGAGATCCAGGAAGAGCAGGGGGATTGTGGGAGATGCAGTCCCAGCAGGGGGTCGGGGTTGGAAAGGTTTGGGAGGGGGGGGGGCAGTCAGAAGAGACAGACTTTCTTCTTCAGGTTGTTTCTCTTCCAGAGGGAGAGGAGGTCGAACTCCTCGATGGACATCCCGAAAACGCTGAAGAACTCCTCCTGAGAGAGGTGTCTCTGCAGGGCGAGCGAGGGAGAGAGAGAGAGAGAGAGAGAGGGAGAGAGGGAGTTCAGTGGATGGAGAGGTTTGAGCTCCTCACGCAGAAAGAGAGCGGACAGTTTTACCTCCAGCCTGGTTCTGTCCACACCTGGAGGCAGTTTGCTCCGCCCTCTGTGGGTCACCACCAGCGTCTCATACGGGAAGATCTACACACATCAAACAATCCAGATTAATGTGTTCAAAAAGAAATACATCAAATGTTTGAGCGCTGAAACTTTTTTCAAGAATCAAAACTTCCTGTTCAGACCAGGAAAATGATCCTTAAACTGACGGAGTGAACAAAAATCAAACACACTGCTGTTACTTTTTGATCCAACATGCTGGGGAGAGAGTTCCCTCTGTCCATCCTGGAGTCTCCGTTCTGAAGACAAACAGAAACACAGCGTCAGACTTTTCCAGAAACTTCTTAAAGGTTAAAAATGTCTGAGCATGAATGAATGGGACTTTACCTGAAGGTCTGGAGAAGAAGAGAGAAAGGAAGCAGAGCACAGGTTTAAAACTTCTCTCTGAGTTAGAGGAGCAGTAAAAACTGGTTTAAAAGCTCCAGACGTACCTGCAGGAGGCTTTTCTGACGAGCTGAACTCTGTGGACTGAAGCTGCAACAAAAACAAACACGTGTCACTTTTTTACTTTTCATATTTCTCTCTGCTGTGATTGGACGGCTCGGTTAGAGGCGCTCACCCTGGACAGGCCGCTCTTAGAGGATGCTGGGAAATACACAGACTTAGAGGCGCTGGTCCCTGTGGAGGAGAAGAGAGAGAGACCTCAAAGTCTGATCCAAAACAGACCAATCAGAGGAGAATCAAAGACCTGAATCAGATCCAGAAAAGATTTAAAGATTTAAAACGATCCAGATGTTTCTTTTCTTTTTTACGTCACGTCTTTGGCAGGAGGACAAAATCAGGTGCAACTTTTTTCTTTCTTTTTTTTTTTGTGGCTCTTGAGAAGCTGCTTGAACCGAAATATTCCAGCACTGAAAGAAATTATCCTAAAATAATAATAATAATGAATTAATTCAGAGAAATGATGTGAATGTGTTGATTTTACTCAACACTCTAAACTGCAGGTGAGCAGCAGAATTCACTTTGTGGCTGCAGTTCTCCTCCTGTCCACTAGGTGTCAGCAGAGCTGCATGTTTTTATGTCCCTTCTTTATTTGTGTCAGTTCAGTTGATTCACTCAGCTTCAGGAGCTTCAGGAGCTTCGGGAGCTTCAGGAGCTTCGGGAGCTTCGGGAGCTTCTGAAGCTCTAAATCTGGATTACAGAAGAGTGGAGGTTCAGGTTCAGGTGAAGGTGGGGGTCTACCTGTGTTCTGGCTGCGGTCTGGCAGTGAGCGAGTTTTCCTCCTCAGAGGAGCCGAGGACTTCTCCAGCTCCTCCTTCAGGATGATTTTACCCAGATTGGACTGAATCTGGAGAGAGAGAGAGAGAGAGAGAGAGAGAGAGAGAGAGAGCTTCTAACTCCATATTTCAACAAAAAACAAACAACCCCGCTCTCTTCCACATCCAAACTCTAAAACCAAAGACAACGAGGAACACCTGTTGGAATCACCTGACTTTGACACTTTGAAACAACCTGCTGAACACCTGATGCAATACCAGGAGGAGCAGGAGGACACCTGCGGACCAATCAAATGACTGCGTAATGAAAGGTCAGATATCTATGCTCAATGGAAGCACCTGGCTCTGAAACACCTGACGTAACATTAAACACCTGGTTGATCACCCAACAGGACATCAGGTGCATAAGCTGCTGGGAAAAAAAAAAAACTGGTGGTGACAATAAATGGGCCGAACACCTGGTGTGACACCTGACTTCAACACACCTGGATTTGAAACAACCGGTGTTTCACCTGTGGGAACACTCAGGGGAGCAACTGGTGCGAGCACACCTGATCTGATGGAGAGCCCAGGAGAGGGTCTGGCTCTAAAACACCTGGTGGATCACATGATCACACGCCTGTTCCCAAACTGCAGGGGGCGCTGTATCACAAATTCACGTCTACCGCAGTAACAAACAAGAGAAGAAGAAGTTGTTACACTGTTTACAACATTTTTTAGCTAAATCTTCTTCTCTACAGAGTTTAGCCGTAATTTCACGCCAGGAATTATCCATCACATGGTTGTCACGGTGATCTCTGTGGGGCGAACCATTTTCTGGATAAAAAACATAGATATGAATAAACAGATAAGACACGCCGCTCTGAGCTGTGTATCTACAGCGAGGCTAAAGCTAGTGGGGGCAAAGTGTCAGGGCGTTCTATGGTTGAAGATGGCAGGAATACAAAAACAACAGGAATACCTGCACATTACGGTTACACACTACGCCGAAGGGTTTAGACGAGCGGAACGGGAACAAACTTCCATCGTTGATATTTCTGTTTGATGTTCTGTAATAAAAGCACACGTTGACTCAGTTTCTAAATCAGTTTAGAAATGAGCAAGTTGTGATTTATTTTCAATGCACACGCATTGCCTTTAATGGGAACGTTGCCCCCACCAAGATGGCCGCCTCGTAGGCACGTCGCTTTGTGGGCTGCTACAGAGCTGACATGTCTCTGGTGAGGAGGACCAGGTGAGGGGGTTAGGCTGCTAAAATGACATCATTCATCTGCACGAAGCTGCGTGGACCTCAAACATAAACCAGGTGTAGCTCTCTGTTAGACCACCTGAGGACGTAAAATGTCTCAGAGCCAATCAGGAGCTCCGTCACATAGCTCCACCCGTCACAGGTGTCCTTGCGTCTCACCTTGTTGAGTTCTTGTTTCTGCAGAGCTCTGAGTCCCCACAGCTCATCATCCAGCTCTCCATCCTCCTCCTCATCTTCATCCCTCTGGTCCTTCTTCCTCCACTCCTTCTCTGCAGGGAGGAAGAAGGACGCAAGGAGACGAGGAGACAAGGAGATGAGTAGGGAAGGGAATCTCATCTTTGTTATGAATTAAACAGTGAGATGTGCATTTCGTGTGTATTCAGTGTGTGTTTGTGCATGAGTATGTGTGTCAGTTGGACTGTACCAATCACAGCCAGCGAGGGGGGGCAGGGCCAGTAGTCCGTCTCGATCTTGGAGGGCAGGTTCGGGTCCGGAGGCTGAGCTGCTGGGAACTTTGACGACTCGATGATCAGATCCTCGATGTGTTTCCCCTGAGGGACCTGAGAGGACGACACATCTGTGCACCACACACACACACACACACACACACACACACTCGTGTTTAAGCTGATTACACGCAGTGAAGTCATGTCTGTGGTTTAGAGGATGGGGGCTGACCGACATTCAGATTTACTCTGAGAGGACGACAGACGCTGATTCCTCTGTGGGACCTTTAAACATAGATTAAAGGGACATTCCGCTGTTTCTGGAGCGAAGCTGTGTCACCTGTAATCATCCTTTGTATTCTCTTTGGGCCTTGAGTCTAAAATCACACACACATACTCACACGTGTGTGTGTGTTACTTCCCCTTCCTGTGAGAGTAACTCACCCTGTTTGTAGATCGGAGGCTTCTTGTAGATGTTGGAGCCGTTTTCTGGATCAGAAGAAGAATCAATCGACCAATCAGTGAATCATCTTAAGAAGATGTGACTGAACATGAGTACAGAGGTTAACATCAGGATCTGTGAGTAAAGAGTTCTTACCGGGCCTGTGGAAGTGCTGCACCCCGCTCTTGGCTCCAGAGGAGTGTGTCTGTGGTGTGTTTGGTGCGTTGGGTGTGTGCGGTGTGGACGGTGTGTGTGAGCTGTGTGTTCTGCTGGTCTGGATGGTGGAACAAGGTGAGGAACCTCCAGGAGAACGGCCCTCCAGCCACTCCCGGGTCTCCTTCTGGAAACAGAGAAAAATAAAGGAGTCAGAGAAAAGACGGGGGCGGGGTCTGATGTGCCTGTGGTCAAAACTCTGGACGGGTTTAACCATCAGGAAGTGAAAAACAGGGTGACGTCAGTGTCACCATGACAACATCTTAATGTTACAGAGCTAAACCTCTGCAAACGTTCAAAACAGGAGATACAACTCCAACTCCAGCGAAGCTTAGATGTTGTTTAAAACATTAATAAATAAAAAAAACTGGAAAAAAATGATTTTCAAATCCTGTTTAACCTAAATTCAGTTGAAGACACACTCCCGTCCCAGCTGTCCGGAGCTTTGAACAATAAATATCTTGTCTTTGTAGTATATTCAGTTGAATTTGGACTGAGATCTGCTCTTCATCTCTGAGGACCTGATCCAGAGGCACAAGCTGTGAGCAGCATCGTGACTTCAGTTAACTCAAGATTCAAGTATCAAGATTCCTCCGTTTGTCATTTTCATGTTCCACATAAAACAGTTTTTAAACAACAGTCTCTGAGGGGCAACGCACTGTCTGCAGTCCGCTCGGTAAGCTAACTGCTAACGTGGAGCTAACAGCTAACGTGGAGCTAACAGCTAATGTGGAGCTAACAGCTAATGTGGAGCTAACAGCTAACGTGGAGCTAACAGCTAACGTGGAGCTAACAGCGTGCTCTGTGGGTTTTCTGCAATGGCTCATTTTTTAGAGTTGATTCAAAGATACAAAGCTGTGTGAAAGTAACGCCTTCAAACTGAGTCTGACTTTATATGAGTGGAAAAAAAACAGACAAACTAAACGTTTGAGTCGGAGACTGAAAGAAGGACACCAGTAAATAAATAAATAAATAAATAAATAAATGAATAAATAAATAAATAAGGAGTTTTAGAGCTGAACCGTCTCTCTACAGGTGTTCCAGACTGACATCATGAAAGGTAAAAATAGGTCTGCGTAAAGGTTTTTATTTTAGCACGGTGCATAAAGGTCTGGCTCTGTAACGGCCTCATCCTGGTCAAAGTGAGTCAACTAAAAGGTTTGTTTTTGTCCCTGACAGGCTCCTGCTGTTAGTTTAAATGTCTGAAAGCATCACAGAAACGACCTTTACTGAAGAGAGACACATTTCTGTTAACATAAAACAGCTTTTGAAACAAGAAAAGGTCTCACAGAGAGAGAGAGAGAGAGACAGAGAGAGAGAGAGACAGAGAGAGACAGAGACAGAGAGAGACAGAGAGAGAGAGAGAGTCAGGGGTCTTACCTCTGGAGAGGGAGGAGGTGAGATGGAGCGAGGAGACAAGGACCTCTGAGGAGGAGAGGAGATCGAAATAGATCAACATTCGAACACATTAATGATCCAACGACACGATTAATCCAACTACCAAACAATTTACAGTAAAAGAAAAGTGAAAGTTGAGAGACGACCGTTTTTAAAGGTTCAGATCATTTTCATGTAGAAATATTTGAAATCTGAGAATTGAAAGTGTTTCGTGTGAGAGCAGTGATCTGTTCTATGAGTGTCACTGTTAAATAGTCAGTCTGAGCCTTTAAATGCTGGTTGGTGATACGAGCCATGGAACAAAAAAAGAAACGTTCAAAGAAAGAGAGTTTGATGAGTTAGAAACAACTACGTTTGTAAGGACTAACTTCATACTCAGACATGAAAATGTCTCTGATTTTCTCTTTAAGCTGGAGTAGCAGAGTTATTGTTGTCACATTTACCTACCCCCCCCCCCCCCCCCCCCCCCCCCCCCACACACACACACACACACACACACACATTGACAGGGTCTTGGGGTCTCAGCTGTGTTATAGCGAGCTGTCCGGTCTCTAAGCAGCAGATTGATGTCTCACGTCGCAGCCTGACGTTAAGCTAACCAACCAGAAAACTACCCGACTGTGGACCAGCCGCAGCCTCTCACTCACGGACTGCTCCTTTAAAGTTCCTGTGAGGACTCTCTCTCTCTTCCAGATCTCTGCCTGATCCTGATCCACAACTTCCAAACAGATCATCAGCACCAATACAGGTTATTGATTAATGATGTTTCTGAGCTTCCTGATCAGGTCGGACAGGACCGGATTGATTTACAGCACATTGAAGTCTCCATGACAACACCACGCCAGCTGATGAAGTTTATCAGAGAGAAGAGAGATCTGAGTTTGTCTCTGCTGGAAACGATTTCTGTGATTAATTTAGTAGAGATGGTGGAGACTGGAGCTGAACTGACAGACAGAAGAAGGACAGAAGAGAAGAAGAAAGATAAACAGGAGAGAGATAGAGCACAGGCTAAAGGCTAAAACACAGGCTAAAGGCTAAACCACAGGCTAAAGGCTAAACCACAGGCTAAAGGCTAAAACATGAGCTAAAGGCTAAAACACAAGCTAAAGGCCAAACCACAAGCTAAAGGCTAAACCACAGGCTAACCTGTTCGTGCTAATGTTCATTCCAGCCCACATGCAGCAGTTATTCTGCAGTGATCTGATCAAACTGAGAGTCTGTCAATAAAATGAAGAGTGAGGTTACGTTAGCTCTGATTGGTCAATGAGCAGGACATAAGGATTCACTATCGTTACACGTTAGCCTACAGATACGTCTCAGAGCGCCGGGCTACCAGCCACGCTAAATATATCCGGCTGCTAAACTCCAGAACAAACTGACAAAGTTCACTTGTTGTCACGTTGTATCCAGTAAAAAGTCGTCTTGAACAAAGAAAAGTAGTGTTAAAAAGAAGATCTGATCTCCATTCATTTCCAAAACAAACACACGTCTTGTTAAGAGTCATGACATCACCACAGTGTGCGCACGATTCCAGCCAGAAGGTGGCGCTGTGATCCACTTCAGACAGAGAGTCCTCACAGACTCTTTAATCCCAGGACTCACATGCTAAGCTAAACTGACACATGCTACACTAAGTCCTGTTGATATTAGTCCTGTTATAGTCCTGCTGCATCCCTGAGCCAGCAGGTCAGAGCCCCCCTCCACATCAGATAGATGCAGCTGGTGTAATCCCAGTGTAAGAGTGAAGGCAGAGAATGAAGGGCTCCCCCTGCTGGCTGGCTGCAGTACAGGTCACAAACGTGCAGAGAGAAAACTTAAGATCTAAATCCAGATGTTTGTCAGACATGTTTCATTTAGTTTGAGACAGGGGTTGTGACGTGATGATTGACAGCTCTGTCGACCAATGAGGCTCCAGCATCTCTGAGAACTGAGCTGAGACTGGTGAGAGGAAACAAACGCTGACACACGAGTCACTGAACGTATTTTGGGAAAGCCGAAGGGATGTGATTGGTCAGCATCTCAAGAGTCATAAAGGTGTGTGTGTCGTGGTTAACTGGTGTGTTTTGGTCTGAAAATGGAGCTCTGTGGCATAAACGAAGACACACACACACTCCTGTTGGTGTGAGTCTGGAGTGAGTGTGTGTAAAATCACCTCCAGAGGACTGTAGCTGTAGTGCGGCTGATAGATCATCAGATCCGGTCTCTCGATGTCCAGGATGGCTTTGTCTCTCGGTAACGCCGCCAAGTCTTTGTAGCCGATCACGCCGTCCTCCACTCTGGCCTGGACGGAGGGGGGGGAGGGGACAGACGGGCAGAGATTACAGATTACCGCCTCAAGATTAATCTGAAGGGTAATATAACTCGGCCTCTGTGTGTGTATGAGTGTGTGTGTGTGTGTATGAGAGTGACTCACCACGATGGCTGCAGCGGGGGATCCTGGGATGCTGGTCCCTCTCAGCGACAACACACTCCCTGGAGACGTCTGGGCCAGCTGCTGCTCACACACACACACACACACACAAACACACATACACAGACACACACACACACACACACAGAGGTCAGAGGTCAAAACAAACTGGTATTAAGTCAAGTGGAGGATAATGAAGTGATTGATTACACTCATTGAGCTTCCTGCTCAGTGAAAAACACACTCTGACGTCTCCACACACACACACACACACACACACACACACACACACACACACACACACACACACACACACACACCAGTTTGTTGCAGTATGACAGAGTTTAAACAGGGTTTACCTTGGGCATCATCCTGACTGCTGATTGGTCAGATCCTGAGAGAGAGAGAGGGGAGAGAGAGAGGGGAGAGAGAGAGGGGAGAGAGAGAGGGGAGAGAGAGAGGGAAGAGCTGTGTTACACACAGAGAGAAGAAACATTTGAAGCTCTGCGCTCACTGGACTCAGGATTTAACCAGGTTTCTACGTTCAGAGTTTGAACGGATCCACAGACGGACTTTATGATTTAACTCAAAACATGTCAGGATGTAAAAATCCTGATGTTTGTTTGAGGCAGATTTCCCTCCTCTCCTCTTTTTGTCTCCGCTGCGGCGCCGCACGGCCGTCAGGTCTTTATTGTCCGATGAGACTGAGAGGGATGATTCCAGAGTCCACAGCTTTGTCCAACACACACACACACACACACACACATGGAAGTCTGGGTAACATACGGTCAGTGACAGGTGAAAGCTCTGCACACACACTCACAATGAAACAGAGTGTGTGTGAAAGTGTGTGAAAGTGTGTGTTTGTACCTCAGGGAGAATAAGGGATCATGTCTGTTTCTGTGTCTCTTCAGGGCTCTGCAGCCCGATCTGAAACACACACACACACACACACACACACACACACACACACACACACACACACACACACACACAGTTAGCTCGGTCCGGTCCACAGTTTGGTTATTGATTCTGAAGCTCGACCCTGTAACCGTCTCTCTTTATTTTGGTGCTGGAAGAGTTTGAGTCCAGCGTGTGAAGCAGGACGAATCAGGCTGAATGCTGCTTCCGTGGGACCCATAATGCTGTTAAACAAACACACCTCCACTCTCATGTTTATTCTTGTTATTTGTGTCTAATCTGGTTCAGCTGTTAAAGATTAATGTTCATGTTCTGGGGCGTGTGAGTCCGTGTTCCCGTCTGTAAGAGTTTCTGACAGACTTCAGGCCGTCTGCCTCTGACCGTCCCTCCTTCCTGTATCGATCCGTGCTGGTGTCATGTGACCCTGAATAATTAAACCCACTTTACGTCTGACTTTGACTCAGGCTGAGAGATGAATTCTCCTTCATGTGAAAACGCTCAGATTCGTTTTATTGCGTTTTCACGTCGATGTGCAGGAAAAGAGAGAAAGACTCACAGGCTGCTTTTTTAATCACACACTGTGAGTCAGTCAGTGACATCATCAAAGAGCAGAGGAAGGTGTGTGTGTGTGTGTGTGTGTGTCTTCTTCTGCTCGATAATCTGAAGGATTAGTCCCAAAGAGTCAGGTATCACCTCCCCTCTGGGACGTGAACCCTCACTTTAAATCGAGCTCACACTGAAATTTTAAAGAACTTTCACTTTACATCAACATTAAAAATTAAAATAAAAAAAAAAAAAAAAAAATATATATATATATATATATATATATATATATATATATATATATATATATATATATATATATATATTTTAAATTACACTTTAAAAGTAATTCAGGCGTCATTTTGTGTCTTTTAATATCATGAAATATGACATAAATCTTCACTTATCAGGTGAATGTGGCTCATATTAAGTTTAATCAGAACATTTCTATTAAAAATGAGACAAATTTCAGCTGTTTAAAACTAAACATTTAAAATTTAAGCTAAAAATAGAATTTATTTTTTCATATCCAAGAAGAAGAAGAGTTGTGACACAGATATAAACCAAATCATCCGACTCAATTTTTCACTTTGGAACTGTGGAATGAATCCGTGTTTGAGTCTCATTATTTCAACAAACAGCTAAAAAAAAAAGAGAAAGAATAAAGAAAAGCGTTGAATAAAGTTTCATCTTGTCCACAGTGGTGTTTAAACGGTTTAAAGTTGATAAAGGTGACTCACATCCTAACGCTGGTTTTCCTCTCGATGTGCTTCAACAGTCGTCTGGCTGCAGAAACCTGCAGGAAAAACAAACAAACAAACAAACAAACAAACAAACAAACAAACAGAGCTGTAAATCTGTGATATATTTCTGATTGAACAGTGCTGCTCTGTTGAATGGACCTTCTTTTTTTTTTTCCTCCTTCCTGGTCAAAATCTATTTTCAGTTCCACATTTTATTTCCAGGAAGTCGACGCTGTTGCTAAGCGACGGCGCTGGCAGGAGTTTGATCTGAAGATGAGCTCTGCTCCATCCGACAAAAATATTTATTTAAATGTGTGTTTGGCTGACAGCAGCCTTTGAACAGGACACAGGGCTTCATCAGTAAACTGGACCAACCATCACAAACATTTTAACCGTCTTCTTCTTCTTCTTCTTTTTTTTTTTTTTCTGAAGCTGCTTTAAACAGATTTCCGTGTGTTTCAGCCAGAAACGTCCTGCCAAGAGTGTTCCTCAGGGGAGGACGACAAGCTGAAGAGTGTTTGTTTCTGTTCTCAATAACTGAACCAAAGGACAACTTTCAGGGAGTCACGTGGATGGAAAATGTGATCAGGTCCAAAATTTGTTAGAGTGCAGTCAAAGTGCCAAACAGCAACGTCTCTTTAATGCTGCGATTATAGAAATGTGTGAATAAACGTACACGAGAAGGAAACAACATTTCCCCCAATGGGGATCAATAAAGAATATTCTATTCTATTCTATTCTATTCTATTCTATTCTATTCTATTCTATTCTATTCAAGGTGGTCAAAGGAACAATTAGACAGAGAATTGAAAGGTTCCTTAAAATGAAGGAAATGAATAAACATACTGACCTTTTTAACTGTCATGTATTTAAAGAGGGGGTATTGTGCTTCATTTTTAGTCTTAATTCTGTCCCTCTGGTGCCCCCGTAGTATTTTTTACATGATTAACAGTTCAGAAAAAAAACAAACATTTTTCTCTCTCTGGTGTTTTATAAACTTTTATTTCAGCCTCTGTCTGAAACACTTCGTTTTAGCTGCTGTCTCTTTAAGGTTCCCTGCTCCATAAACCTCCTTCTCTCTGATTGGCCAGCCCTCTGAAGACCGATCAGGAGTAGAGCTACGGGAAGACCTTGGTGCTTGAGGCCCTACCTCTCCAACGTGTCATGAACCAGTTCAGAGATCCTTATGTGATGATGTCATCATTTCAGCTGGTCTCAGGAAGATCTGGGTTTTTTTTTTTTTTTTTTTTTTTTTGAACAGAGCTTTTTGATCAGTTTACATTCAGAGTTTCTACAACATATGAAAATGTAGAGGTTTGACAATCTGCACACATTTAGTCTGAACCTCCAGCTTTGGAAATTAGAATGCCCCCTGGCCAATCAGAGGGAAGATTTTTTTGTTTATTTATTTATTTATTTATTGTTATAAAAGTAAAACTTTTCCATTTTACGTTTGAAAGAATCTCCAGAACTGCTTTAAAAAACTTTTCTGTGACTTTTCTGTTTTCGAGTCATTTGGGCTCACCGTGTGTGTTTTGCTAGCTGAAGTTTAGCTTCTTGGTGTGGCGAAGCTAACAGTTAGCTCAATCATTTAGCAATGTTGGAGCTTATTCTTGAATGTGAGGCTTTGAGAGACGGTTCGTTCGTCTGTTGTCAGGATTAAACGGCGTGTTGGTGCCGAGATGTAAACGTGTTTCCCTGATTCATCACACAACGCAAGAGACAGTACACAACCGCTTCAAAAGGCCCGTACCGCCTCTTTAAGATGAAGAGGATGAAGACACAACCTGACTCTAAAACAGACTCAGAGCGGTAAGAAAACTTTATACTTTACTTTGACAGAGGAACACTAAGAGATGACATATCTGAATACATGCAGCAGGATATTTTATTATATTAAAGTTTGCTCAGAGTGACTGACGGGGTTAAAATCAGCTCGGTGTGATAAATCAGCTCATTCATGAACTGAGGACACTACAAGTTAAAGCTCAGATGACTCAGAGAGACTTACATCTCTGCTTGGAGTGTGTTGACATTAGTTTAGTGTGATTAAACTCTCAGAGGAGTCTCCTCTCTGCTCTCACATCACCACATTAATCCACACACACACACACACACACACACACACACACACACACACACACACACACACACCGCTCGTCCTCACACACATCCCTGCTGGTGTCCAGATCGCTTACACCGTGTTTGTTTGCCGTGTTCTCGATCTGTGAGTCTGCTGGGACGGGAGATAACTCAGAGGAATGCTGGGGGATATCTGAAGGTTGCTAGGTTACCACACCCAGCCGGCCAATCAGCTGGCAGGAATGTGGGAGAGACAAAGAGAGATGTTGCACTAAAATAGACCTCCCAGCATCAGACCACCCAACACTGAGCGAGTGTGTCTGTCATGTTGTTTCAGCACTCACACACACACACACACACACACACACACACATGAGCTGCAGAGGTCTCAGGTAAACCCCGCCCACCTGCCACACCTGGGAGTGCAAATCAAACAACCAGTGTCCACTCCTTCCTGTCCACACACGCTGTTAGAGCGTTGTTTCTTTTCTTGGGGAGTTTTCCTCCACAGCTCTGAGGGTTTGCCTACATTTCCCAGAGTTCTTTGCGGCAGCAGCAGCAGCAGCTCAGAGAGAGAGAGTGCTTCTGCTTTTTGCTCTCAGCTGCTGCTCGTGTGGGAGGCTGAAGTGAAAGTGTGAGTCTCACTCCTGACTGATTTCACAAACCGTTTTCTGCTGTCCGCTTTTTTACGGAGAGAAGAAAACACAAAATGGAGGCAGGACAAAACTGGAGGATGACGATGATGATGTTCTTCATCTGTCAGCACAAACTTTGAAAATGATAATTCCTCCAAAGTTACAACTTTAAATAAAGTTTTTCTGCCAAATAACAAAAAAAAAAACAGAGACATGTGGGTTTCTTGAAATGCAAATTGCTTTGAAATGAGGTTTAAAGACACCTTAAAGAGAGGCTATGGGGTGTAAATAAGGGTACCACCAAGTAGACTGAAAACAAACTGTGAGGTTCTTTCAAGGACCTCATCCAAAGAGATCATCAGGTGTGCAAAACTACAATGACACAGAAGCTGGAGGGTACCACGACACAGATTTGCTACAGTTACTTGACTTTTAACAGACCCTGAACACAACACAATGGGAACGATAAAATCAAATCGTACCTAAATCAGACACCAATGGGTACCCTAAAACAGACGAACTTAAAGAGATGCTAAAAACATCCCCTGAAACTGTAAATGATACTATAAAACTTTTTAACAAATCACCACAAACAGACTGAGTTGTGCTTTAAAACGAAGCCTGAGGGAACCTTAAAACAGGCACTAACAGCTTTCCAAAAGGGGATCAAGAGATCAAGAAGCAGTGCAACTAATCAGGAACCAAAGGACCTCCATCCATTCATCCCAATAGGAGCTCAAAACGACAGTAAAACAGAAGCTCAAGGGTACCTGGAAACAGGTCTGTGACCTTTACTCTAAAAGGAGCACAGCAGAATGGTGCACCATGAAACAGACACAAAAGGGAGCAAGAAAAAGACAAGAAGTTGCCCACAGAGGATTAGAAATGATAGGGTACCATGAAACAGACACTTTTGTTTATAAATGTTTATAACATTCCCTAAAGTTGTAATAATGCCAAAGAAATCCCTTAAATAAGGCATATTTTGGGACCTTTGAACAAACAGGAAACAGGAACTAAACTACACTTTAAATGAAGCTTTAGGGTCCCATGAAACAGAGCTTAGGTGTACAACAGAACTAAAAGGAAAAGGTTCTTTGAAACAGTTTCTTGAGTTTCCTCACCAAAACAGTTGAACTGGTACTAAAGACTACAATAAAACAAAACGTACAGGGTACCTTAAAACAGACGGAAACAGTACCCTGACACACAACACTGGCATACCCAGAAAGAGAACCAGAACTCAAAATGGTACCACAAATACAAAACAAGTATCTGAAATCAGATACTTGAGGTCGTTTTTAGGGGTCAATAAAGGTACCCTGAAACATACGTGATGCTATCCTTCGACAGTTAACCATAAAAGAGAAGAAACACGAAACGGATCCTGAGATTAGCAACAAAAATTAATTTGTTTACAGAGTGTTTTTTATAGCTGAAACAGAAACTTTTGTCCTCTAAAGAGTTAACTGTTTGCATGAAGTCAGGTGAATTTGGTGGTACGGCTCCTCTCTGTGTGCTCCCTGCCCTTCCACATGCCTACATGAAATGGCAAATCCTGAGGCAGGGGGAGCAGCAGCACAGACCCCTGCTGTACGGAACAGAGTGAGCATCAGTGAGGAGATGTATGACCCTGATAAAATCAGACACAGCCTGAAGGAGAAGCTGGGTGGAGGAGGGTTTAAAGAGGTCTGAAGCAGGAAGAGAAGGTTTTACCTGTCAGGTGATTCTTCTCGGTCACAAACAGCGTGTTTCAGGGAACCTGCTGGTATCTGTCAGAGATCAGTGTTTGGTTTTTGTACAGATGGCCCTCTTTTTGTTGACGTTTGGCTCGTCCAGAAAAGTTGGAGCATATTAAATGTGTGCCTCTCTGAAGGACTTGGATAAAGGTGTGCAGAGCTTCCAGCTCTGACAGCAGCAGAGGGACGCTGACTGAGCGGTGGACGCTGACTGAGCGGTGGACGCTGACTGAGCGGTGGACGGCGCCGCTGGGCGTCTGTTTTCTTCTTCTCTTTGTGTTCGAGACGTAAATTATCAGCTTAATATCTCTGAGGAGGTCGTTAGTATCGGTCACTGCATCAGCACACTGGAAACCGTCTCTGAGGTCCTGAGAACATGCAGACCTTACTCACAGATTTATGACTCTCTCCTACACACACACACACAAACACACACACACACACACACACACACACACAGAAAGTAGAGTAATTTCTCGAGCAACAAATTTGAGTGGTGGTTTTGTTCTCAAGCTGCGTTCAAACTTTGATTCAGTGGTGCGTTTAAGGACCGTTCCCCATCTGTGCCTCCGTCACTGATTATACGATCTCTGTTTACAGACTCTACATAAGAACACGGAGTCTGCAGGAGCAGGACTTGTTCTGGTGTTTGAACGCATTTTAAGTTGTTTGCAGGAAAACAGCCGACGTGAAGAGCAAAAGCAGAATGCAATCCTGGATCCAGCCGACAACAATCTGACTTTAATTAAAGCTTGATCCACATATCTGCATGTAAACACAGCTAAGAAGCTGCTCATAGACGCTGTTTGTAAAAACAAACGCCACCCGCGCCTCTCAGGTTGTTCATCAGACTGTAAACGAAGGAAAGTCTCAACGACGAGAAGTTACACTGCAAAAAACGGAAATCTAAGCCACGGCTTTTTGTCTAATTTTTTGTAAAAATTCACCAGATCAGTCAGGAAACATTTTTTGTGTCAAGATATTTAAAGACAAAAATGAGCTCTGAATTGTTTGTAACATGTAAAAAAAAAAAAAAATCTGCCAGTTGGGTAAGATAACAAAAGGAGCGCACACAAAATTTTATCTTCGCTCACGATCCGCGCACCAACATCGACGGGATCTAAGAGTGGGCAGGGTACTTTCTGAGAGAGCTGATTGGTCAGGAGGTGTGGCTTTTATACTCATTGATCTCTCATCTCCGGAGCAGGTTAGCCGTTCAGCATATGTTACCCTTAGGGATGAGCCGGATATTCGTTTCAAACGAGTGCTCGTTACGGATAACGCATTTTTGCCGAGTCCGAGCACAACATGAGTTTTTTTTAGGATTATGCGTAAATCGTTATTCTTGCTTCAATTCGGGTCCGTTTTTTGAAGGTTTTCGTTGTCTCGCATCTCTTTAGTTCTTTCTTTATATCTAAAGTTACTTGATTAACTGTTTTGCAACGTACACACAACGCATTTGAAGGCTTAAAGCTGTAAACTCCTTGTGTCGCGTGTCCCCCCTAGTTTCTCCACGCCGGTCGTTTTTTTTTAACTTTTTTTTTTAACTGGCTGCTTGATTTTAGTTTGGCTGGTGAGAAAGTTAGTTGGAAAGCTTTGCCCATTCTGAGCACAGTGTTTTTGAAAATACAGTGAACAACAAGGCAGATTTTTGATTTTTTTTTGCCACTGAATGTTTTGCACAAATCACCTCTTAAATTTACACAGATCATAAATAAAGAGACAGTCTTTCACACCACTACAGACACATTTTACCAGTTGGACATAAAACATAGCTGAAAATAAATAAAGACATTTCAAATCAAATCTTGACAGTTTCAGACTTAAAGTAATGTTAGGATTTAAGTCCCGCCCATTTTTGACAAAACACGCCCACTTCTGGTTTAGGCCCCGCCCCTACGAGTACAGATATGGATACAGACAATATGGATGGGTAAACAGATACAGATACAGAAACAGATAATGGTGTACTCGCTCATCCCTAGTTACCATGGTGATTCATCCCGGTAAGGAGTGAACCAGCTTCATAGGACAGAAAATCTACAGTTAACCCCGAAGTTTCCTCGATAAGAGAAAATCCACCTTCGTAGTCCCGGCCTCTGGTTCAGTGTGTGAGAGAAACACTGTTGATGAACACAAGATCCTCCACCACGGCTCGAGACGTACACGTTAAACTGAAACGGCCAAATCACACCAGGATCGTCTCAGCTTCCAGATCTGGTAAGTTTCAGCTGATCCTCGCTGGCTGAGCTCTGATGCAACAGCAACGACGCATGAATCCACACAGAGCAAATCAACAGGACAGGATGTTGTGCACGGGAACAAACACCAAATAAACCAACAAAACAGAGCCAGACCAGGAGTCAGGAGGTCTGAGGTTTCACAGCCCAACATGGACCTGTCTGTGACTCAAGGTCCTGATACATGAACATGCATTTTACACGCAACGGACACGGATCTGTAGCGTCGTGCATGTTTAACTGTAAGCAACATGCTAATAAATGCTAACACAGGCTAGCTAGGGGCAGCCAATGACTTGTGTGACCAGTTACCCATGTTTCCTTCTTCCTCTCACTGAATCAGCAACAATCATCACGCTCAGAAACTTCCCTCATCATCATCGAGAGTTCAGCTCTGCGACCTGACAACCAGACTGACAGAAAACGCTGCGCAGCTTCAAATCTGCAGTAACTTATCTAACGTTTCCTTAATCGTTTCACGCTCCACCGTCTTTTACCTGCTTCAGCCCTCTCTGTGTTCCCGCCTCTTCAGACCTTCAGGGGGGCAGAACGTCTCTGAATTCTCGATGCTGCTGTTTTCGTCTCATCAGAGGTTTTTCGTGGAGTCGTGATGCAGTAAAATGTAAAACGTGTTGATGCCTGGAGCTGTAAGTGGGTCAGAGACTAAAAAAACTGCTGAGTCACAGCTTCACACTCGCAGCTCAGAGGCTCATTTCAACGTCCTGTGAGGAAACCTACCGAGCTTATGATGCTATCATCTGCGACGACTTGGTAGGACACGCTCAGAGGGAACAGGATGAAGATCCAGACCTTACACAAACATCACGGGAGCAGAGAAATGTCAGGTTCACACAGTCAGTCAGCACAGCGAGGAGGTAAACCTGTCATGAGCTGACAGGAGGATGAGCTGCAGCGAAAAACGACACGTTTCACTGTGAGAGACGAAGCTTCGGATGCACAGCTCGGAGATTCAGATGTGTGAAAGGAAAGTGTAAAGATATGAAACCAGCACGAAGCGCTGCGCAAAAGATGCTGTCAGAGGAAGCGGGCCCTGAAGGTCCTTCACTCCTTCATGCTACTCGTTCCTCCACCCTGAGCTCATCATGATCCTTAAGTTTCATTCTCACTTTCACTCAGTGTCTGGAAATCACAAGACAGAATGATGTGTGTGTGTGTGTGTGTGTGTGTGTGTGTGTGTGTGTGTGTGTGTGTGTGTGTTATCTCGGCTCACAGACATGTGACCACACCCATCATTCCACGGTTACGAAAACGGCTGCTGTCATTGGCTGATGATGACGACACATCACAGCGTTTGTAGCATCACTTTGAAGGGATTTCCTCTCTCTGTTGTTTCTTTCCTCACTTCCTTCCCTCCTTGCACCCTTGTGTCCTTCTCTTTCCATCCTTACCTCCTCTCCTTTTTTCAGATTATTTTCCAGCTTTCATTTTATTTTGACAGTAAAAGCTTGAGATAAGAAATGTGAGGAAAGAGGAGGGAAGCAGTGAAAAAAAATCAGGTCCTAACTGAAAGCTGCCGTACATGAGGCGCCTGCAACCACGGCCCCACCTCCTCTTTTAGCTCCTCCCTCTTTTTTTCTCTTCATAAATCTTTCTTTACATGTTTTTGATATACTTTCCTGACTTCTCCTCTGCTGGAAAGTCGAACTTACTGAGAGCCTGACTTCATCCAGAGTTTTCCCTCCACAGAGTCATTTCTTTACACGTCAGGGAAATTCACACTGAGCGAGCAGACAGGAAGTGATGACACAAACTCAGAGGAGCAACACATGACAAGACAAGACGTCCAGTAGCGTTTTTTTTCCGTCTGTTTACTAGTTTTTTTGTTTTTGTTTTCTTTTTCCTGAATTTTCTAGGAAGTGTGTTCATGAGGTCTTTCTGCCGGTGGTGAGGACAGGACAGAGATCTCTGCTGATGTGCTCCATTAAATCTCAGTGGATGCAGGGATCTAATCTCAGTTTTCTGGAAAATTTTTGGAAATATTTTTGAAGCTCTGAATTTGATTTTTGAGTCCCACATGAGGCCCTGCAGGATGTGGGGAAAGGGGCGGGAGATGAGCTCTAAAAGTCTGGATGTGAGGTGAGGAGGACGCTGCAGGTCTCGTGGCTGAATCAAGAAAAGGACAAACATTGCAGAGGAGACTGAGGAGCAGCTCTTCCTCCACTCGTCTCCTCATGCTCCCTTCCTTCCTTTCCTCTCCCTTGCCTCTCTCTCTCTCTCTCTCTCTCTCTCTCTCCTGCTCTGGGGTTTAGTTTAGGAGTCTTTTGGTTTCTGGCTGCTGCGGTGATGAACTTGTGTAAATGTTCCTTTAATAACTTTGCGTTCAGTGTGTTCCTGCAGCAGACGGAGGCCTCGGCTCTTATCTCTGAGCGCAGCAGGGGGCCGAGCGGGGCCGGGGGAGGGGGTGAGGGGGGGGGGGCTGGTTGAAGCTGCAGGAATGAGGCCATGGGCACAGCCAGCGGTGGAGCTGCAGGGCGGGGGGTGGAGAAGAGGGGGGGGTCAAACGGTTGTTCGGGGCTGTGTTGGCTGCAGGCGTTGGGCCCGTCAGTCGATTCTCCTCTGCAGGAATTTTAAGTTGAGTGTGTTTGCTGATACGACAGATGGACGAGCTTTATTCAGAACAACACCTTCATCCGTGTGCCAGAAACAGAGCGGGACCAGTTTCACACACGCAAACCACACTGAGCTGCAAACAAACCTCCTGCATACACGAATTTAACCAACCGCTGCCGACCAGGCTGCAGGTCAGAGAGAGAATCTGAAGATCTACAGGGATAAAACGAGGAGAGAGGAGGGAGGATAGGAAACAAGGGAAGCAAAGAATGGATGACAAGGAAGTAAAAGAGGATGCATGAAGGAGATAAGGAAAGGAAGGAAGTGAAGACAGACGAGGATCGCCGCCTCAGGCTGCAGCTGACAGTTCACAGCAGCTCTTATTTGTTTATTGAAATCCTGATGTTGGTTCGAGGCTGCAGACGTGGCCGGAAAGCAAACCTGTCAGGTGTTCAGTCACAGCATCTACCTGCTCTGTTCCAACACAGAAGGAGTGATGATGAGGCCTGCCAGCAGACCGCGTGATCACATGAAGGAAGAAGGGAAATTCATCCCTTTACAAACTCACTCCTCAACTTTTCTGGCCCGTTAGACCCTGAGAGGAGCGCCCGTTCACGTGTTGGAGGAGAGTCTCAGCTTCAGTGTTAACAGTGAGCCTCACAGAAGCTTCTCTCTGTGTGACTTCAGCAGTTTGAAGATGAAACAGAAACTGAAACGACTTCATGATCCATCAAAAACCGTGTCGGACTCAAAAAGAGCAAACAAAACTAAAGTTGTTCTGGTCCAACTCAGCAGCGCTCTAAAGGCAGAGTTATGCTTCGTCTTCATGTCATCGTAGACACGGACCAAACAGAGCAGCACCACCTGGAACTGAAACTGTGGGGGCAGTGTTGCTGTTTCTACCTGATGTGTAGCTCTAGAGAGACATGAAGAAGAAAGAACGATGGAGGAACTTTTAGAGGAACAACTCTTACCCCTTTTCGACCAAGCTGGTTCCAGGGCTGGTGCTAGAGCCGGTTCACAGTTGGTTCAAGTGCGAACCGGTTAAGAACCGTTTGCTTTTCCACTAACGGGTGCCGGCCATGCTGTTTTGCTTTGAAATCCATTGTTTTACTTTTCTTCTTCTTCTGTTTCTCTCTTACACCAACCTCCTCTTTTTAAAAATGTCACTCTTCCGTGTTTTGACTCTGCTTTGGTTGGTCAATAATCCCGCCCCCACCCCCTGACGTAAGCCCGTAACGTGGTTCTTTCTGTTGGCCCAGCAAAGAGTTGGTGCTTAGTCTGTGGAAAACCAAAGAACTGGTGCTACGTCTGGCTCTAGCTCCGAACCGGCCCTGGAACCAGCTTGGTCGAAAAGGGGTACATGAGAGTTGGTGAAGAACCTGCTGCTCTGTTTTTGAGCCACTTTAGCAATACCTGCTCCACAGACGCCATGTTTGTTTTTGGGTTTGTTGTTATCATAAACCTTTAACTCTGAGCTCCTCCTCCCCCCTGGTGGATGTGTTGGTTAACGTAAAGGAAGCATGAAAGCATTGTTCCGTTATTATTTAAAATGATTGTCCAGAGGAGCGGCCGTGGCGATGATGTCAGCGTGCTCGTGAAGTGTGCCAAAGAGGAGAAGTGGACTGAACCTCAGCACTCAGCTCGTCTCACTGGACAAACGAACTGGACTTTAGGGTTGAAGCGCGCTTGAGGACGTGACGTATAATCGCTGCAACCGCTCGTCTGGTTGGCGAAGTGGGGGGACCAATCGTGCTTGAGTACGACACGGTCCGGATAGCCGCTGTGTCCCCGCGAACAGATGGTTCGAAGTCCATAAACAGATCTCTGCGTGCAGGTGCAGCTACGCTCCCCTTCTTGGACGTCGTTTCCAAACTCCTGCTGCGTTCTTGTGTAAAAACTACAGACCAGAAGTCAGTGGTCTCAAACTGCCCCAGAGAGTCGACCTTTGCCCCCTGAGGCCATCTTAGCACAAGTAAACCGACGGGTTACGATAGCCTCAGCCTCCGAACAGAATGAATCAGAGCAACATCCCACTGATGCACAACCCACTGTTCTACTCCTGCTTTCTATTTCTGCAGCTGCAGGGTCTCAGAGGAGCAAAGTTTCTATTGTGTAACCTGAGTGAAGATGACTCACGGCTCCAGAAATAGAGGAGGATGCCCACGCAGCGCTGAGACGCCCAATGAACGTACGAGTACACGACGAACACGGCGAGGAGCGAACACGGCGAGGAGCAAAAACACCGACTGTGAACCCCAAATGTTCCAAACACGGGGACCAAGACCTCCAAAAACCAAGAAGAGCTCAGACAAAGACCAGGAACCTCATCCAGACCAGTCAGATCAAAGAACTCAGCACACAAACAGTTAATGTGTCTGATTCCAACTGCAGAGCAGTCAGGGCTCAGAATGTGATGCTCGGTTGTCTGGATGAAAATAAAATCCTCAGTATGAGGGAATTAAATGAGCAGTCAGTGTGACACACACACACACACACACACACACACACACACTGCAGGCTCTTTCTAGCTCCCACGGGACTGTAAAGCCATTATTCACAGCTGCAGCAGGTTGAATAGGACGGAGTCATCAGTTAGCTCGTCTCTTTCACTTTTACATGACGAGCTGTTTGTGTCTCAGCGTGCTGCGACCTTCGACCTCTGGCCCTTCACCAGCATTATTGTCTCACCGAGATGAGACACGAGACGGAAAGAAAGACAAAAAGGAGAAGCTGCTTCCAAAAGTGAACATTTCCCTCCAGTGAGTCTGTTGTTCGGTGTTTCCATAACAACACTTCTCTCCCACTTCAGCTCGCTGAAAATCACTCACCAGAAAAAAAAGACACGACTGTTCTCCACACGAGCAGAAACATCGTCAGCACAGTATGGAAGCCCATTTCTGCCAGTTCAAAAAATAAAAATAAAAACATGACTGTTGAGATTTTTGCTTTGTTTTTTTTCTGCCCATATTTGGTCAAAATTATGAGATTAAAAAAAAAGTGGAAATTATGAGCTGGTAGAAAAGAATAAACCGTCCTAAAGACGAAGTTTACGATGATGTAAATGTGGTTTGTGACTGTGATGTTTGTCACTGACAGACGTTGAAACAGAGTTTATAAGTGATCTTGAATTCGTCTCACTTTTTCATATTTGCCTGATCATAATCCATGATTAAAACCAGATTATCAGCACCAAAACCTGTAGTTTCTCTGTATCTGCGGTCGGGTCAAACTAAAATCCATTTACAGCACCCTGAGCGTTGCTATGACAACACCACGCCGGCCGACAAAGTTAAGCAGTGAGAAGAGAGATGAGTGTAACACTTAGCACAACGCTAAATACTGAATGTTGTTAAATGTTGAATTATTCCTGTGGATACATTACTTTACATGGAATTAAAAAAGAAACTTCTTCTGGCACTCGGTGGCAGCACCTGAGGTCATAAGAATTGAAGCACTTGGTCCCACTCACTAAGGTTTCACTTCCTGTCTAAATTCTTGCTAGTGTTATGTGTCGCTTTGGACAAAAGCCTCTGCTGAATAAAACTGTAGAGTTGTAGTGACGGTGGAGACTGGAGCTGAACTGTCAGACGGAAAAAGGACATGAGAAAAAAAAAAGGTAAAGGCTAAATCATAAGCTAAAGGCTAAAACATAAGCTAAAGGCTAAAACATAAGCTAAAGGCTAAATCACGAGCTAAAGGCTAAATCACAAGCTAAAGGCTAAAACATAAGCTAAGGGCTAAATCACGAGCTAAAGGCTAAAACATAAGCTAAAGGCTAAAACATAAGCTAAGGGCTAAATCACGAGCTAGAGGCTAAAACATAAGCTTAAGGCTAAAACATAAGCTAAAGGCTAAATCACAAGCTAAAGGCTAAATCACGAGCTAAAGGCTAAAACATAAGTTAAAGGCTAAAATATAAGCTAAAGGCTAAATCACAAGCTAAAGGCTAAATCACGAGCTAAAGGCTAAAACAAGCTAAAGGCTAAAACATAAGCTAAAGGCTAAATCACAAGCTAAAGGCTAAAACATAAGCTAAAGACTAAATCACAAGCTAAAGGCTAAAACATAAGCTAAAGGCTAAATCACAAGCTAAAGGCTAAAACATAAGCTAAAGATTAAATCACAAGCTAAAGGCTAAAACACCATTCCAGCCAACATGTAGCAGTTATTCTGCAGTGACCTGATCAAACCTCTTTCCACCAAGTGGTTCAGTTCGGTTCATCTCGGTACGGAACACATTTTGTGGCGTATTCTTTGACCAAAAGGCGGGACAGGTCTCTAAATTAGCGACCTGCACCGTCCCACTTTTTGGTCCCTTTTTGTTGGGGTGCAGACATAGCGATTCAACCCCGGGAAGGTGGAGCAACAAACCCTCCAGTGATTGGTTGAAAGAATCGTCACTTCCTGAGTGACAGCTGTAATAAAGAACAACACATGACGCTGCCATGTTTAACTCTCCAGGTGACTTCCTGAAGAGAACTTTCTCTGTGTTTGGAAACTGGCGTCTTCCACCGTTGCTTTTTTTACTGTGTTGTGTTTTTCTTCTTCTTTGGATTTATTAGTGTGGTACACTGTGTTGCGCTGTTATGCTGTCATGCTATTGCGTAGCTAACGCGGCTATCAGCATCCAGCTTACACGCTGCCTGTTAAGACGAGTAGGGTTGGCTGTGGAAACACAAACAGGATCAGGCTTCACCGAACCGACCCGTACCAAACTGTACTGATCCTACAAGCCGAGTTTCTGACTGGTGTCACCTTTCAAACTACAAATCAGTACATTACCTCGCTGCTTTGCATCCTGGGAAAAGTTAACAAAGTAAAGTTATCTTAAAAAGATCAAATTCACGCTTTGGCAAGAGTCACTCTTTACGACAGTGATGGTGCTCATGGGAAACTGAGTCTTCATCCCAGGAAAACATTACTGATACTGACCACAGGTGTCACTGCAATCAACACCAAAGTCCTCAGAGAGGCTTCACCTGAATGTGAGCTGGTACCAAATGAAAAGTGAGAGGCTCAGCACTTCCTCTGGGCAGGAACACAGAGGTCTGATGATAGTTATCTTAATGCTGCATTGATGGTCTGACTCCTTTTTATCTGACGTCATCAAACAGCTGGTAAAGCCGTGTGTTTCTGTTCCATGTTTCTTTCTATCCAGCCAGCATCTAAAACAAATGATAGAGGTATGGATCCTGCAGTTACTGATATCATCGAGAGAGTACACTGGAGGATTTCTGACAGGAGGCCGGCCGGCAGATGTTGGGGGTGGAGGGGGTGTTACATAAAACCATCCTCTCCTTCTTAATCCATCCTCCGTCCCGCATCCCTCCTCTCCTCTCCTCTCCTCTCCTCCGCGGCGTGCTCCCTCACCAGCAGCCTCTTACGTAACTCCACAGCACCTGTATCACACCTGATAATGTCCCTGTAACAAAGGCTGTTATAAAGGTGACTCTTACAGAGTGAGATGCTGGAGGACGGAGGAGGAGGAGGAGGAGGAGGAGGAGGGTGGCGTGGGAGTTTTTCTGCCCCGCAGCGGCGCACCGCAGCCCGGCGTTTTAAAGCGCCGGCTCCCCCGGACAAGGTCGACCATATCCGGGCAGCGATGGGCCGTGAGCCCGCTGAAACACCGGCGTTTATTCTCAGAATATCTGCACACTATCCGGTCCTGTCTGCTTCCTATCTAATCCAGATTATAGCTGCATGTCTGTGCCTACAGTCAGAGCATATTTCATACATTATTGAACACACATGCAGCCCGTCAGAACAGGCTGTTTGGGACCTCCAGGCTCACACACACGCGTGTGAAATCACACACATGCTGTCCTGGACTGTTAAAGGTGACACACATCCTGAAACATGTTAGAACCAACTGGATCTGAGCCCGGAAAGGTGAGCAGAAGGCGGATCTTACCTGTTTGTTGTCACCGGTGTTTGTCAGAAACATCCAGCAGCTCCGTCATCAACCGCTCTCACCGCGCGCTCTCCCAAATATAGTCCCTCTGTGTGCGTGTGTGTGTGTCAGTGTGTGTGTGTGATAGCAGCAGTGTGCCTCACACACTCTTTCGTTCTGCTGTTGCTGTTTCAGCCCGTTACCTGTCTATGTCGCTCTACCACTCTCTCTCTCTCTCTCTGGACCAGTCCATGTGCAGCGGTGGGGGGGATTAAACATGACAGTGCAACATGTCGGTGACGATGGCAGTGAAAGTGTGCGTGCGCGCGCGCGCGTGTGTGTGTGTTATTATTAAAGAACCTCTGACTTTAATGTTTCTCATTTTTCACTGATGTTCGTCTGATCATTAAATGATTATTAGCAGGTCTGTGAGGATCGGGTCTGCTGAGCAGGTCTGACAGGCTCACCTGGTCTTACAGACGTTTAAAGTCAGAGAAATGACGTCATAAATAACTAAACACCTCTAAACCTGAGGGCTGTATTACATAATATGTTTTACGCGTGTTTAATGTGTTTAGTTTAGTTTATTTGCACCTTTTTAAGACTCAAACAGAGAAAAAAAACCCAAATGAAATACAGATTAAATGTGCAGATGAGGCTGAAACCAGGAGGAGTTCGATCATAAATTTTCTCCAGAATTACAAGAATCGTGTCTGTTTTTTATTCATGTTTTATTATATAAATAACTGCAGCTTTTCGATTATTTACGGTCCACCTCTGAACGGCTCCTGATGATGATAAAAAGGCAGAAGAAGCAGTCAGGTTGGAGTTAAAGTAGAAAATCTTCATTCCAGTGATTCTCTGTTTTGAAGTATGGAAGCCCTGAAGCCGACACACAGCTCTACATCATTCACTCAGGTTTTATTTTAATTAAACGGTCCACTAATTATAAATTTTGCATTTGAAAAATTAAGATTCAAGTTGGATTTTTGTTATCATTGGATGACGTTTCTTGAAATTTACACTTTTTTTTCAAATTTAACAAAAAAAAAAAATATTCGGAACATTTTTGTTTCCTGACGCTGAGCGGTGAAAGCGCAGGCTCTCCTGTCAGCTGATATTTTTTAATCAAACTGCACAATAACAAACGCACTGACGCTTCTGTTTCTGACCTCTTCGTCTTGTTGTGCAGCGCGAGGAGTCATCTCAGCGCCTGGAGCAGCAGGAGCATCCAGGAGGAAGAGTCTGGTGTTTGTTTTAAATGAAAGGAGGGTCATTCATCCATTCATTCATTCATTCATTCATTCATCCATTCAGGTCTCTGAGCTGCTGGCCTTAATTTGACTGAGAGCGGAAGCATTCAGAGCAGCAGGTCAGAGAGGAAACTCCATTCAGCTGCTCTCTGACTTTATTCAGGTCCAACACGCTGCTGGAGGCGGGTCGGCTTCAGATCTGTGCCCGCTGCTGGAACTTTCCTGAGGGACCAGGAACCTTTGGAAGAACTCAGCCGAGGCAGAAACATCAACGGAGCTGCACCTGCTCTCTGCTGCTGTAAAGAAACTCTGAACCTGGACAGGGTTTAGATCCTGGTTCAAGGTTTTTTGACAGACTGGTTTCACTTTGAGAAACAGATGTAGTTTTCTCACCGTGCTTGATACGACTCGAGCCCATAAACCTAGAGTTTCTTGACTCTCTGCTCCTCTGAGGAATTTTCTCTCTCCTGTTTAATTCACTGTTTTTTTTTTTCCTTGTTGAGCAGCAGATCTCTGAAAAGGTTTTCCAAAAGCAGGGGTAACATGTAGTGTAAAAACTTCTGGATCATTTCTGTGATTGTTTCCAAGTCGCTGCCGTTCAAACACGTCTGGATAAAAGTTAAACCATGATTCAAACTAAGAGGAAGAAATCAATTATCTAAAAGAGTTCCTGGTGACTTTTCTTTTTATGGCCTCACTGTTGAGCTCCTGAGTCTCAGGGAGTCCAGGTGATGACCCTCACAGCAGCCTGAGCGGCCCGCCTGATGTCCTGATCCTCCTCCTCAGCCTCACTCCTCCTCACCAGCAGGGGGAGCTGCTCGAGCAGGAGGCTGCGACCATCAGGAGCTTCAGCCAGCGAGGTCAGAGCCCGCAGGGAGTACATCACCAGGGCCTTCCTCCTCCTCCTCTCCTCCACGTCCTCCTCCTTCTTTGACACGAGGTGGAGGAGGACGGGAATGACGTCCAGGTCCAGACACTTCCTCTTACCTGCAGGAGGAGACTCAGTCATTGCTCCGCCCTCCAGCCGTCCCTCTCTGAGCCCCAGAGGATCACATCAGGTGTGTTTGTACCTGCGGTGATGATCACGGTGTGCATGATGACTCCTGCAGCGTTCGCCTGAACCTCCACGTCACCGTCCTGCAGCAGCTCCACCAGGACAGGAAGCACCGCCTCCTCACACACCTGCCGCTTCCCGTCCACACAGACCCTGAGACACGGAGAGAGGAGTCAGGAAACAAACAACAAACAAAGAGTGTTTAACAGTCAGAGCTCCTCACTGTTAAACACACACACACGTCTGTCTCACCTGAACGCCATCATGGCCGCAGCCGCCTCCCTGCGGATGTTCAGGGAGCGGTGGGAGAGTCTGTGTCCCACCAGAGAGATGCCGTCAGAGGCCAGAGCCGGCAGAGGGTCCAGTCTGGAGCAGGAGGTGAGGGTGGAGAGGAGCAGCACCTTCACCTCCTCCTCCTCCTCCTGCAGCTTCAGCAGCAGTTTAGAGACCAGAGGCAGGAGAGCGCGGGCTCCTGCAGGACGACAGAAAGCTGCTCAAACTGCTTCTTGAACACACACACGCACACACACACAGGAGTGATCGGTGATGAATTAAAGTGTGCACAGGAGCAGAGGAGTTCACCTGCATGCAGCAGCGTGAGCTGGTTCAGCACTCGGTGGACGTTTCTCCTGCAGGAGGACGAGACGTCGTCCAGGAGTGGAGAGAGAGGAGGGAGGAGGGAGGAGTGGAGGAGAGCCTGTCTGCAGGAGGAGACGAACACAGAGACATGGGTCAAAAAGTTTGTTTGACTCTCTGTGGTCTGCTGCAGCATCCATCAGCTTACGAGCTGTGTAGCACCGCCCCCTGGTGACCTCTTGAAGAACTGCACAGCTCCATAAAAACATGGTTAGTTAGTTTTTGCCCGTCTTTTCTCAAAGTCTCTTATTGTAATGCTTAATTAGTGCAGTCTCTGCAGTTTTTTTAGTTTCAGGTTTTGCCTGTAAGTGAATTCATCCGGATGGAAAGACAGGCTTTTTGTTCCTGTTCCAGTCTATGTACCTGCCGATGTTGTGTCCAGTCAGCACATGGAGCAGCTCACAGGTTTTTGTCCGGACTAATGGATCTTCATCCTCCAACAAAACCTTCAAATGTTTCAAAAAACCTGCAGAGAAAGGGAAATAATGAGGAATCCCTGTCCTAACGCTGGAAGTTTTTTAAGCTTCATGTAGTCCAAGCATTACGGTAAAAAGTCTGTTTCTGTCGAACTCACCCCCGTTGACAGTCTGGTAGATCCGCTCCGGGTCGTGCATCAGGTCGCAGAGGGAGGTCAGAGCCCGCAGTCTGCCTCCAGCCTCCGGACCCTGCAGCTCCTCGAACAGCTGCGGGACCGCCCTGAGCCCGAAGGCCACCGGGGCCCGGCTCCGGTCTAACAACGAGGCTGCCATTCCGGTCTGTTACGGTTCGACGCCGGGTTAGCCTCAGCGGGGCTAAAACTAAAGGGGAGGAACAGTCACCCAGCAACCGCTAACAGCCGAAGCTGTGACGTAACGTTCGGGTTTCTTCGTTTAATCTTCGGAAAGTTGTGAAATAACCGGTTTGGCGATTCAATTTGAGCATCTTCTCGAAAACCAGACGATGTAAACAGTAATGGAGGTCGATCCAGTTACAGATATGATAATTCTATAAAAAATACACTCAAGTCAAACGATTTCATCAAAGTCAAACATTATTTTAATATTCATTTAAAGATTTTCAGACATGGAGGCTGATCTGGCGCCAAGTATTAGGACTGTTTAGGAAAATGTGCTTCATTTTGATGCGTGTTGATATCAAATACTGCACATTTTTATTTAGATATTCACTATATTTATGTTTATTAATAAGATATTGTAGGAACTATTTAGTGTATTTTTTTCTTTGTTTTGTTTAGAATTTAGTTTAGTGTTTAGATTTATATTATTTTTAAATCAATTAATTTTGATTTAATTATGATTACTTTTTTGTTAGTATTCCAGTAGTTTATCATTCCTTTAGTTTGGGTGTTTTGTTTATTATTTGTTTAATTTGGGCACGGTGGCGCTATAGGTTATATAGGTAGGCACACGGTAGGGACCAGCATGCACCTGGGTGGGCAAATGGTTTTTTTACCTGAGCAAGAGAGGCACAGGGATTTTTCCTTTCTTCTGTGTTTGTCTGATTTCTGGTTAAATAAACCACATTTTTGTACAAATTGGACATTCGTTTGGACCTTATGTTTTTACCCATCCGTGTACACCACAACCCACGGTGCAAGAGTGGCCTTTTGAGCCTTTTATGAAAGAGTTTGTTTGACACTTTTCGTTGCCCTTTTTTTTCTTGTGGACAAACGGCCACTACAGATATAATGCTAGAAAACTAAACAAAACAAATACACACTAATCCAAAGTAAAACTAAACCTTCATTAAAGTCCCTGTGAAGACTTTTCTACCGGTTATAAAACAGACTGAAATGATTGTAATATAATCTGTGACCTGATCATTTTAGGGATTAGATACATTAATTATACCTTTAAATGTAAACATTTGATGTTATATGTTCAAGGTGTTGGTGCCAAAAAGGAGTCACAGGAAGGGGCCACCTGTACCTTCACATGTTGTAATATTTTTTTTTTATAATGTATAAAATTAATTTCTAAATAAATAATGAAGAAGCCAAAAGTTCTCTGCAAATTAAACCGGAACAAAACACTCACTGTAGTCATAAAGTAAACTGTTTAAAAGTTTCACACAAGCTTTACCTGTTCAGTAACACATCTCTTATTGTATTGTACAGTAGTTTGTCATTTAGATCTTGGTCACTTCATCACTTCCTGTCAGTCTGTAGCTGGTGTAATGAAATTAAATCAGTCAACACTTACCCCATCATGCTCCTGACAACAAGTTTGTTACACTTCTCCTTTGAGGAGGGTGGATTTGCTCAAATGAAACCAACGGAAAGATGAGAAAGTGAACCATTTATTCATCTCTTCTTGACACCACGATGTAAATAATTATATGTAATAACAGAAATCAGTTCTTTTCTCTGCATTTCTGGAGTTTTTGGAAACCAAATGATGAACTGTAAGCAGGTTTCACAGATAACTCAGGTCAGCCAGCGAGGTCAAAACACACGTGAGGTAAAAGATGATTCACTCCAGCTGAATCCCTTCCTGAGGTCACATCAGCATCAAACCCTTTAATAGAAAACTGCTCCTGTTTGAGCTCAGGGTTTGATTCTGCCCGACGCTCACGGTGACCTAAAATAAAAATGATTTTAAAAAAGAAAAACAGGTATTTCCTGTGGTTCTACTTCTTCTTCTTCTTGCTCTTTTTTCCTCCCTCTCCCTGCTGAGAGCTGGTGTCTCCTCCTCCGCTCTTCTGTGTCCGAGTTTTTAGTTTAGGGATCATCTCTGCTACGTAGAACATCACTTCTTTACCTGAGGGGGTCACCAGAAAAAGATAAGATTAATATACTTTACTCATATTCGTGTGCATGTGTGTGTGTGTGTGTGTGAGAGAGAGACTTACGGGAGCCAAACTTCTCCTGACACAAGCTGCCGTCTGCCTGCTTCACCTGGATTCTGACTCGACCTCTGAACTGGACGTCTCTGTTCCACTCTCTGGGGTGCATCTTGTTCTGTAACACACACACACATTCATGTTATTACATCACATCCTTAGAGACCTGATGCAGTGCGTGACGTCTGCAGCGCTGGGTTAGCATGGCTGTACGTACCTCTACGTAGACGTTGAGCCCAGCAGCTGTCAGGACGTCTCTGATCTCGGCACAGGATGGATTCTCCACAGCCTGCAGATACACACACACACACACACACACAAACAGTTATCTCACACTTTTCTCATTTTCAACATGTTAAACTGAATTTGCACTCAAACTCGTTCAAATAGGGCAAAATTGGCTGATTTATACATAACTTCAGTAAAGGAAAAACAATAAAAGTGCAAAAAAAAAGTTGTTTTTCAAAAGCTGCAACAAATGTCCCAGCTAAAAAAAAACAGCAGCTTTTTGGCAGAGGAAGACAAAACAAGACACAAACTGCTGATATAACATCGAGCAAACAAACCTTTTCTACTGGGATCCTTCGTCCTTCAGCCAGAGTCTTCTTACTGTTGATGTAGACCGGATACAAACAGATGAACCTGCAACACAAAAGTGAAATTCCTCCTGAGGACACGGTTTGTTGCAGCTGCTAAAATAGCATCATCTCCCGCAGCAGGATTAGAACCCCTCTGCTTTTCATCCAAGTCACCTTCTACAGCTTTCATATTCTGAACATCCTTTTCTTTCATTGAATTATATTCAGTTTGGAAATTCGAACATCTACTGAGAAACAGCGACAGAGAAAGTTTACTTTTACTGTAATTGTTGGGATTACATGTCACTCTTCTGCACGGGATCCCAAAGTGGGACACAAACACTGATCTGAATGAATGGCAGACTAACAAAGTTCCTGATTCAGACCTGAACCCAAAACGAACCACATCAATTCTCATTTTAACAGCATGAAGAAAAACTATACTCATTCCTCATCACCATAAGTTATAAAAATTCCGTTTATGTAGGTAAGATACATGATCTACGTTGCAAAATCCCAGGTAAAAGGGTCTTTAATACACGTCATGCTAAGGAGTTAGCGTAGCTACGCCACTGTCGTACCAAACTTCATAGAAGAACTAATTAGCTTTAAGTCGTGCGCAGTTTCCGCCAGATATTTCGTAAAAAAAGAATTTATACCCACCTCTTTACATATCTGTGTTTCCAATTACTCATATCCGGTTAAAGTATTTCTTAATGTCACCATTTAGCTCTGATTCACGACGGTTTAGTACTCAAACAACCCTTTTCCCCCACACACGTTAACGTTACGCTATCAATGTTTGTCGTGACTATCTCAACTTCAAAACGCTATTAACTGTTAAATATAAAGCACAAAATACCTTACCTTAATGCCGAATTACATAATGGTTTAAACTGTTGTGAACTTTGATACAAATTTAATACCATACAGCATTTGGTTTATAAATATCTGCGTTTTCCTAAATTGATGTTTTTTTCTATGAGGATTTGACTTGGCACGAGCTCTGAGCCTAGCTGTTAGCTCCTGATCAGCAAGGCTGACATGTTCGCTTGGAATTGGACTCACCTCTCTTTATCAGCGGGGTTTTCAGTTAGATGAGCCATTATTTGACGGGTTTGTTGTTCGTCTGACCTCAGTCAGTCCACTTATATCTGGGTACAGGTACAAACGACACAGTTTGATTTGTGCCGTAAATCAAGGAACCACACGGTGGATCCACATTGAGCAGTGGTCCAGTGCCTGCTGACAGCCACGAGAGGCGCTGTGGGTTTTTCCTCTAAACTTTATTAGTATTTACAATAAACAGTCATAAAAGTTAATCAAGATAATGCGGAAAAACAAACAAAAATGTGTTGTTGTTGTTTTTAAGTCTGACACCTCACCTTTTCTGAAGTCTCTTATTGTAGTGCTTAAACAGTGCAGTTTCTTTAAATAGGAGGTGTCATAAAATTCATTTTTATACTGTACTTTGGAGCTAAACGCCCTCAATTACTCTCTACATTTAGTCCAAGATGATTTTTTTTTTCTTCGACAGTTGTAAAATGGCATCATCAACATCAGACTATCCAACCACAACTGGCTCCACTTTCAATCAGAAGCATTTTAATCTGGGGACAAAAAAGTGTAATAATTCCTCTTTAAGAAAATCTTTTACTAAAAAAAGTAAATTAAAATTACATTTACATAAATTTGCTGAAAATTCCACCAGGAGAATATTCTTGTACCTTAAACTTCATATATGTCCTAAAACCAAAGAAACACATTTCAGAATAATGAATAACATTTATTCATATAAAGAACTTTATTTCAATACTGATGACAACTTTTGTGCATTTTGCAACAATGAAAGAAACCAGTATTGTACTTCTGTCATGCAGTGTGACCCATGTGTTTTGGGGTGAAATCCACAAATGGATTGTAAAGGAAATCTCATCACTTCCACCTTCTATCTCCAGAGGCAATGTCACATTTGGAATGATTTTGAAAAACAAAAACGATGAATTCTTTACTAGTGTGATTCAACGGTCCAAAATGATGATGTATTATTGTGTACAACATCAGTAAAACACATGACATTTCTTGTGTTGTCTTCAGAGGTCAGAAGAATATACATTTTTTTAATAGATGATTTCTTAGAAGTGCTTTTTTGCACCATTTGTTTAGGTGATATTATAGTTTATTGTGCCAGGGACTAGATATGAAAATGAGCCTTGCAGCTAACTGGCATGCTTACATGGATGCTCTGCTGAAACGTTTATTATTGTGCATTGTCTCTTGAAATGCAAACATAAATAATATAAAGTATGATGGTTTGTGGTTATAAAGTATTTTGGTTTCACCCGTAGAGTATAAAAAAATTCTTTGACTAAAACGTTATTGTTTCCAGGTCTACTTGTATGAATTTAGTGTTGCAGAGGGGAGATATTTTTCTTACAGTTCCACAGTTTATTCACAGGGTGTCGCTGGAACAGTGAGCCTGCGCGCTGCCGAAATGCCCGGATGTTATTGAAGCTAGCTCTTTTAGCTGCGTTGTGCCGCTCTCAGGTCCGTCTCATCGGGGACACTCGACCCTCCTGCCTCCCCCGGCATATATTACCTATTTTTTAACATCGGTATCTTCACATCAGTCCCTTATCATGGTAGAAGTTGAGTGAACGACTCTTGAATTTTAGGTCTCAACGTTGATTTTCCAACCGATTTGGCGGGACTGGATCGGGTTAACAATACGCCGAGCTACGAGCTAGAGACACAGGCCAGTTAGCTCAGCAAGCTACCGCTGCTGCCATGGAAGACAAATCTTTTACTAAAGAATTAGACCAATGGATCGAACAGCTAAATGAGTGTAAGCAGCTATCGGAAAACCAAGTCAGGACACTCTGTGAGAAGGTAAGTGTGTTCCCGCAGTTAATGTTTGCTCAATTCATCGGCCTCGCTTTCGGTGTGGCCTAATTTGCAAACGCGGTACTGACTAATTTCTGGAAGGACGTTCCGGCCAGGCGGCTCTTTTCGCCCCATTTTCGACCAGTCATCTCGAGGTTACGGGCGTTTGACACCCCTGCTGGAACTAAATGTTGTGATATACGATATATTGTGTCACTATAACACACCACTTGTTGAAATTTAGGTAATTTGAACATTTTCTGTCGACAAACCGTGTCTCAGGACAGACGGGCCGAAAAACTGCATATCCCCCTATCATTACCAGCAAGAAGACGGAGCCCATTTTACTCTTAATTAAAGCACAATTATGCTGAGCAAAGATCGGGCCTGTTTGAATATTTACCTATGTAATTGATTTCTAGGTTTTCATTTTAAACCATGTTGTCATTAAAACACATGTAAATCTTGTGCGTTTCACCGCACCCTGTCTTTATTGATTAACTGCTTTATTGCATAAACCTGACATCCTCGTTTTCAGACGTCATTCCAGGTTTGTTTCATTATAAAAATAACTCGGCAACCGGCTTTCCTGCATCATCGACCCTCTAAATGCTTGTACGCGCATTTTCGATTAACTTTATTCTTTCATATTAGAGAGAAAAGAGACTTTTATTTAATTTGTCATAAGGGAGTAATTTTGACACTTTGTGAGGTGCATGAATGAATGAATCAGTGTAAGCTCAGTAGTGTTGAGGGTGAAGGAGGGGAAAAGCATTAGTTTGTTATAGCTCATGTGAGCTTTGAGCAGCTACAGGCCTGCAAAGCACCATCATTTCCCTAAGGGAAACATTAAATCTGTTGTGTTTAATTAAGATGACAGCTCATAGTTCTGTCAGTTCACTGTTTTATTATCAGATGTATTCATACTTGGCAATCATGAGAAGAATTTGTTAGCATTTTATTAAAATCTAATAAAGATAACAATACTGTGAATAATTCATAATTAGCTATCACTTATTAGAAAATCTATAAAGTAAATAAATAGTTAAAATGGCGATATAAATGATGTAAAAATTACAGTTATATATCAATGTTAAGTTAAACAGGTTATTTATTGTGATATATGGAAAGTAAGAAGATAAATAGCTTTAGTTCCAGCCTGTATACTAACCTTCTGAATCCTTCATTGCCAGCCACAAACCGGCTAAAGGCTTTTGGTGAAATCTTTAGCGATGCGAGCTTTTGTGTTGTTATGGGAAAGTGAGGCTGTGAGCGCATCCTGTGGAGTCCTCTGGCCTTGCTGGGTATTTATCCATGCATCCTCTTGAACCCTTTCAGGATGACAGCTTGTGAAGTGGCCTCTCATATTACTTGTATTTCTCATGATGTGCAGGTCACTACTGCGCGCTTAGTTTTGTTTTTCCATCAGATTTTCTCTTTTTTTTTTATAATGGAGAAACAGAAATGTACCCACAAGTGAGATTCAAGAGCTACTGGAGCAGCCATAATTTCAGAATCATCGCTCTGGCTGCTGCTTAACACCGATGCTGCCACCATTTTTTTTTTTTTTTTTTTGCAGTATTAGATCTGAGGCAGCAACTAGAGTGCAAGTGATGAAGAGCACAGAACAAGGCTCTCTCAAAACGACGCTTTTCGTTTGTGAGAGGTGCACGACAGTGCTGGGAAACTGTCATTATGTTGGGAAATGGACAGTACAGCTGCATCAACAGTGATTCATGAATTTGTCAAACATTGAAATGTATATTTTACTATTCTTATATAGATGTTGAAAATTAAAAAAAAAACAAAAAAAACTCTGAATTCATGTTTGAAAGTTCAGTGAATCAGGGGATGTTAGTTTCTCACTTTAGGGGAGTTTATGTTTTGAAGCACAAAAATCAGATCACACAATATTGAAAGGGAACATTAACCACATCGTGGGGACCAATGCTCTACATATTTAATATGCCCTCAGTCATTTTAAGCTCTATGGTGGCCTGCAAGGTCACGCTGCGTCCACACCTCAAAATAACTTCCTCTGAGGCTGCACGTGGACGTTTGACCTGATTTACCGTTTGAGAGTCGGTCTGGAAAGTTGACTTCAACCTTTTTCTTTTTGTGTGTGTGTGTGTGTGTGTGTGTGTTTGAGATGAATTAAAATATCTGTGTATCTTTGTCCTCTCCAGGCTAAGGAGATCCTGACCAAGGAGTCCAACGTTCAGGAGGTGAGATTTCCCATAATTCCTTGGAGAGGTTAAATCTGAGTTAATTGATTTCCAGTAGGACGCAGCTGTCAGGTTCAGGGTCACACGCTGGCCTTCATCACGTTAATCTCACCACAGAGGATGAGTTTCAAACTGAAGACCTCAAACTAGTGAACCGGGATTAAAATGAGCTGGTTTCATTTTCTGTACAAGTGGATCAGACTGATTTTCTTCATCCTCCCGTGAGTTAAACGCTGTGACTTGAAGTCTTTATGATGAATTATTTATGATACGTTACAGCTTGTGAGGTATGTTGATGAAACATGATAATTCTCTCTCTAGTTTTTGTTAATTTTGTTAAATTATGAGAATCTGAGCAGAACCAGAGGAGTCGAATAACTCTTAATGTCCGTCAGACCACATGAAAACCAGAGATCATCTTACGATCCACCAAAAAACGTAGAGTCCTGCTGTAAAAAGAGGTTTAAGGTACAAAATCAGCCGGTTTAAACTTAGTGTTATGAATGGACAGAAATCCAGCTCCTCATGTACAAACACTGAGCTGATGGAAAGTTTCCAAACAGCCTCAGAGTGGAAGCTTTTATCTGTGACCACCCACAGGTAAAGGTGAGAGTTTAGAACATTTGGTGCTTCAGTATTTTTCAGTTACCTGTTCAATAAAAGTTATTTTTGACAGCAGGTTTCTCTGTTGTTACGGACGTTTTGTGATTTTTTGGCACAAATAATTTGATCTGGACGCTGAATCTCACTTTTGTTCCTGTTGGGCTCAGCGATGGTGAACAATGTAACACTGTTTACACTGCAAACTGTGTGTCAGCTGAGCTGCAGGCTTTCTGTCTCTCTCTCTCTCACACACACACACACACACACACGGTCTTCTTAACATTCTCTTTTTGAAAGGAAACACTGCTGTTAAACACCAAAAGCACAACATCAATTATATATTCAAAGGGACCAAAAAAGAAGTTATTTTATTCATTATATATTTATAAAATAAATCCGCCGGTTGATCAGTTATCAGATTTTTCTTCTGCCGAACATCGGCCTAAAAATCCACATTGGTCGGGACCTCGTGAAAACATTAAAGGCCAAATCTGAGTTTGTTAAACTCTGAGAATAATTGTTGTCACAGGAGATTTCTGCACATTTCTGTTGAATCAGAAAAATAATCTCCAGTGTTGACTGTAACTCAAATCAATCTGAAAACATGAACACAGCAGGTTTCTGAACTCCTGGTTTTATCTCTTTAAAGTTTTCAGACTTTAAACTCAGCTGTTGAAACCGTTCTACCAGTGTTGCGTTGACAGAGCTTCCTGTCTTTCCGCCTCCACTTGCACCACAGCTACATACCTGTGCCCATGTTTGTGTTAGCGGAGGATAATAACAGCCGGCCGGAGCTGCTGTGATTCCATTGGTTGATAATAAACACACCTTGAAGGAATCCGGAGAAGTTTCCTCACCTCCTCTCAGACTCACTGCTGCTCACTTTGGTGTTTGTTTTTGAGGCCTCCTGGTGATCGTTGTTCTTTGGGTTCTTTGTTCTCAGGTGCGATGCCCGGTGACGGTGTGTGGAGACGTCCACGGTCAGTTCCACGACCTGATGGAGCTGTTTAAGATCGGAGGAAAGTCTCCCGACACCAACTACCTGTTCATGGGAGATTACGTCGACAGAGGCTACTACTCTGTGGAGACCGTCACGCTGCTCGTCACGTTAAAGGTAAACTAAGCTGACGGTGTGTGTGTGTGTGTGTGTGTGTGTCCCTCGTTAGCTATCTAACTTTGATTTAGCTTCGTTAGCTTTGATTAGCTCCACTTTGCAAGTCATTCTGTAGTCTGACCAACACTTCACAGGATCCTGTTAACATATAAACAGTTCTCTCCTCGGCGGTCGGGGTTTCAGCCGTGCAGTTGTCATACATGCTGCTTTCTTAAATGCTGGAGCAGGTTTGTAGTGTTGCTCCTTGTTGTCGCTATGGTAACCAGGCATGTTTTACTCAGTACCTCACGCTGTGCTGCATCTTCTTTCCTAAATCCAAAAATGGGTCCAGACAACCGAGGAGTCTCCTCTTCTGTGTCCTCTCTCGGTCATTTTTAGGGCCGCCAAGATTAGTCGACTCGTCACGATGACGTCGACGATCAAATTCGTCGGCGACTTATTTAATAATCGACGTCGTCGTTTTAATCTTTTTTTAAACTGCCGCTGTACTTTCACCTGTCTCGTCTGCCGTTCTGTCCTTGACGCATACGCGCAGAAGTGGTAACCGGGGTAACCCGTGATGTCACCGGAAAAGTTATGCCCAACACTATCATGGCTAGCCGGCAACAGAGCTGGAAAGTTTGGGAGCATTTTTCCAAAATAAAGGAGAAAAGTGTGCAATGAAAAATCTGCAAAGCAGAAATGTCCTTCCATGACAGAACGACGGCGATGCACGAGCATCTGAAAAGACAGCACGCCGTGGCTGATTTATTTTCTGACGAAGAATGACGATCTCGGTAAGCTAATTGGCTAGTTAGCTGCTAACATTAACGTCAACAGGGAGCTACCTACTTAATAGCGATGTCATGTTTGAATAGAAAATTGGTACATTAAAAAAATGTCAGAAATGCTGCTACAAGCTGCAAAGTTCATTAAAAGCTGAATGAACTATGATATTAACTGTCTTCATTTTTAGTTAGCACATACCTTAAACACTTGAAGCTGGAAGCTAATGATGTTAGCTGTATGCTGCTGCAATAAGCTGCAGATTATGTACGATCCGAATAGTCGACTAATCACAAAAAATAATCAGTGACTAGTCGATTATCAAAATAATCGTATGTGGCAGCTCTAGTCATTTTTAAAGACGTCAACAACAACATCACAACAAATCCAAACTTAGCGTGGCCGAAGATGTTTTCTTAATCCCCGCTCGAATGCGTCTTGTTCTTCTAAGATTTATGTCCGCTGGCAAAAAATTCTGCAGTTTTTTTCTTTTTTTAACCGCAGCCTTTGTGATTTTAAAAATCTTTAACATAACGATGTTGGTTTAAATTTGATTAACTGTTCGGCCCGATTCTGTCGCTCCACTTCTGCTCTCAGATACAGTTATATCGCCACCCACAGGTCTGGCATGCAAACTGCAGCATTTTAATTTCCTCAAGGATTTTTTCCACTGCGTTATTTTGGCGTTTTTGAGTGAAACGCTGTCGTGTAAACGGGATTTTATTTATTTGAAAGTGGTGCAGAGCTGTAGAGCTTCAGATTTCAAGTCTGTAGCAGCGGTGAGCCTTCCCTTCAGTGTTTGTCCTGTGGAGACCTCTCTGTTTACCCATGGAGCTCTGGTCAAGCTTGAACTCTGATGGGCGTGTTGTAAATCCAGCGAGCTGTGCCAGTTCATTAAAGTATAAACAGATGATGGAGGTGGGATCAAAGTCCGGTCTTTGTGAGGCCACAGCCCTGCTGACTCTTTATGGCTCTGATAAGCAGGAGGCTTCACCTGTACCTGAAGGAGCTCCTGCAAACTGCGGATCCTCACCTGTTTCTAGAAACTCTGTGGATTTAGAAAGCAGGATGTTTGTGTGTTGATGGTTTTATTTCATCAGAAACGCGACGCAGTGATGTGAGCCGACACCAGCTGACGGACGGGTTCGTCTCTCTCACCTCTCTGTGCTCACACACGTACAGCCCGCTAGATTTTACAACAAACGGCTGAAACCTTTAATAAACTTCACCAAAATAACCCCAGAGGAACTTCATCTGATAAGACGGCCTGAAAATGAATCAAGCTGAAGCTGTTTGATAAGTTTATATAATATGATATGAATAGATTCTTCATCCATCAGTTCATCAGTAAAAAGTTCCTTCCCTCCGATGTTTGCTGCTTGTGAACTTTGTCTTTGTGAATCAGCTGATTTCTGTTTTTTTTTTTTTGGCCGCAGCAGGAACTCAGCAGGAACTCGGTCTTTTAATCCGAGCGACTTCCTGTCATGTGTTTGTTCTTACTCTGTGACTCAGCTGACTTTATAAAAACGCAGCGTTTTCAAAGATTACGTGACGTGATGAACAAGCTTAAGCAGCACACACATCAGCATGTTTCTGCTGAACATGTAACCTGAGCTAACACCGGGCAGACTCTGGAGACACGGCCCGAGCCGTGAGGTTTGAGAAGCATCAGAGCTGAGCGGTTCTGAAAGTGTGAGAGTTAATGAAACGAAGTATAAAATTCAAGCTGATCGTCTGTTTTTGTTTCTGCTCATTTAAAAAAAAAAGTTGTCCTGAAATTTAAAGCCAAAAACTGATCGTTTGATTCACTGGATTCTCTGTGAGCTAAAGGTCACAAAGAGGAAGTGTTCTTTCATTTCCTGAACTCCTGTGTGACGGTTTCAGCCTTTGTTTGGTCTGACAGTCTGATTCTCTTTTCTGCATGTATACGCAGACGAGACCGGACCGAGCTAAGACCTTAGCCGGACTGCTGCGTGCATGTAAACGTGCTGAATGTTCATTCCTGGTTCTGACCTGATGCGCTCTGGTTTGTCCTTCAGGTGCGTTTCCAGGAGCGAATCACCATCCTGCGAGGGAACCACGAGTCACGGCAGATCACGCAGGTCTACGGCTTCTACGACGAGTGCCTGAGGAAGTACGGCAACGCCAACGTCTGGAAGTACTTCACAGACCTGTTTGACTACCTGCCCCTCACTGCGCTGGTGGACGGACAGGTAGGACAGACGGACCGTGATGCTGAGTGTCATCACATCGTGAGGAGAACAGCGTGGTTAAAAATGAGTTTCTGTCTCCTTTTCTTTCAGATCTTCTGTCTCCACGGAGGTTTGTCTCCTTCCATAGACACTCTGGATCACATACGAGCTCTGGACCGCCTGCAAGAAGTCCCACATGAGGTACACACACCACAAACCTCACACATGCGGATCACAGATCACAGACCACTTGTAGCGGATGAGTTCAGGTCTACTTATCTCTCGTTGACTCTTGCGATGTTTTTGACTGCGTGCTCTTAATACCGCTCCTCCACGTCTCTGTTCCCGTCAGGGCCCCATGTGTGACCTGCTGTGGTCGGACCCTGATGACCGCGGTGGGTGGGGCATCTCCCCCCGAGGTGCCGGCTACACCTTCGGACAGGACATCTCTGAAACCTTCAACCACGCCAACGGCCTCACTCTGGTGTCCCGCGCCCATCAGCTGGTCATGGAGGTGAGGGACTTCATATCCCATCATGCATCGTTGTAAACAGAAGTCACAGGCTTCAGCAAAGACATGTACAGAACGCACTCAGGGACACGTTGAGACAAACACGAGCGTTTCTGTGAGAGCAGCTGGAGTCTGCGCTGTTTTCTGATTGGTTGAAGCAGCTTAAGGTGTGGAGACGGTTTCTAGAAAAGCAGGTGAATCTTTGAATCACTGATCATCAACATTAAACACAGCGAGGCTGCAGCTTCAGCCTGTCAGTGTTTCAGTCACACGTGCTCTCACACACACATGGACTGAAGAATCCCCCCCCTTCATGTCTCCATGGCAACAGCAGCTTCACTCCCACTGTTCTCTGAGAGTCTGATCACACTCAGCTAGCATCATCTCCCCCATCTGCTGCAACAGACTGAAGACTTTAACCCGTTTCATGGAGCCGTGAAGGTGGAACGTGTTTCAGTCTGGTTATTAAACGTTGTGATGGGTTGTGAAGGAGGATCCTTGAAGCTGATCTAACGTGTGTTTGTTTTTACATCCTCAGGGCTACAACTGGGGCCATGATAAGAATGTGGTGACCATCTTTAGTGCTCCAAACTACTGCTACCGCTGTGGAAACCAGGCAGCCATTATGGAACTGGACGACACTCTGAAATACTCTTTGTAAGTATCGCCATGAACATTTAGACTCGGTTCATTATTAATTCATGTCTCTTTTTTTCCAAATCTGTAACGGTCACACAGCTCTAACAGCAGCCTCCGCTGTGCTGCGTTTGTATGTAACATCGTAACCATTCGCTGGTTTACGTCACGTCAACATTCCTCTGGCTGTCGGGCGCTAAAGCTCTTTAAGGAGTGTGCTGCTGTGAGGAGCTCGTCACAGATCCTCTCGGAGAGAATCCACAGAACAGAGTCTTTACAAAAACATCTCCCGACAGCCGTGTGAGCGATGATCTGTTGGTGCTCCGGTCCACGAGCACACCTTCAACAGGCACTTTGAGTTTTCTCTCTAAGGTTCTGGAGCAATGGAGGATTTAATATTTTCTTTAATCATGGATGAAAAGATGTGGCTGAGACTGCCTCGCTTGAGTTCCCAAATAAATAATGTAAAAAAAAAAAATTCTGATATCTGAAGAAAGTTTGAGCTTCAGTCATTTTTTCCACATTAAGCTGTCGTAAGCAAAAGAGAGACTGGCTCATGGTCTGGTTTCCACCAAGCGGTCCGGTTTGGATCAGTACAGTCTGGTACGGGTCAGCTCGGTAAATCCTGATCCTGTTTGTGTTTCCACAGCGGACTGTGCCCTTATTGGCAGGTGGCGTGTTAGCCGGATGCTGATCACACACGTCAGCTACGTGATAGCGTGACAGCTTAGCAGTGTGACAGTGTACCCCGCTAATAAATCCAACAAAGAAGAAAAAACGGGACCTTAGTTTATTTAGTATTTATTTTAACGAGTCTTTATTACCGCTGTCGTACGACAAGTGATGATTTGTTCGACCAATCAACAGACTGCAGTGTTTCTAGATACACCTACTGGGGTCAGATCGGTATGTCTGTCACCCCAACAGAAGGGAACCAAAAAGTGGGACGGTACGGGTCGGTAATCTGGGGACCTGTCCTGGTTTCAGTCAAAGGAAACGCCGAACCAAGACGAGCTGAACAACTGAAGTGAAGTGCTTGGTGGAAACGAGACTACAGACACAAAGTGAAGAGAGCGAGTGAAGCTAACGATAACAATCAGCTGAACACAAAGGAAGATGTTAAACTCTAAAGAAGCTACAAACATGCAGCAAGGAGCCATGTTTTGTTTGTATGCAGGCGTTTGACACTGTAAACGCTGAGAAATAGACATGAAGAACTGTTTTTAGTGCCCTCTAAATCCAAATTTCTATTTCCGTCTTGGAAAAAGTTTTCAGTCAGGAGGTTTGAATTGAAATGTCTATAATTTGGGCGTGTCAGTCTTAGCTGTTGCTAACATTAATTATTTGTCTAAAGTGATGAGCAGACAGCCTTGTTGTCTGGTATTTATTTTGTTTTTATTGTGACAGTAACAAACCTTTTCTGCCTCCTCAGCCTTCAGTTCGACCCCGCCCCACGCCGTGGCGAGCCCCATGTGACCAGACGCACTCCTGACTACTTCCTGTGAATGTCCAAAGCCACACCTGTCAATCATCCACGAAGCTTCACCCTCTTACCCCCCCCCCTTGCCCCCTTCACCCCCTACATCTTGGATGGAAAGAAGTTATTAATAATAATAATACTGTACCAGGGAGAATAGAAACAAACGATTGGCTTAAACTAAAAGAGAGAAACTTAAAGAGCGGCCCCCTCTACAGTCTTGTTTTCAATATGCTGTCTTTAATGCTGTGCTTTTGGGGAAAAAAAAAAACGACACGTACAACTATGATCTGTTTTCTTTCTTTTCTTTTTTTTTTGTTTATTACATGTTTGAAAACGAGATAATAAAACTACCAACGTGGACCAAATGTGCCATATTCTGATCCTTTTACAACATGTACAACGCATTGCAATGTTTCTTTCTTTGGTTCTGTTTTTGTTTTTTTGTTTTTTTTTTTAGACCAGCACTATAACCCTACCTACCTGACGTCACCACCACACCACACATCTCATGGCATATGTGCTTTTTTCTGTTGCAAGATAATTTTAAAAAAAAGAAGAAAAAAAGAGAAAAAAGTTTGCTTCAAGTAGATCAGCTGTCAGTTTTAGCTGTCCAGGCTGCAGCCGGTGGTCATCTCAGCAAGTATATTACTGTAATTTGAATAAAGACAACAGACGTATGAAATAAAAATGTCCTATTGACAAACTACTGGGCTGCATCTGTGTCGTTTCTTTAGCGCTTTAAGACTGTTGAGGAAACATGCTTCTTTACACCGACTTCAGGAGAACGGAAACTCGGCTTGGAGATTTACTTCACTTCAAGAAACCAGTCAGAAAATATTTAGGAACGTCTTAAAGTAGTTCAGGTCTTTGTGATGAGTTTTTGTTCCGAGAAGCTGAAACATAAATAAAACTGGGCACTTGGTATTTTGTGCTTATTTGTTAAAGAAATATTTTAAAGTTAAAAAGTAAACAGTTTTATGGTCTGAAAATAATGCAGGGATTTCATGTGTAACAGTCACAGATAAAAGCAAGGCGTGGATAATGTTTGTTTTTATGCATAAATAATGAGTTTTTATGACATCACAACCGGAAATAAATGTCCGATGTGATCCAAACTAGTGAGGATATTTTTTTTTAATAGGAATTTTACCTCAAATGTCATTTTCAGTGTGAAACTAATCACCGCTAACTAGAACTGCAGAAGCGATGTGCCTTCTTCCAACTATCGCGAGACTTTCCGTGAAGCGCGTTACAAGTTGTCCCCATGTTAGCTTGTCAGGTGATAGCTCCTTGTTAAAGACCACATTTAGCTGACATAAAGGTATGTTTTGCCTCTTTTATGAGCCTATAGTTATGTATTTGGCCTTCATGGTTATTTCTAGCTGTTGTTTTTGCCTCTGTGTAGTTTTAAAGTCATCAGGGACGAGACCTAAACCTTGTCCGCTAAGCTAAAAACATTAGCTGCCGGTGAGAGAACAGTTGAAGCCTCTTCAAATAATGTTCCGTTTGTTGACACAATATGTACAAATATTATGATGTGACAGTCAAATATATCAGGGGATGAGACTTCAAAGCCAAACTTCCACTCAGTCTCAGGTCGTCGATATTTAAATACTGTAAAGATGTAACGTAACTGTTGATCTTACGTTCACTTTACTGGAACTGAAGCAGGACTTTGTTTACAGTAACAGCCAGCTTGAACTCTCAGGTCCAAAGGTTATTAGTACATAACTGTCTGTTTGCTATTTATGAGCTTCATGACAAAGACATGAAGAAATCAGTGCGTGAATCTGACCAAATCCACATTTCTGTCTCAAGGCGGCAGCAGTTGTCTTATGACAGGGTTGATGAGGCAAAAAGACCTCATAATTTATCATAACAGCTAAACAATACAACACTTCAACCAGACAATGTCAACTGGAGCTAAGAGGTTCAAAACATTTACTGCTGAACATGTGAACAGTGAGGAAACGTGTTTCTACGAACAATGAAATACAGCAAATACAGGATCTATATACATTTATACAATAAGAAATATAATATGTCTGCAGGAATCTGTTGTCATGCATCTTTATTCACATCTGTAGGAGTTGTCTGCTTGATCAAAACAGTAAACTTTACACCTGTTACAGTAAATATTTACAGACTTAAGCAGATTTCTCTAAGAATTTGTGTCTTTTGAGCTTCCACAGATTCCTACTGCAATCCCATCATCCATTGCTCTGTCGGGTTAAAGGAGCATCACTATGAGGAGGAGGATGAGGAAGAGGAGGGTGGTGGAGTCAGTTCTCTGATGGAGGATGTGGTCGTGCACTACCAGCCTGGATCAGCTGTTGGCCTCCGTTCTCTGTTAGAGACCACAGAGAAGCTTCTGGAACCTTTCCCCCGTCGGACTCCACCTGTCTTCACCCCCTGGTTCCCCTCTGCTGCAGGCAGACACCTGCCCATCAGACCGGCCAAACCAGCTCCTGTTATCACCTGCACAGGTGATTTATTCATCTCTGACAGCAGGCCACACACTACACAAGGTCAGCTACAAGCAGCTGAGGCTGACGGTGTTGTTTCTGATCAAAGTCATGGAAGGGTGACAGCTGATCCACAAACACCTGAAGATAGGGTCTCAGAAACCCTGAACCACCTCCTCCCATCGTCGCACTTTAACAAACCAGAGACTGAGATCAGAAGACTGTCACCTGAAAAACCCAAACATGCCCCCCCCATCACAAACTCACCACACAAACGGTCCTGGAGCGTCTTCACACAGACAGGAGTTCTGCTGCAGAGCCCTCAGTCCAAACAGTTCCATCACATGGTGTCCAAACACCGGCTCCACCTCCACCAGAGGGCCAAATGGGTGATCTGCCAACACAACTGTGGGGGGGGCGGGGACATCGAGCAGGTGAGTGGATACCTGATGGAACAGAGCTCAGAGTCTGTGGACGTGTTAACAGCCTGATGAAGGGTTTGAATGTTACAGGCTGCAAACATGTCTGAGTCTGTGAGATTATTTACCACCAAGTCTGGAGGCCGATTACAAAATGTATTTATTTATTTATATGTCTGAAAATACTTATACAGCTAAGAGGTACCAAAACTTTTATCTTCTCCTTTAGCTGACAGTCAGTAAGAAGGATAATATTCTGATAAAAGCAGTTAATGTCACTGATTTTTACCTTAAAGTTTAACAAGTTATCGCTAAATTATAAAAAATCACATTTTCAAGTAATTAAAACAAACAAAAATCCTCAGCCATCAAACTGATAAAAAACAAAAACAAAAAGAAACCCAAACGCAACATCATGACTTTTGCAAGAAATCAGAATCTGGTTCTATTGCCAAGTACGTTTACACATACAATGAATCGGCTAAAAAAACCCTGAAATAATACAGAATTAGAAGCTATATAATAAACTAAACAGAATGTATATATTTAAAAAAGAAGTTATGATATAAAAATATAAAAATGTAGAAAAGAAGAAGAATGAAAACTGGAGCTGTGCAGGTTAAAGTCACACCAGTCAACAGCAGTGAAAGCATCGTGACATTTTTGTGACATTTGAGAAGTTGTTCAGGATTCTTCCTCAAACACAGTTATGAGTGATGGAGTGAGTTCAGGTCAGAGCACACAGGTGACACAGACTCGTTATTGATCCAGTTAAAAGCCTGACAGCAGAGCTCTGATTGACTGTAGATTATGCTAACATGCTAACACCAGCTCAGTGGTGAGAACTGAAAGGAGAGCTGAGTACAGGACATGTTAAAGTGTTGACCAGTAGATGGCGCTGGATCAAATGTCAGAGGAGCACCAGCAGAGTTGTGTTTTGAGATTCAGAGCGTGGTGACCGCTGACAGTGTGAAGGTGTTTGTTTATGTATCATCGTGGGACTGGATCTTTATCTGAACCTCCAGTTCTCACTTTCCACTGAGCTCAGTCCGTCCTGACTCTCCAGTACATCAGCAGGTTTCACCTTTCTGAGAAAGCTCTGAACCAGCTGAGTTCAGTGTAATTACTGTGGTCATAACAATGTATTAGACTAAATAAGGACAAGCTAATTATATCAAAAATCATGTGTGAGCGTTTCCTTACTGCGTCTGGAGCTCTTTCAGGAATTTTTAAGAATAATTTCTTTGTTTTACTCTCCTCTGTTTCCTCACTTCACTCCGTCCTTCCTCCTGCAGGTTTGGCGTTCTCTGAGCCGGAGCGTCCGGAGCTCCTCCAGGCTGCCGAGCTGTAACGCTAACATCCAGAGGGAGCAGGCCGAGATCTGGGTGTTCTGTGACGTTCTCGTGGCCGAACAGGTGGGACGTTTCCTGAAGGACGAGCTGCAGCTGTCGGGGAGGATCAGCATGTCGGTTCACAGAGTGGGAAACATATTCAGCATGTAGATAAAAAAATCAGACTCAGGGATTACAGAAAAAAAGTTCACAGGCTGTGGTGCTAAAAAGGACATCAAACATGTTTAGATTTCAGTCTCACATTATTATGTTGAAATGATCTGCACTCAGTATTTCAACAAATCCGACTTTAATACTTTTTTGGATCGCTGCTCCTCCGACAAAATATCACAGATTTTCACCACTCGAATATTAAAGTGTTCAGCATGTTCAGGAGAAGTTTGCATGTACTTTTCACATTCCTAACCCTTGTGCTTTTTAAAATATTCAACATTTTAAAACATTTTTTTGCCCATTAAAATGAATGGAGATGATCTGTCACCTTGGAAACCACACAGTTGATGATATCATAAGGGGTTAGGGGTTAGGGCTCAGCATTTTAACATCCATCCTGATGATTAAATGTTTTGAAACTTTGCCGGAATCCAGAAGATGAGCTCAAAAAAAAAAAAAAATCAGTGAAGTCTGAAAGCACCTCAGATTGATCCTCACAGAAACAGACTCTTTGATTCATCAGAAACTGATTCGCCCTCAAACTGCATTAACTGGACAGTCATTCGTCCTGAGAGAACACAGCAGCCTCCTCGGCCTGCCTCAGTGGTTGGTTAGTTTCAGTTAGTGTGTTTCATCATCACAACACGATCATTATATCACACATGAATTTAAAAAAAGAACTGAACTGAACTGAACTGAACTGAATTATGCAGTGATAGATGTCAGCTCCTCATTCTGCTGATTGTTTTCCTCGGTGGAGTCTGGTTGCTCTGAGGGAAAACCCTGAAATGTGTTGAAATTGAGCCTCAAATCAGGAACAATCCTTCGATTATGTATCAATTCAACATGATTTTTAACACCCAGTTGGATAAAACTCCTGCTCTCTTCTCCATGACAGTCGCTGTGTTAGAGATGCGTCAGACGAACATCAGTATCGGCTAATATTTATCTTCTTTACGACACGGTCACATCAGAGAATTCTGTTTCATGCTCAGCTCTCATTAGAAGAAGATTATCTTTATCTCGTGATGCTGATGTCAACCTAACAGCTGAATCAGAGAAAGGGGGGGTTTTATTCAGCAGAAGCACATTCTGGTTGGTTTCGCTGTCAAAGGTGGAAAGAAAATCTGTAGTGAGGGAGAATTTCATCATCTCTGAGGAAGATTAGAGATATGCAGTTTGTGAGACGTGTTCCAGTGATGTTTTAAGAGGAGAGATTAAAAAAATTAAAAACATTAAGTGTCATATCTGTTATACAGCTCGACTAAACCAGAATTTATGAACAAAGATCAGATGAAAATCTTTGCTTTTAACATTTTAAACATTATCGCTAATAAATCACAAACAGGGTTTATTTATACGACAACACAGATGGTAAATATCCTTTGCAGCCGTGTTATTTTTTTACATGTAACATGTCTGATTTCTCTCTGCCTAACTCAACATGTTATTTAAATCTAGTGAAATGATGAAATGTCTCAGGATGTGTTGTGTGTTTATGAATTTGATCAAATGATGATTGTATTTGTACATTAATACCATGTCCGTCTGTGGGTTTAATAAAGGGTTTATGTATATTTTTTATTGAAGTGTCATCTTGGTGGTGGATGGAATGTGGGTGGATGGTGAACAAGCAGCTCAGCATGTGATGTTCAGTTTGTTCTGGAAAAGCCTCAGCAGCAGTCACATGATACGGGAGTCACCCTGCTTTAACTGACACACATAAAAAGAAATGGTCCTCCATCACACATTTAACACACACACACACACACACACACACACAGACTACTTTCAGAGACAGTGATGCTTGTGTAAGACCTGAATAAATGAGGACAGACCAAATACAGTACAACCCCCATCCCACACACACACACTCTCTCTCTCTCCCTCCCTTTCTCTCTCTTTTGTTGCTATGGTCTCTGTCTTGACAGCTCTGCACACTGCATTAGAATCTAGGTTAACGGAAGTGACGTAAACGCCATGCCTCCCTGCCCCACTCTAATCTGTAGATGTCTTTAAATTCGCCTACAACAGTCCGAGACCATACCGAATAATAAGAAATAACCCTCCAACTATCAGACCTCACTCACCAAAGCTGTGATTCGCGCCTTCATTTTGCATCCCATGTGCTGCGGGTTTCTTTTATTTTGAAAGCTAACCGGAACTCTCCGCGTTTGCGGTTTTACGATGTTATACAACATGATTTTGTTAGCACGATGCTCACTGAAAGTGATTTTTTTTAGGAATTATTTTACGCATATTGTGAACTTTTTAAAAATTATTTCGCGTCAACCGGGATTTTGTTAGTATTTTAAGCTTTTCTGATGTTTTATTCTTCTTTCTCTGCTTTGAGTTTGGTGGGTTGTTACCGGAAGTTCTTTTCATAGTCGCGAGCTTGACGTTAGTGTCACGTCAGATATTCACACGGCTGATACACGAGTGTCTCTACCTTAGTAATAATCGATTTAATCTGGATTATATTAGTTTTAAGAAAACCTGGACGGTGACTTTGCCCGCTGATCAATGATGGGACCTGCTGTTTGCGCTGCTGGAGGCTTTTGTTGGTGAAAATCTAAAAGGTGAGACATTTGAGCGCAGACACGAGCTAACAGGCTAAAGCTAGCACTGGCATGCATTGTCGTTTCCCGTTTCCTGGAGGATTGAATGTGTCTGTGCTTCTTTTCTGAGCTTTAAATACACTTTTTATGCTATATTCTATCATGAAATGACTAAATAAGTCTAGAACCAAACTTGTGAATTGATCGAGTACCGCCCATTATTTGAAAGTGCTCAATATTTCAGTCTGATCCGCGTTTCTGCGCTTCAGTCTGTCCGTTGTACGCAGTCAAGCCTCAGGCTTTTAAATATGCATATTTATGTTGTACTGTTGATCAATATTTGGCTCTATAAATATAGAATGAATCTCAGTTATATCTACATTTATTTGCATCTCTCCACAGAGACAAAAGGTTTAAAAAAAAATGTAAAAACTGCTTTACGTTTAATTTCGTTAATTCAAAATTTTTAATATATTTTTTTTATCAAGTCGTGATAACAAATATGATAAACAAAAAGATAGTCCATGTCATCAATGACACTAAATATATTAAAATGCAAAGGAGGGACACTATCCAAACAGGGAAGAAAAGAAAAATAAATAATAATAAGAAAATAAAATAACCCGGATTCAAATTTTGTGTCAAATTTTAAACTTAAACAAAACTTATTTTCTTTTTCGCAGGTTCTCCTCTTTCCTTTAAGATAACCTAAATAAAACACGTTTGATTTAATAAGCATCAAGTTTTTGCACATGTAGGAATTTAACAAGATCCAATAATTCATAATAAATAATCAATTGCCAGTTATTAAGAAAGAAAATATTAATACTCGTCAGGGAAAGATGAGTAAAGTGTTCCCTATTTAATACCTGTTTTATGTGTTTAATGATCAGCCAAATGTGTGTCTCTATATCTGTGTTTAATGCTGATATGAAGTCTGTTATTCCAGTTTTAGTCTTTCTTATATTGAATACCAGAAGAAACTGAGTCCAGTTTAGAATGAAAGTGCCAAAAAAATTAACTTTAATATTTTTAAAAGTGTTTCAAGTAAAATATAAAGTTTGGACGTGTTTAATTGTTAGAATTACGAGGTACATTTGAAGCTACGGCCCCTCATGTAGTCCACCTTGTTCTGAAATTACAAACACTTCATTTCAGAGTTTGCATCATACTGTAAAAAATGGACACTAGAAAAAAACCTGCTTTCTGTTTTTAATGAAATAAAAAAAAAAAAACATCAGGAAATCAAAGCGTGTTATTTCAGGGTATTAATGCGTCCACATTTACAGGAATCTTTCCCTCTTGAATCTGTAACCTGAAGGTTTTTTTTTTTTCCTTCTCTTTTTGAACTCGTCTCTTATTTTTACCACACGTCTCAGCCCTTAACCGTCAAACCTGACACCTGTCCATTAGAATATCAATAAGAAATGAGATAAATAAACTCCTACCAAAACAATCAGATCAGCTTCATAACTCAGATTTTATTGGTCACCAAATTTTCCTCCTGAGTTGTTTTAATCATCAAATTTTCACCGTTTAATCTGAGGTGAGCTGACGGCTGCTTTAATGCTTCACATCGTCAGAACGTTCTGGAAGCTTTGGTCATTATACGTCCCGTCTCATCTTAGAAGTTCAGTTTAAATACTGAGAGGAAACGATGAATCTGTTCATGAGGTAAAAACTTCAATGTGCTGTAAGTTACTTTAATCATTTATAACCGCTCAGCTTTAGTGATGTCATCTGAAAAGCTTCAGTGTTACTTTATTACATCAGATTTGATAAACTTTCATTTTTACTTGTTTTTTTTTTTTGTTTTGTTTGTAAAAGATAAGAAATGATTATAAGAGATAAAAATGATTCTGCTTGTTTTCTTTAAAGTCTGTGAAACAGACACTCAAACAGCAAACTGAACGACTCTCTCTCTCTCTTTGTTTAAAGGTCTTTTATATTATATTTAATAGAATTTAACTGATGACTGTTAAAATCCAGTCTTTTCCTTATATTTGTATGCAGACGATCTGTTGCTTTTTCACTGTGCTTTCATCTTAATCCTGAAGTTTATGAAACGTCAGACTGACACAGTTTAAAAAGTCCGTCTGTGTCGGATCTTCCGTTTTTCTTTTCAGACAAAGACCACAAACCGAGACGACCACACACACCGATTAATATTTAACAGACTGAGAGCAGTTCCTGTCAGCCTGTAACGGTGAAGAGAAACACCAATAAAACCATAAATAATCAATAAATGATCATCATCTGGACTCCAAACTGTCAGATTGAACACGTTGATATCGTCCGTTTATACTTTTTATGGTGTTTATGAATCTGTGCTTGAGTTTAGCTGTTATTAAGCTGCCTTGTGTTTGTCCTACATCGATCAGACAGGAGTTATATAATCCATCAGTCTGAGAGGACTGACCTCTGTTCGCTCTGCACATGCTCATTTCAGACTTTGGAACCTTTTTATGTTTTTAAATGGTACAAATTTAAGAGGCCGATTTTACCCTCGCTCTTCCTCACAGCACGTCCTAAAAGATCTGATCTGACCGTTTGTAATGTCTGTAATCTTAATCTCATAAAAATCATTTTGAGATACTCTTGTTCTTTTTCTGAGCGTGCCCCGAGGAACCGCTTCTGAGTTTTTGGGGTCATCGATTGTTTCAGTCTGACGTGTTTCTGTGTTTCTGCTGCTCCGTCCCCGTCTTCTCTTCCTCCTCTTCATCAGACTTTGCCCTCTTTCTCGTCTCGCAGGTCGACTCGTCGCCTCCCCAGATGTGGCTGCTACCCCTGCTCAGACTTCTGTTCATGAACGTGGAGGATGCTCTGACTGGACGTCTGTGGCTGGGCCTGGAGGGATGACAGGACTTTAGCAGACATGGAGACAGGAGAGACACACGCACAGCTGGAAACGCCACACTCACGTAGTCTAGACTCTCCTCATTAAACCCTCTCAGGACAAGAGAAAAGCTTATTTTTATATTTCCTACTCAGAGCTGTTTTTCTTAGTTACTTCAAAGCCATAAAGCTTTCAGGATGAGCTCTGAAGGCTTCCAGTACCGAGCGCTGTACGACTACAAGAAGGAGCGGGAAGAGGACATCGACCTGCACGTTGGAGACATGCTGCTGGTCAGTAAAGGGGCGCTGCTGGCGCTCGGCTGCAGCAGCGGCGCCGAGGAGCGGCCGTCAGAGATCGGTTGGCTGCCGGGCTTCAACGAGACCACACAGGTACGAGTCCAACATCACACCTCAGGTTTGAGCGTCTGGTTGGTCCGGGTTAAAGCTCAGGTAAAGGTGACGCTAAGCAGACAGGAAAGGTGTGAACCTCACCTTTATTTGACTTTTCTTAAATCTTCAATAACTTTCTTCTGTAGTTTGACTTTCTCAAATATAAACATAGTTCAAATCGGGCCAGCCGATAATCGGGCCGGCCCGATTATCGGCACATATATTTGTCATTTTGACCCATATCGGCATCGGCCTTTTTTTAAATACGAAAGTGGAAAGTGCCCGATAATCGGGCCGGCCCGATTATCGGCCGGCCCGATTATCGGCCGGCCCGATTATCGGCACATATATTTGTCATTTTGACCCATATTGGCATCGGCCTTTTTTTAAATATGAAAGTGGAAAGTGGCCGATAATCGGGCTATCCCTACCGTCAATCAAGGTGCACCACCAGAGATAGTTTATTTGAACTATGTTTATATTTGAGAAAGTGAAACTACAGAAGAAAATTATTTAAGATTTAAGAAAAGTCAAATAAAGGTGAGGTTCACACTTTCCAACTTGGCAAAGGAAAGCTATTCTTAACTACTTTGCTTCGGTAAGCGAAAGTCCGTTAGCTTAATGCTAACATGAATGGAAAATCCCATTGACCGGCTAACGCAATTAGCATCGTGACTATCTCACAGTCTATGAACTTATTCTAACTTTCACAGCTTGCTTGGCTCTTGAAAATGATATTGTTATTGTTATTGTTTGAAGTTAAAAAAAAAGAGATAAACATTTTAGTTGTATTTAAAATTTTGAAGCAGTTTATATACTGTAGAAAACTTAAGGGAGCTATTTATTTGTTTAAATGTTTATTTACCTTTAGAAGACATGCTGCTGAGCCTGGAGAATGTTCAATAAACATGTGCTGAAAGGCATTTAAACAAAGTTAAGGATCAGAGTTTGTATTATTCAAAATTTTGATGTTAATATATTCACTTTTACTGCAAATGAATATCGGCTGAAAATATCGGTTATGGGCCTCATTCACGACTAATAATCGGTATCGGCCCTGAAAAAAGCATATCGGTCTATCACTAATTGACGGCCGCGATCACATGACTGCACAGATACCTCCCTCACTTCAACCTGTTCAAACAAACGTGCAGGCAGGAGGGAAAAACACAAAACCAAACAGAAAAGTTTCTCCTGGATGAGACGGTGAGTATCACCAGCTGCCATCAAGATATTCGAAACGATGTGCGGGGAGGAAGAAGATTAAAAACTAAGGACTCTAAAAAACATGATCCAAAACTAATTCTAGAAAGAAAAAAAAAGTCTTTGGGCTGGCCAGAAATTAATGAGGTCATAATGAGGTCAAAAAAGGTTGGGAACCCCTGCTCTAACTCCTCGCTCTTTGTCCAACAGGAGAAAGGAGACTTCCCGGGGACGTACGTGGAGTTCGTGGGCAGGAAGAGGATGTCCCCACCCACCCCGAAGCCCCGCCCACCCAGGCCACCATCTGCAGCGTCAGTGAGGACGGACTCCGAGTCAGAGGGTGAGAATGACCTGCAGGCTCTCTCTGATTGGTCTGAAGCCTGATTGTGTTAAAGGTTATAAGTAACGGGTAAATGAGTCCCGCTTAACGAGGGCCCAACCGACCAATAGCAGCCCTTTTTAAAACAATCCACAGGTGTTTACTTTCTACCTCATCCTCACTCAAAGCTACGTCCATATATTACTGAGTCTCTGTCTCACCCTGTCAGGATTCTAATCTGCATAATGACTCATCCTGAAGAGAGTTTTGTTACAGCTTTAAGTATAAAAACTCTCTGATAATCCCGCCTTTATTTTAACTTCATCTACAAAACATGGATTAATAAAGAGGAGAAACTGAGTCAGAAAGATGAATTCTTTCTCAGTCACTCGTTTAGAGACGAGAAACTTCCTGAATTTAAAATCTGAATGAAGCCTGATTTGTCTCTTTAAATACTCTGAGTGAGCTGTTTGAGTCTTAAATCTGTCTCACTGTGACTCACATGTTGGTTTCCTCCTTCAGCATCAGCTTAAACCAGAGGAACACGCGCACACACACACACACACACGCACACACACACACGCACACACACACACACACAGATGCAGCTCTTTCTGTGAACTGTAGGGTATTTCTCTCTGCTTTGTAGAAGTTTAAAAGTTTAACCACAAGATGGAAAGGACACAGCAACACACACACACACACACACACACACACACACACACACACACACACACACAGCTGGTGTTTGGTTGGCCTTGCGGTTGCTGACTGAACAGATCTCAGCTCTGTTCTGCAGCCGCCCACTTTACCAGAGAACACAGGAAGTGCATGAGTCTGATTTACTGCACGGTGTGTGTGTGTGTGTGTGTGTGTGTGTGTGTGTGTGTGTGTGTGTGTGTGTGTGTGTGTGTGTGTGTGTGTGTGTGTGTGTGTGTGTGTGTGTGTGTGTGTGTGTGTGTGTGTGTGTGTGTAGGCTTCTGAGCTTCTGGGCTCAACCTGAGACGTCTCTGTGCAGGCATCATGATGTAACTGTGACACACTAACAAACAAGCAGCTTCTGAACTCCGTGAGATAAAACTACCTATAGTTCCTCCCTGGCCAATCAGAGTGAAGGGGGTTTTTAGAGCAGGGAGTCTTAAAGAGACAGCAGCTAAAACAAAGTGTGTCAGACAGAGGCTGAAATAAGGGATTTTTTTGAGCTGTGAATCATGTAAAGATACTAAACGGGAACCAGAGGGACAGAATAAAGACTAAAAAGAGAACAGTACCCCCTCTTTAATGAGCACAAATATGACTATGATAAAATCTAACAGTTATATAAACTTTTATGTAATATTGAAGATCATAATCCAAGCCTTGTGTTGTAAAAATATAAAATTTTGTTTGATTTTTTTTCTTTGAGGCTAAATCTCCCTTAGAGAGAAGTGATTACAGCCTGATTCATGGCTTCCAGCTCAAGTGTTACAAAACTTTTTAAGTCGCTAAGAGCCTGAAATATGAGAAATCAGAGCTGAGAGATTCGTCTCTTCGATGAGCCGTCCTCGTTTCCAGCTGAAAGTAAAGACGCATCTTTAAAACTTATTAGTTCGTCTTTTACTCTGAGGATGAGCGATGGGAAAAGCAGTTCTTTTCAGTGTTCTGAATCATTAGAATCAGTTCAGTAAAATGAGTCGTTTAAAAGATTCGCTCACTGAATCGTTCAGTTTGTCTCTGCCTGTAAATCAGAGTTTAATGAGCTAAAACACGGCCAAACGTTTGGTTGTGTCTTGTGATCGTACTGAAAAGGGCCGGTGGTGAATAATAATCCAATGAGCTGAGAAACGAGTGGGATAAAGCTGCTGGGCTAGAGCGACACAGGACTCCCAACTGACTCCCTCAATCACTGACATGAAAGAGAGAGGGGGGGCGGGTTTGAGCGACTCTTACGGTCTAGCAGGAGACACACGAGACGTTAGAGAGGAAAACACAACTGAAGTTGAGAGGAAACGACTCTTTTCAGTCAGTGATTCAGTTCAGTTCGATCACCCAGATGACTCGTTTGCTTTGAAGGAATCGTTCATGAACTCCTCTGCTCGTGTTGTTGAACGGTTTCTTTGTGTTTGTTTTCAGGCTTCGTGCTGCCGGATCTCCCAGAGCAGTTTGGGCCCCCCGACACGGCCCCTCCTCTCCTCAGCAGACTGATGGAGGCCGTGGAAACCAAAGGTACTACACACACACACACACACACACACACCAACACAGGCTATAACTGCTTCCCAGCAGCAGCTGTACTCTGAGGAAACAGAGATGAAGACAGAAACCAGAGCTTCATATCTGCGGTCAGCTCATTCCCTCATGTTTGCTCAGGTGTGTGTGTGTGTGTCGCCTGTGTGATGCTGCAGGTCAGGACAGTCCAGGTGTGTATCGCAGTCTGAGTGGAGGAAGTTTGGACACCCGGCAGCTGGCGGACACAGGTGAGGAGGCTTCTTCGTCCTCTAACTGTCTCATGAAGCCGCACAGAGACGAATGCTCCTCGTCTGAACAAACTGTCAACTGTTTATTTTCAGACCTGGAGCAGCTGGACGTGTCCTCCCTCTGTGAGGGCGTGGTCCGGTTTCTGCAGGATCTCCCTGGTCCCGTCCTCCCCTCCTCACTGCAGGTGGACATGATTCAAGCAGTACAAGGTCAGACCTGTTTGGATTCCCTCTACAGTCCCGCTGGGTGTTTGAAGACTCAGAGTTTAACTGTGTCCGTGTGTCCACAGAGGTCCGGGATCTGGAGGACTGTGCTCAGGTGCTGCGGGGGGTCGCCAGCTCTCCGTCCTGCCCGGCTCAGTACGGGCTGACCCTCCTCAGCGTGGTCCGGCACCTGGCCCGGCTCTGTCTGCACGGCTCCAGGAACCAGCTGAGCCCCCGAAACCTGGCAGAGAGCTTCAGCCCGCTGCTGTTCAGACAGACTGCAGGGTCAGTGACACACACACACACACACACACACACACACACAGGTCTTATAAAGCATTTGCAGGTTGAAAGTTTATTTAAAATACCAAGAAAAAGAAAATACAGAAACAGATTTGCTGATAGAAAGCAGCAGCTGGTTCAGAGTCATAAAAACACACCAAGAAATCACATGAGTTCAAATTAAACCATCAAAACAAGCTAAACATCAGTGTTCAGTCATGGCTCTGACCTGAATCACTGATAGAAATTAAACCATAATTCAAAAGACGGAGAATTTGTGGAGTAAAGTTTCTTTGTGTTTGTTTTACCAACGAGATGGTGTCTGATATCTCAGAGAAACACATTCATGTATATAATTAAAAAAAAACTACTTAACAAATTTCATGTGAGGGATTCTGTTGAACTTGACTGTGACTCTGCTCCTCTTCAGGGCCGAGTCCAGTCTGGATCCTCTGGTTCAGGTCCTGGAGGTTCTGATCACCAGTGAGCTCAACATGAACCAGGCTGCACCAGGTACGTCTGAGCGGTAACACCTGTGTTATCAGTCTGTTTGGCTTCTGTGTTGGAGTCTCTCTGCAGTTCTCCTCCTGGACTCTAGTGGGCGATGTGATTTCTCTACATAGCAGCAGTTTCCTTCCTGTTTGTGCACAGGAAAGGAACAAAACATCAGAGTGTGTATTGGAGCTGCTCTGTATTGTTTTTGAGGGGGTGAGCGTCGGGCTTCATGTGAAGACTCCTGTGTAGGTCCAGGACTACGTGGGTCTACAGTTCAAGGACAGACTGTCCAGCCTCACTGTTACTCACGTCAGGAGTCATGAAGCAGGGACGAAATGAGTCAATGAGGAAATACAAACTTCAAGATCTGCACTTTTTCACACGACACATGGATACATGTTGCTGCTGGTGATGGATCAATAACTGCAGTAAACACATGGATGGAAGGATGAAACACTGAAACATGAATATTTAGTCCCACCTTTGCTTCACCTGTTTCCAAGAGATCAAATATTTAAAGCACACTGTCGTGTGATGTCACACTCTCAGAGCGATTATCATCGTTTCTGCTGCTTCAGCTTCTCACCGATCACTTTCAGTTCCTCTAGCTGCCGTGAAGCAGCGTCACTCTGTGTCCGTGTAACTCTGTGTCCGTGTCGCTCTGTGTCACGCCTGTTGCTCAACCTGGAGTGTTAAATGTTTCCAGATGAGGTCATGAAGAGATGAAAGAACAAACGAATTTCAGGTCAGTCAGGTGATGATATCGAAACCAGGGTAACAAAAATTCAGCTCCTAAACCCTGGTTACCCCCCCCCCCCCCCCCTCCCTCCCTCTCTCTCTCTCTCTCTTTCTCTCTCTCTCTCTCTCTCTCTCTCTCTCTCTCTCTCTCTCTCTCTTTCACTTCTTTGTCAGCAGAGCTGCAGAAGAGGTCACTGAACACATGATGACATTTGACTCACTAACTCAGAGCATCACACGTCTCATTTCTTAGATTCTGGTGTTTCTTTAAGCAGTATTACATGAACATGTCGGTTTGATCAAACTCTGACTGCTCACCAAATCACAACAAATGTTATGAAGGACGCACCGAAAGGAAAATTCTCAGCTGAAAAGCGAAACAGAAAGAAGTTCTTCTTATGATCAGATCATTAGTACCACAGCGTGAATGAATATTAATGCTTCAGAGAATAATAAAGATGACCTGGGGGCGCTTTAAACAGTCACCATCTCGTGGTGGTTGTGACATTTTTCTGAACTCTCTGTCCACTATACAGAGTGTACTCGTCTGTGTGTGTGTGTGTGCTCAAGTGTCTGTGCGCATCAGGTGGAACTCTGCCGTGGGCGATACAGAGAGCAGAGGAGAAATATGAACGTGTGACCATCCTGTAGACCTGATCTATGACAGAGGAATGAGCTTCATCTGGTTCCTTTTTGTTCTCTCTCTCCTGCGCTCTGCGCGTCTCCCTCCCATCACATCCTGATCATTTCTCGTGTGCTCATCACACACTTTGCAAATCACAATCCGTGGGTCTTTCTCAGATATAGTGAAATATGTCCGCCCTTATCCAGACGAGAGCGTGCCAACCGCGATTTTTGCTTGCGACATCCCAACATGCTGTTTTGGTCGTGTTGTTCCGCTGATAAAAATCTGCCGGACAAAAACAGAAAATGCACTTTTGGGCCATTTTCTGCTGAAAATTCCCAAATCATGAACAGGCCTGGACCTGCCAATGTTGAAACAGAGACCCAACAACAAGGTAAGAAGTCTGATCTCATCTGAACCCACTGTGAGTACAGACCTTTACAACATTTAGTGAGTTACCATGGAGAGGAACAACTTCCCTTTAACAGGCAGAAACCTCGGACAGAACCAGACTCATGTTAGACAGACATCTGAGAGAGAGAGAGAGATGCTTCGTATCCACCAGTGCTCGTTTGGTGCTAGCAATTAAAGGGTTCTAGTCGGGTTCCTCCTCAGAACTGGTTTCCACCTTCAAGGAGTTGAGTTGGAGCCACGTTGTGTCAGCGTAAAGCGTCCGTACGTCACTGCAGACTAACGGTAACACATCCCAGTTACCAAACACCAACAACCCACCAAGTCTGTTCAGATGAGTTATTGTGTGTTTGAGAATTACAAGGTTCAGTGAATGCATCACCAGCGATGGGCGGTTCAGCCGCCAGCGTCCGTGTCGTGTCTTTCTGCTCGGTGTTGTGGGAGGTGATCAAGTAGAGTTGTTGTGTTGTTGCCGTGGTTACGGCCAACAGTAATCAGTGTTGAGTGTTTCAATAAAACATTAACATCAAACCTGAAAGTTTGGGTTGAGAAACTTCATCAAAACGACGAATGAGTCGCTCTCGCAGAGAGTTGGTGCGTGCTAAGCACCAGGGTTAAAGGAGGCGGTCTGTAGTTTGGCGTTGTCGTGACGATGGTGGTGAGACTGTAGTAGTTGTAGCAGGTCCATCAGCAGTATCAGGTGGATGTTAAACTGGGAGCATCAGGAGTCTGAGTGTCTGAGGACGTCCTCATCCTGAGGGGACGTGAAGTTCAAGGACACAGTTTCAAACCACAGATGGTCTCATCAAAGTGTTCCCATGGTTCCTCTGATAAAGACCTGCTTCATGTAAAGTTCCTGTTTACATTCAGGGACTTAAAATCAGCTGTTTGATTCTCCACTGAGGCTGCACAGAGAGAGAGAGAGAGATCAGTTTATATTTGATCAAATCATCAGTTCTTCATTCTTCCATTGAGACTCTGTCAGTCAGTCGCTCCTTCATTCATCCGCTCACTCCTTCACTCTCTGAGTCAATCCGCTCCTCAGTCACTCGGTCAGACTGAAGCGATGACATCATCCGTCCACACGGTGAAAGATGCAGCAGAGGAGAGGAGGGAGGGGAGGGGAGGGGTGGGAGGTGTTGCCTCGGTGATATCACTGCCATCGCAGGATTGGCTGGGGGCAACGGTGATGTCACACATCTCCAAGCTGCTCTCCTGAGCTTTGAACCGAGGCAGAGAGGGAGACGGACGGAGAGAAAGTTGCGTCGTTTTAAATCTGGAGCCGTGAGGACGGCTGCAGATTTCTGTGGAGAAATGAGGGAGAGGTGTTCCTGCAGGCTGGTAGATCCTCTGAGGACGAGATCAGCTGAGGTGAGACAGACCTGACTCAGGTACAAAGAGAGAGAGAGAGAGAGAGAGAGAGCAGAAGCAGCCGGCATCCTGCTGCTTTCAGGTATCGCTGCATCTTTGGATTGAAGCGAGATTTGGAAAAGGACAGAAATCCAGATCAGATCAGAGGATGTAGGCCGGACCCGTTTCTCCCACCATGACGTCAGATTTTTCAGTTCAGGATTGGAGCGCTCGTTTTTGGGAGCATGAGATCCAAAAACCAAAAGGATCCGGCTTTGGTTTCATCTCCAGAGTGTCCCTGAGGTGGTGAAGGTTCAGAGGCAGACATGGAGCGAGAGGAGGGAGCGAGGGCCGAGGCCGAGCCGCTGAGAGGACGAGACAAGATCCTGTGCTACATTAACATGCAGAGTCCAGGTAGGAGCTCAGACCTGCACCTGGAGCGGCTCAGAGGGGACCTGGTGGGAGCCTGTTCTGATCATGCAGGTTCTGCCTTTAAAGGGTCATTCTGGTGTTTTTAAACCTCCTTCAGCCGACAGGTGGGAAACAGGCTGCAGGGCTGCAGTCTGATCCAGGGTGAAGACCGTCCGCTTCGAGTTCTTGGTTTTTGCTGCTGATGGCTCTGATTGTGATTACGTGTGTGATTTTATTCCAGAGATTATTTCTGCAGACGTAAAACTGTTTGTGAATATCTTCTTTAGCCTGTGGAAGCTCAGAAACATCATTTATCAATCACCTGTGTTGGTGCTGATCATCTGGAGGATCTGGAAGAGAGACTTTTTCAGGATCACTCAGAAAGTCCTCACAGAGGCTTTAAAGTTCCTTTTTTTAATTTATCAGTGCTCTGCGTCTTTGTTTAAAACCATATTTTGGTTATTATGATAAACTGTGTTAATGTTCTGTATCTATATTCTGTGTATATTAATGTTCTTGTTTCATATATCAGATGAAGCTTTGTTTAGCCCCCAACATCAGTAGCAGCATCTGCTACAAAAATCCTGTATCTGTCAAGCTCCGGTCGTCATGACACCAGAATTTTTGCACCTCATGATGAATCCAGTGAAATCCAGATATAATGTTTCCTGCTTTGATTCACCAGAAACAGAAAATGAGCTCCTGAACACCCAGAAAGTTTCCTTTGTTGTTTAAATTTGCAACGCCACGAAGACTGCAACACCCCAAGGCTGCAACGCCACGCAGGCTGCAACGCCACGCAGGCTGCAACGCCACGCAGGCTGCAACGCCACGCAGGCTGCAACGCCACGCAGGCTGCAACTCCACGAAGGCTGCAACACCCCAAGGCTGCAACGCAATGAAGGCTGCAACACAATGAAGGCAGCAACGCCACGCAGACTGCAACGCCACGCAGACTGCAACGCCACGCAGACTGCAACGCCACGCAGACTGCAACGCCACGCAGGCTGCAACGCCACAAAAGCTGCAACACCCCAAGGCTGCAACACAATGAAGGCAGCAACCCCATGCAGGCTGCAACGCCATGAAGGCTGCAACACCCCAAGGCTGCAACACCACAAGGGCTGCAACACCCCAAGGCTGCAACGCAATGAAGGCTGCAACACCACGAAGGCTGAAACGCCCCAAGGCTGCGACGCAATGAAGGCTGCAACACCACGAAGGCTGCGACGCCACGAAGGCTGCGACGCCACGAAGGCTGCGACGCCACGAAGGCTGCGACGCCACGAAGGCTGCGACGCCACAAAGTTTGCGACGCCACGAAGGCTGAAACGCCCCAAGGCTGCAACGCAATGAAGGCTGCAACACCACGAAGGCTGCGACGCCACGAAGGCTGCGACGCCACGAAGGCTGCGACGCCACGAAGGCTGCGACGCCACGAAGGCTGCGACGCCACGAAGGCTGAGACGCCCCAAGGCTGCAACGCAATGAAGGCTGCAACACCACGAAGGCTGCAACACCACGAAGGCTGCAACACCACGAAGGCTGCGACGCCACGAAGGCTGCGACGCCACGAAGGCTGCGACGCCACAAAGGCTGCGACGCCACAAAGGCTGCGACGCCCACGAAGGCTGCGACGCCACGAAGGCTGCGACGCCACGAAGGCTGCGACGCCCACGAAGGCTGCGACGCCACGAAGGCTGCGACACCACGAAGGCTGCAACGCCCCAAGGCTGCAACACCATGAAGGCTGCAACGCCCCAAGGCTGCAACGCCACGCAGGCTACGATGCCATGTTCTGTTTGTTTGTTTTTTAATCGTCGTTACATTCCAGCCCTTCCTGTGGCTCGTCCGTTGGTGGATATTAATTCTTTGATCATTTGTTCAAACTTGAGGTTATTTGTTAAACTCTCTCTGAAGTGAAACTGATTTTTGGTTCTTTATTTTTGAATTTATTTTTTACATATTTTTGTCTGGTCTGTTCGTCCTTACTGGTGGACACGTTATCGCTCTAACGCCTGGTGTGAATCTCTGAAAACGTCTCTTTGGATTGAAGTCTCATGTTTATGTTCTCAGGGTCTCAGAATCTCTAACAGGAGTTTTTTTTTTCTTTTTGTGTTTAATATTTTTTATTTGAATCAATCGTTTGATGATCTCTTCCTGGGCTGACGACCAGGCGCTCTCTCGCTCTTCAGAGTCGGTGTGTGTCTGTATTTTATAAAGACAGAACCTGTTGACTGTGGTCACTGTAAGCTGGATGACTCGCTCTCTCAAAGCTGTGAATAAAACGTCTCCTTCCAGGCAGCAGGAGCGTTTAGAGCTTGTCAGCTGTGATTTGAATGCTTGGCACAGACGTGCAGCAGCCAGGCTCTAAATTTAGTCTTCATGAAGTCATTTAAAGAAAAAAACCTTCAAATGTTCCTCTCTGTGTCTCTGATGCAGCGCTGCCTCCGAAACCTGCCAAACCACCGACTCCAGCACCTTCATGCAGTTTCAACAACAGCATCTCCCTGCAGGACGCCGAGTGGTACTGGGGAGATATATCCAGGTAACACACACACACACACACACACACACACACACACACACACACACACACACACACAGTCATGGCCTGAAGCTGCAGGAACAAGCTGAGATTAAAACGTAGATTAATATAAAACCTGCTCCTGGCTGTAGCAGCATCACGTCCCTTCACTGAGCTCTCCACAGACACGCGTCACGCTTCACCACATCTTCAGACCTCATAAAAAGTCTCTAATGTGATTTTAAAAGGTCTTAAAATGTGGTAACGTCACTTTTATTTAACACAAATGCATAAACATCCTGTTTTTAAATGTTTCCATTTTTGCTGACGTGAAAACAGAAGTGAACTGAAGCACCTGAGCAGCTCGCTCAGATGAAGCACAAGCAGATAAATACTCTGAAACTGATTCTGTGCCTTCAATTCCTCCGTGTCTTTTGTATTTATTTATGTATTTATTGTATTATTTTATGAAATGAGTCTTAATTTATATTTATTATGTCTTTAAAAAGTCTTAAATTTGACTGGTTGAAACCTGCAGAGAACCTGTGACGTTTAGTAAACATGAAAATTACATATGAGAGATTCATTAGCTCAAACATCCTCGTTCCATCATCACAGACTGATGAAACCAAAGCTCACCTGTCCCTCAGGCGTCTCACCTGTCCCTCAGGCGTCTCACCTGTTCCTCAGGCGTCTCACCTGTCCCTCAGGCGTCTCACCTGTCCCTAAGGCGTCTCACCTGTCCCTCAGGCGTCTCACCTGTCCCTAAGGCGTCTCACCTGTCCCTCAGGCGTCTCACCTGTCCCTAAGGCGTCTCACCTGTCCCTCAGGCGTCTCACCTGTCCCTAAGGCGTCTCACCTGTCCCTAAGGCGTCTCACCTGTCCCTCAGGCGTCTCACCTGTCCCTAAGGTGTCTCACCTGTCTCTAAGCGGTCTCACCTGTCCCTCAGGCGTCTCACCTGTCCCTAAGGTGTCTCACCTGTCTTTAAGCCGGTCTCACCTGTCCCTTAGGTGTCTCACCTGTCCCTTAGGTGTCTCACCTGTCCCTCAGGTGTCTCACCTGTCCCTTAGGTGTCTCACCTGTCCCTCAGGTGTCTCACCTGTCCTTCAGGCGTCTCACCTGTCCCTCAGTTGTCTCACCTGTCCCTAAGGTGTCTCACCTGTCTCTAAGCGGTCTCACCTGTCCCTCAGGCGTCTCACCTGTCCCTAAGGTGTCTCACCTGTCTTTAAGCCGGTCTCACCTGTCCCTTAGGTGTCTCACCTGTCCCTCAGGTGTCTCACCTGTCCTTCAGGCGTCTCACCTGTCCCTCAGTTGTCTCACCTGTCCTTCAGGCGTCTCACCTGTCCCTCAGTTGTCTCACCGGTCCCTAAGGCGTCTCACCTGTCCCTCAGGCGTCTCACCTGTCCCTCAGGTGTCTCACCTGTCCCTCAGGCGTCTCACCTGTCCCTCAGGTGTCTCACCTGTCTCTAAGGTGTCTCACCTGTCCCTCTGGCGTCTCACCTGTCCCTCAGGCGTCTCACATGTCCCTCAGTTTTCTCACCTGTCCCTCAGCTGTCTCACCTGTCCCTCAGGCGTCTCACCTGTCCCTCAGGCGTTTCTCACCTGTCCCTCAGGTGTCTCACCTGTCCCTCAGGTGTCTCACCTGTCTCTAAGGTGTCTCACCTGTCCCTCTGGCGTCTCACCTGTCCCTCAGGCGTCTCACCTGTCCCTCAGTTTTCTCACCTGTCCCTCAGCTGTCTCACCTGTCCCTCAGGCGTCTCACCTGTCCCTCAGGCGTCTCACCTGTCCCTCAGGCGTTTCTCACCTGTCCCTCAGGCGTTTCTCACCTGTCCCTCAGGTGTCTCACCTGTCCCTCAGGTGTCTCACCTGCCCCTAAGGCGTCTCACCTGTCCCTCAGGTGTCTCACCTGTCCTTCAGGCGTCTCACCTGTCCCTCAGTTGTCTCACCTGTCCTTCAGTTGTCTCACCGGTCCCTCAGTTGTCTCACCGGTCCCTCAGGTGTCTCACCTGTCCCTAAGGCGTCTCACCTGACCCTCAGGCGTCTCACCTGTCCCTAAGGCGTCTCACCTGACCCTCAGGCGTCTCACCTGTCCCTCAGTTGTCTCACCTGTCCCTAAGGCGTCTCACCTGTCCCTAAGGCGTCTCACCTGTCCCTCAGGCGTCTCACCTGTCCCTCAGGTGTATCACCTCTCTAAGGCGTCTCACCTGTCCCTCAGGCGTCTCACCTGTCCTTCAGGCGTCTCACCTGTCCCTCAGATGTCTCACCTGTCCTTCAGGCGTCTCACCTGTCCTTCAGGCGTCTCACCTGTCCCTCAGATGTCTCACCTGTCCCTCAGATGTCTCACCTGTTCCTCAGGCGTCTCACCTGTCCCTCAGATGTCTCACCTGTCCCTCAGATGTCTCACCTGTCCTTCAGGCGTCTCACCTGTCCCTCAGATGTCTCACCTGTCCTTCAGGCGTCTCACCTGTCCCTCAGATGTCTCACCTGTCCCTCAGGCGTCTCACCTGTCCCTCATGTGTCTCACCTGTCCCTAAGGCGTCTCACCTGTCCCTAAGGCGTCTCACCTGTCCCTAAGGCGTCTCACCTGTCCCTCATGCGTCTCACCTGTCCCTCAGGCGTCTCACCTGTCCCTCAGGCGTCTCACCTGTCCCTCAGGCGTCTCACCTGTCCCTAAGGCATCTCACCTGTTCCTCAGGCGTCTCACCTGTCAATCAGGCGTCTCACCTGTCCCTCAGGCTTCTCACCTGTCCCTCATGCGTCTCACCTGTCCCTCATGCGTCTCACCTGTCCCTCATGCGTCTCACCTGTCCCTAGTGCATCTCAACTGTTCCTCAGGCGTCTCACCTGTCCCTCATGCATCTCACCTGTCCCTAGTGCATCTCAACTGTTCCTCAGGCGTCTCATCTGTTCCTCAGGCGTCTCACCTGTCCCTCAGGCGTCTCACCTGTCCCTCAGGCGTCTCACCTGTCCCTCAGGCGTGTCTCACCTGTCCCTAAGGTGTCTCACCTGTCCCTCAGGCGTCTCACATGTCCCTCAGGTGTCTCACCTGTCCCTCAGGCGTCTCACCTGTCCCTCAGGTGTCTCACCTGTCCCTCAGGCGTCTCACCTGTCCCTCAGGTGTCTCAGTGTTACCTGCTGCGTAAACATCATCAAACTCTGCTTCTGACTGAGGAACATGTTCTCCATTAGGGGGCGATATGGGACAAATATGTCAGCAGGTTTTTATGGCAGGATCAGGATCTGGATTTGATCAGGATCTGGATTTGATCAGGATCTGGATTTGATCAGGATCTGGATTTGATCAGGCCTGGTTTTTATATTCAGAGTATTTTGACCTGAAAACGACTCAAATGTTTCTGATTTCTTCGTTTTTTTTGCTCCGTTTCGTAGCTTTAATCTGGTCTCGTGTCCTCAAACTTCCTCATCTTCCCGTCATGATAAACGTTTTCATTTCAAGCGTACGAGTCAAAGAGTCTTTACAGAAATCTGATCACCTGACAGACAAACGAAGCCACGGACGATGGATGAAAGGAGAGTGTGTGTGTGATGAAGTTGGTGTTTGAAGTGTGTGTTCATGTGTTTGTAGGGAGGAGGTCAACGAGAAGCTGAGAGACACGGCTGACGGGACCTTTCTGGTTCGAGACGCCTCCACCAAGATGCACGGAGACTACACGCTGACCCTGAGGTGAGTCCACGCCGCTCTGCTCATGATGTGACGCTTCAGATGTTTAGAGCTGAGAGTTTAAAACACTTCAACCAATCAGAGCTTGTTCCTGGTTTGAAGTCTGCTGCTGTGCTCTGATTGGTGGATTGTCCCCTGGTCCCTTACAGGAAAGGAGGAAACAACAAGCTGATAAAGATTTTCCACCGCGAGGGGAAGTACGGCTTCTCCGACCCGCTGACCTTCAGCTCCGTGGTGGAGCTCATCAACCATTACCGCCACGAGTCGCTCGCTCAGTACAACCCCAAACTGGACGTGAAGCTGCTGTACCCGGTCTCCAAACACCAGCAGGTCTGCGCTCAGATCCTGGGCCTGTGTTGGTCTGGTTCACCTGCTGCTGACTCTGTCTGATGGTTTGTTTTGATGATCTCCAGGATCAGGTGGTGAAGGAGGACAGCATCGAAGCTGTGGGGAAGAAGCTCCACGAGTATCACCTGCAGTACCAGGAGAAGAACCGCGAGTACGACCGACTGTACGAGGAGTACACCAGGACCTCACAGGTACGCCGAGAGACGCTCCTGAGGCTCGCGTTACAGCCCTTCAAAATAAAATACATCTATTTCAAAACAAAACGAAGTCAGACGCAGACGTGAGTCAGCAAAAGATTCACTGAGAGCTGAAAGACTGATTCCTCTCTCTCTCTCTCTCTCTTCCTCCTCTTCCTCTTCGTCCCTCAGGAGATCCAGATGAAGAGGACGGCCATCGAGGCGTTTAATGAGACCATAAAGATCTTCGAGGAGCAGTGTCAGACTCAGGAGAGGTTCAGCAAAGAGTACATCGAGAAGTTTCGCCGAGAGGGCAACGACAAGGAGATCCAGAGGTAGGCTGTTACCACGGCAACTGGGACAGAAACACACACACACACGCACAGACACACACACGTGAAGAGGCCTTTGTTGCCATGGCGCCAGAAGCTGCAGGAAGAAAGCACCTGCTGGTAAATTTAGGTTTGTTGTCCCGTCGGGTCATTGGACGAGGAGTGATGATGTCATCCTGATCAGCTTTAAAACAATGTTTACATCTGATTTCTGCCTTTAGAGGCTTCAAACACCAACTTCTGCTCCTGGTTCAGGAACCAGACCCCAGGCCGGTTTTGGTCCAGTTTAAACAGAGAAGTTGGTAGTTTGGATCCGCTCCACCCTGGAGCAGGAGTTTACAGGAAGTCCTGATGTTCCTTCTCTGGCTCACGCTAACGACTCTCTGACGGCGCTTTGTTTTGAAAGGATCATGGAGAACTACGACAAGCTGAAGTCTCGGATCAGTGAGATCGTGGACAGCAAGCGGCACCTGGAGGTGGACCTGAAGAAACAGGCGGCCGACTACAGAGAGATCGACAAGAAGATGAACAGCATCAAACCAGACCTGATCCAGCTGCGCAAGACCAGGGACCAGTACCTCATGTGAGGGACACACACACACGCATGGAGACCTCAGCACGTCTGCAGGACGCTGCACTGGACACTAACACTGTGTGTGTGTGTGTGTGTGTGTGTGTGTGTGTGTGTGTGTGTGTGTCTCTCTCTCTCTCTCTCTCTCTCTCTCAGGTGGCTGACTCAGAAGGGCGTCCGTCAGAGGAAGCTGAACGAGTGGCTCGGCCTGAAGAACGAAACCACAGAGGAGTGAGTTCATCTTTACCTTCAGAGTCCTGCCTGTGGCGCCCCCCAGTGGGAGCAGCAAGAACTGCACCCTCACTTCCTGTTAGAGAGAAAACAGCTTTAACCTGCCGCCATCTGTGTTCTCTGCTAACACACACACTCTCTGTCTCTCTCTCTCTCTCTCTCTCTCTCTCCTCAGTGAGTACAGCATGGTGGAGGATGAGGAGGACCTTCCTCACCACGACGAGCGTCTGTGGCGTCTGGGAAACATCAAGAGGCAGCAGGCGGAGTCTCTGCTCCGCGGGAAGAGGGACGGGACCTTTCTGGTCCGGGACAGCAGCAAGCCGGGCTGCTACGCCGCCTGCTCCGTGGTGTAAGAGTCCTCCGTCCTACAGCCAATCACAGCGTCTGAAACCAACTCATCCAATCAGGTTTGAGGGTTGAGTTCCTGAACCATTGGTTAAATCCCCCTCCCTCTCCCTCTCTCTCTCTCTCTCTCTCTCTCTCTCTCTCAGGGTGGACGGCGAGGTGAAACACTGCGTCATCAACAAGACCAGCACCGGGTTCGGTTTCGCCGAGCCCTACAACCTTTACGGCTCCCTGAAGGAGCTGGTGCTGCACTACCAGCACACCTCGCTGGTCCAACACAACGACTCGCTCAACGTCACGCTGGCCTTCCCCGTCTACAGCCAGCAGAGACGGTGACTCCGCCCCCTCTCCGGTCTCAGACGCTCATCGTGGACCAGTGAAAGACCTCGTTCACACGCTCCACCCCCTCCGAAAAACGCCACAACCATCCGTACAGGTGTCATCGTTCAGCCTCCTGCAGACGTGTGGACACGTTATCGAGTGAGGAGCGACAGACACACGGTGCAGGTTTCACTTCAGGTCAGGGTCACATGGGAACGTCCTCCTCTCTGAGGTTCAACTTCACACACGACACCTTCAACACTACAGACGAGCGGGAAGCTGCTCCACACGGGAACAAAACCACCGACAGTCAGAACAGAAACCAACACAAACACATGAAACCAGTAAAAATAAGTAAAAAAATAAAAAAATTCAACTTAAAGTCAGATGATGTGAATCTTCAAAGGTCTGAAAACTCCTCCATGAAATCAAATCAAATCAAATCATCCAGAAAGGACTTCGTTCTGAGTCAGCGAACCGGGTCACAGAGTCTGACCTTCAGGGTCTGAACGCAGCTCAAACTGACCTTTCTTTGTGGTCTAGAGTCTGAACCTGATTCTGAAATCCACTTCTTCTCTCAAGGATCGGGTGATCCGGTTTACGGTTTTATCTTTCAGTCTGAACTTGATCAGCCTCGTCCAGATTCAGTCGGAGCTCTAAACGTGTTCAGAGATGTGAAGTTAAATTCTGAACAACTTCAGGTCCGGCTCACGCTGGCAGATTTTATTTTGGAACGAAGAGTTTAGAAACGCGTCCCGTGTGACCCCACCTGTGATCCCTGACCTGAGGACAGACGACGCTCTGAGAGGCTGAAGGTCAAAGGTCACTGAGCTGGAGGTGTTCTGCTTTAAAAGGACTCTTCATCGAACGCTTCCAGCGGACGGCACACGGCTCTGACCTCCTGACGTCAGAGGAAACACGTCGGACAATCCAGAGAGACTTTTCCTGCGAGCACTGTGAGCGACTCTGAGCGAGGTTCAAAAAGAGGGCGACTCGACGGTCCCTCACGTTTTCATATCAGGAGACAAAAACCCAACCCCGCACCATCCAAAGACTTGATCCCCTCCTCCTCCTCCTCCTCCTCCTCCTCCTCCTCCTCTTTAAACCCCATCATCATCTTCCTGTATCTTCAGGTGTGTTCGCTGCCTCAGAGCGTGGTCACGTTTTGCTGAGCTGACAGACGATTCTGCAGGTTTTCCTCTAAAGTCTGACAGCACAAAGATTTCCTCGTGCTGCTTCAAACTGAACTAATATTCAGGACTTCAGGACGAGGTTTTCCTGGTTCGCTCAGATGACTCGGCTGATTTTTACAGACTTTCTCTCAGCTGGTGTTTAAAAAGAAAAAGCTCCCACTCAGAACCAGTTTTTGTCTTCATGGTTTATTTTCTATGGTTTGTTTTTTGTGCTTTAAGATGAACGACTTCTTGAAGAGAAAGCAGGTACAGGAGGATCAGAGACGACCTGGAAACTTCCTCAGCTCTTCAGTCCAGTTTCTCTCAGTTTGGATCCGTTTGTCCTGAATTTTTGAAGCTCTTAATTTCACCTGAAACAGCTGCTGGACTCAGTGACGGAGGAAAGACTTCAGAGTTATTCCACACAGGTCGAAGGTAAACAGGTAAACACAAATCTGAGATAAGAAAGGAGACGTGATGTTTAAAGACGTGTTGGAAACTGATAAATAAAACATCCACTGAAACGATCGTCTGTCTGTTTACTGAGAAACAAACTGTGACCTCGACCTCGGCAGAAATCAGACCGTAAATACGCTCCCTTCACCTCCAGACTGAGTTCTTACCTGTTTTAGTTTCATTCACTAAAATAATGACAGTTTTTGGTCAATATGAGAAAACGAGACATCGATGAGTTAAAAACAGGAAACTTGTTCCCAGCTGACGATGAACGACGCATTCAGGATGATAAACCTCAAATGTGAGCTTAAAGGGGACATATTACATCAAAGAGGGGGTATAAGGGGACATATTACATTAAAGAGGGGGTATAAGGGGACATATTACATTGAAGAGGGGGTATAAAGGGACATATTACATTAAAGAGGGGGTATAAGGGGACATATTACATCAAAGAGGGGGTATAAGGGGACATATTACATTGAAGAGGGGGTATAAAGGGACATATTACATTAAAGAGGGGGTATAACGGGACATATTACATTAAAGAGGGGGTGTAATGGGACATATTACATTAAAGAGGGGGTATAAGGGGACATATTACATTAAAGAGGGGGTATAAGGGGACATATTACATTAAAGAGGGGGTATAAGGGGACATATTACATTAAAGAGGGGGTATAAGGGACCATGTTACATTAAAGAGGGGGTATAAGGGGACATGTTACATTAAAGAGGGGGTATAAGGGGACATATTACATTAAAGAGGGGGTATAAGGGACCATGTTACATTAAAGAGGGGGTATAAGGGGACATGTTACATTAAAGAGGGAGTATAAGGGGACATATTACATTAAAGAGGGGGTATAAGGGGACATATTACATTAAAGAGGGGGTATAAGGAACCATGTTACATTAAAGAGGGGGTATAACGGGACATATTACATTAAAGAGGGGGTATAAGGGGACATATTACATTGAAGAGGGGGTATAAAGGGACATATTACATTAAAGAGGGGGTGTAATGGGACATATTACATTAAAGAGGGGGTATAAGGGGACATATTACATTGAAGAGGGGGTATAAAGGGACATATTACATTAAAGAGGGGGTATAACGGGACATATTACATTAAAGAGGGGGTGTAATGGGACATATTACATTAAAGAGGGGGTATAAGGGGACATATTACATTAAAGAGGGGGTATAAGGGGACATATTACATTAAAGAGGGGGTATAAGGGGACATATTACATTAAAGAGGGGGTATAAGGGACCATGTTACATTAAAGAGGGGGTATAAGGGGACATATTACATTAAAGAGGGGGTATAAGGGGACATATTACATTAAAGAGGGGGTATAAGGGGACATATTACATTAAAGAGGGGGTATAAGGGGACATATTACATTAAAGAGGGGGTATAAGGGACCATGTTACATTAAAGAGGGGGTATAAGGGGACATATTACATTAAAGAGGGGGTATAAGGGGACATATTACATTAAAGAGGGGGTATAAGGGGACATATTACATTAAAGAGGGGGTATAAGGGGACATATTACATTAAAGAGGGGGTATAAGGGACCATGTTACATTAAAGAGGGGGTATAAGGGGACATGTTACATTAAAGAGGGAGTATAAGGGGACATATTACATTAAAGAGGGGGTATAAGGGGACATATTACATTAAAGAGGGGGTATAAGGAACCATGTTACATTAAAGAGGGGGTATAAGGGGACATGTTACATTAAAGAGGGGGTATAAGGGGACATGTTACATTAAAGAGGGGGTATAAGGGGACATATTACATTAAAGAGGGGGTATAAGGGGACCATGTTACATTAAAGAGGGGGTATAAGGGAACATGTTACATTAAAGAGGGGGTATAAGGGGACATATTATATTAAAGAGGGGGTATAAGGGGACATATTACATTAAAGAGGGGGTATAAAGGGACATATTACATTAAAGAGGGGGTATAAGGGGACTTATTACATTAAAGAGGGGGTATAAGGGGACATATTACATTAAAGAGGGGGTATGAGGGGACATATTACATTAAAGAGGGGGTATAAGGGGACTTATTCCATTGAAGAGGGGGTATTGTGCTTTTTGTAAGTCTTTGTTTTGTCCCTGTTGTATCTTCACATGATTTACAGCAAAAAAATTATCCCTGCTTTTCTCTCCCTGTTGTTTTAGAAACCTTTATTTCAGCCTCTGAACTTCAAACTTCCTTTTAGCTGCTGTCTCTTTAACACTTTAATCCCAAACGTATCACATTTGATACACACGTTTCAAAGAGCTACATCTCATCAACATGACAAACATTTTCATTAAAAACTTGTTTACATTTTGTTTTTATTGTTTTCCACCCCCACGTCAGGCAGCTGAAGTTGGAATTTTGAACTCATTTTTTAAATGATTTTTAAAAAATCTGCTCTTGTGAAATTATCCACTCTTTTTTTTTCCAAGAGAATCGCTGCTAAAATGCACATTTACTAAAAAAAAGTTTTAAAAAACCCTCATTTATCAATTATGATACAAAAAAATACAACAAACAATCATCGTCTAAAACTGATGAGGGTTTTGTGGGTTGGACTGCGTTAGAACTCTGATGAGCAAAAAGTTCAAAAACCAAAAAAACAAACGAGCAAACAGAAGTTTTGTTGTTGTTGTTGTGCTCCTTTAATAAACAAAACAAAACAACAAATGATAAACAATGAAGGATTAAATATTTTTACACTCAAAGTTTTTGGGCTTTTGAACCCGATTCAAATCTCAAACAGCTTCAACGTTTGATTCTATATTTACTGTTTGAAAACAAAATTCAACACCCCTTCAAAATAAGAGATTATAGTACAGAAAAAGACTGAGAATCTCACCCATGAAGGATAATTTCTGTTGAGGAATAAAAGCCAACGTGACAGTTTCACTTTCACCAGTTTGAGGATGAACTGATTTTATTAACCCTGATGTTTAAATGTGATGACATGATTCATTCAGCCTCCTTTGAGCTTTTATTTTGAAAGGACATGAAAGCTACTTTCACTCGATGGTCCAGCTGACAGCGGTTCAGTGTTCAGTGTCTCCTGAAGACACAAACTCTTAAGAGGAGGTGCAAAGACTTCACTCGTCATATGTTCAAAGAGAGAGAGAGAGAGAGAGAGAGAGAGAGGGGTCACTTTTTGATAAAAAAAAAAGTTAAAAAGGTTTGTTTGTTGTTCTTAATGTAAACGCTGACGGTGCATCCTGACCTGAGAAATCTTCCTCTGCTGACGTCTTTCTGTCGGCCTCTTTCCAGCAGAACAGAAGAGACGTTGAGGCGTCTATCAGGAGGAGTCAGAGGCAGACAGCGCCCTCTGCTGTTTAAAAAGCATATCAATATTTATTTTTCATCCTGTCTGTTGCAATCACTGCATGTTTTGTGTTCAAGCGGACTCCTCTGGATTGAAAATGTGAAGCCTACAGAAAGTGGTTTGAAACTGCAGTTCCTTTAGTGTCCACTAGGGGCTTACTGCAGAGACACCAGAAACAACAAACACACCCATTAAAAAAAAAAAAAAAAGGATGATCTCGACGACAAAACACGACATGAAACAAATAAGTGATACAAAACTTCCATGTTACAAAAGAGAAAACTAATTTAAGACGCCGCTTTAAGATCTTAAAGGTTCAAGAGGTCAAAAAGTCAAGAACAAACTGATCAGAAACTACTGGAAATCCAAACTCTACAACACAACTAACTTTCAGGAACAGGAGAGAAAGAGGGTCAGAGAAAGAGGGTCAGAGAAGAGGGTCCGAGAAGAGGGTCCGAGCGGTTTAAGTGAATGTGATGAGATACTCGGGGTACGCTTGCATGTCGTGGAACACGATGAACATGGTTGGAGGGTTCTTGTTGTCGGTGACGCTGTCGTACAGATCAGAAGTATTCCCAGATCTTTTGACAGGTGGGGTAATCAGACCACGTGTTCCGGGGGTGAAGTCTCCCACCAGGACTCGGGCCAGGTACATGCGCTTGTGCCCGTTAGCATCGGGTGTAGCGTAGCCTTGTGCAGAGTAGAGCGGATCAACAGCGAAGTAAGAGCCATTACCATACACCGCAGCTGCAACGACAAAGGAACCGAGGATCAGATGGAAAAATAACTCCTGAGAAGTGGAGCCGAAACGTTCAGAGCTCCCCCTTCTGACGAGTCACAGCATAGGTGAAAAAACAACAACCTGCGACTCTTGAAGGTTTTTACCGTGTTTTCCTGCGTAGCTGCGGTTGAATCCGTGTTCGTTGATGAGATCGATGGAGTCTGCTCCCGTGCCATGGAAAAGCCTCCTTTCGTTGTTCTTGTGACTGTTCTTCTTCTCCAGTTGTTTCTTCTTTATTTGGTAGCTCTGCCACATGGTTGGGTTTTGGACTCGTTCGATCTGCAGAAAGTGAAATAAAACATTTCATTCAGCTCAATGTTTGGTGCATCGCAGATGTTTAACAGTCAGGGAGTGAACGTACGCTGATGATGTTGGGAGTCAGACCGGTCTGTGTGAGTTCCTTCTCCACGTCGTTGTATTCGCTGCTTCCTGCCTTCAGAGGAAACAGCTTGAGGAGATCTCCTTTCATGTCGCCCCACAGTGAGGGCAGAGCAGCGTCTGCTGAGAAAATAAAAGTGTTTAAGGTCATTCATAGATTTTCTTTTGATTTCATTAATGTTCTGAAAGATTTTCAACACTCAGCTTTTTTAGCCTTTAGCTAATGTTTTAGCCTTTAGCACGTGTTTTAGCCTTTAGCTCATGGTTTAGCCTTTATCTTGTGTTTGAGCCTTTAGCTTGTGTTTAAGCCTTTAGCCTGTGGTTTAGCCTTTATCTTGTGTATTAGCCTTTAGCTTATGTTTCAGCCTTAAGCTTATGTTTTAGCCTTAAGATTGTGTTTCAGCCTTTAGCTTTTTTAGCCTTTAGCTAATGTTTTAGCCTTTAGCACGTGTTTTAGCCTTTAGCTCATGGTTTAGCCTTCATCTTGTGTATTAACCTTTAGCTTATGTTTTAGCCTTTAGCTCATGGTTTAGCCTTTATCTTGTGTATTAGCCTTTAGCTTATGTTTAAGCCTTTGGCTTGTGTTTTAGCCTTTGGCTTGTGTTTTAGCCTTTAGCTTGTTTTAGCCTTTAGCTCATGTTTTAGCCTTTAGCATGTGTTTTAGCCCTTAGCTCATGGTTTAGACTTTATCTTGTGTATTAGCCTTTAGCTCATGTTTTAGCCTTTAGTTTGTTTTAGCCTTTAGCTCATGAATTAGCCTTCAGCTCATGTTTTAGCCTTTATCTTGTGTATTAGCCTTTAGCTTATGTTTTAGTCTTAAGCTTATGTTTTAGCCTTAAGCTTGTGTTTCAGCCTTTAGCTTTTTTAGCCTTAAGCTAATGTTTTAGCCTTTAGCACGTGTTTTAGCCTTTAGCTCATGGTTTAGCCTTTATCTTGTGTATTAGCTTTTAGCTTATGTTTAAGCCTTTAGCTCATGGTTTAGCCTTTTTCTTGTGTATTAGCCTTTAGCTTGTTTTAGCCTTTAGCTTTTGTTTTAGCCTTTAGCTTCTTTTAGCCTTTAGCTCATGTTTTAGCCTTTAGCACGTGTTTTAGCCCTTAGCTGATGGTTTAGCCTTTATCTTGTGTATTAGCCTTTAGCTCATGTTTTAGCCTTTAGCTTATGTTTTAGCCTTTAGCTTGTGTTTTAGCCTTTAGCTTGTTTTAGCCTTTAGCTCATTTTTTAGCCTTTAGCTCATGTATTAGCCTTTAGCTCATGTTTTAGCCTTTAGCTTGTTTTAGCCTTTAGCCTGTGTTTTAGCCTTTAGCCTGTGCTCTCTCTCTCTCTCTCTCCTGTTTATCTTTCTTCTTCTCTTCTGTCCTTTTTCTGTCTGTCAGTTCAGCTCCAGTCTCCACCATCTCTACTAAATTAATCAGAAATCGTTTTCAGCAGAGACAAACTCAGATCAGTTTTCACAAATATGCCACAACTTCTTTTTAGACGTGACACTCTAAATATGAAGCCCGAATTAATTACTTTAATACAGACGTCATCAAGAAACGTGCAGCATCGGTCTTTCTTTGAAGAAATGATAAAAATGTTTTTAATTGAGACTTTAGGAACAAATATTCTTACCTCTCAGGTCTTTTCTGAATAGCTCCAACATTTTCCCTCCAGTCGATGGAACTGCTCTGTTAAGCTCCAGATCAGCGTCGTACTTCTGATTGTTGATCTTGATCTTCACATTTTCCTTTTTCCCCAAAGCCTCCTCCAGTTTGAGGTTGGTGAAAATGTCGAAGGGCACCATCGACCCGTCTGTGTGCTGGAACTGCCACTCTACATGTGAGCTCACCAGCAGAGCCTTTGTCTTCAACGCCTCGTTCCTCTCCACGTTACGTATTATGTCCCTGAAGGATGAGAGCAGAGGAAAGAGAAGAACACCTGAAAACTGGGCTGACCTTTAGTCCACCTGTCCTCTTTTAGTCCACTATGGCTCTGCTGACCTGATTGTTGACTCAGCATTAAAGACGTCCCCGGTCAGACCCTCCAGGTGGATTTGGGGCTCCTTGTCCTCCTGTCCTTTTTCCAGACGGATGCTCACCGTCAGACTCTTCTGCAGCTCCTTCATCTTGTCCATGTTCTCCTGTGACAGCTGATTGATGTACGAGTCTGCGATGGTTTTCTTCATCTGCCCGGCCGAAATAAATTCCTCGATCCTCTTCTTGGCCTGACTCAGAGCCTGCAGAGACCAGGTCCACTTTAGTTACTTCATGGAAATCACCAGGATAAAAAGGACTGTTGAACAGACGTTAATAATTTCACCGTTTCGTTGTCGGCACAGAGCTGAAACTTTGCCTGCTCAAACTCCTCCGTCTCAAGAACCAAGTCTTCCCGTCTGGACAGTGCATCCGAAAACCCCCCAAGCAGGGACTGGATGGAGCCTGAAAACGCATCTGCACACAGAGAGCAGAGTTAGAGCCCAGGTTCAACTCCTCCCCCTCCATCAAACAGACCGTAGAGTTACCTTTGATCTTGGTGAAGATGTTCTTCTCCTCCACCGCCTCGCCCTCTCTCCTCTTCATACTCTTGTGGAACGCGGTCACCATGTTCCTCTGGAAGATCAGGATCTTGACGCTGTGAACAGACTTTGGGTGTTTCTTCCTCAAAAAGTCCACAATGGCCCCCACCATGGCGTCAGCTACCAACGCCGGGTCGGCTCCTCCCATACCTAGAGGCAGAGAGGACGTCAGTGATGATGATGACTTCCTCCATTCTTGTCTAAAATACTAGAGCGCACAGTCTTCAACCAAGTCTCTGAACATCTGTAGAGAACAACGACCACTCCACTGAGACCGCCCTCCTGTCAGTCACAGAATCACTGCGACTGGCTCCAGCTGCTGGTTGGTCCTCTGTCCTTTTACTACTGGACCTGTCTGCTGCCTTTGACACCATGAACCATCAAGTTCTCCTCTCTACACTCTCTGAGCTTGGCATCTCAGGATCTGTCCTGTCTTGGTTCAGGTCCTACCTCACAGGTAGATTCTTCAGAGTGTCATGGCGAGGTGAAGAGTCTGAATCACATGGCTTATTGACTGGGGTACCCCAAGGGTCAGTGCTTGGTCCCCTCCTCTTCTCCTTATACACCACCCGCTCACATGGCTTCTCTTACCAATGCTATGCTGACGACACTCAGCTTTTCATGTTATAAGCTAAATCTTTCCCAAACTGAGCTCATTGTCCTTCCAGCCTGTCCCTCTGCCCAACCACACATCAGTGTCATGCTTGAATCAAATCAACAAACTCTGCCAGAAATCTGGGTGTGATGATTGATGACCAGCTGACCTTTAAGGTTCATGTGGCCTCGATGGCTCGGTCCTGTTGATATGTCCTCTATAACATCAGGAGGATCAGACCCTACCTGACACAACAGGCCACACAGCTCCTGGTACAGGCTCTTGTGATTTCATTGACTCCTGCAGCTCTCTTCTAGCAGGCCTCCCTGTGTCTACATTCAAACCTCTGCAGATTACCCAGAATGCAGCAGCACGTCTGGTCTTTAACCAGCCCCAAAACAGCACACGTCACCCAGCTGTTAATCTCTCTTCACTGGCTCCCAGTGAATTCAAAGCTCTTCTTCTGGCTCATGAAACAGTGACAAGAACGGCTCCTTCCTACCTCGAGCGTGGCTCTAAATCTCTACCAGACTTTTCTCTTCTGTTGCTCCCAAACGTTGGAATGAATTAGTTTTCACTCAATCGTTTTTTAAATTTTTTTGAATGTAGGAAAACTGCTCAGAGTAGTAAATTAGATTAACTTGTTATGAAAGTTTCTTTTTGTTAGAACTGATATAAAAATTGGTATCGAAAAAAGTATCGTTCAGTTAGCGGTATCGAAGTGAAGGTATCGTATCGCTACAGGAATCAAAAATGTCTGATTGACACTCAGCCCGACCTGCGGCCCAACTGACTTCAAGCATTTCTTCGCTCTTACTAAAGTTTCTCCTTCTTGTTTTAATTCTCGTGTTCTACGTCGCTTTGGAGAAAATCGTCTGCTAAATGAAACTGTAGATTTTAGATGAAGAATATCTGCAGTCTACAGAGCTCTGAGGTGTCCGCTGACACCAAACTTAATCCCCTCTGACGTCTTGACGAAAATGTGCACGAGAAAATTTTGACACCCTCACATGAAAGTTTCTCTTGCATGATAGTTTCCTGTGTGCAGGAGATAGCCGTTACACAATGAGAGCAACCATTGCTGAGCAATGTTCGTCTGCACAGACCTGTTCCCAGAGCGGGGAAGGCCACAGACTTGAACTTCTTCTCCTCGCAGACTTTCAGCACAGAGTAGACGGTTTCCTTGATCATTACGGGACCGTTCTGCCCGGTCACGTGGATGATGTGTCTGCTGGGCAGCTGTCCACCCGACGTAATGATCCACGGACGAGGCTGGAAACCAGGAGCGCTCACTGCAGAGAGAAACCAGGCGAGAGTCAAAACACAGCAAAGCCTCCTGCTTCAGTGTGTGTGTGTGTGTGGATAGAGACACTCAAACTCCAGATACACACCAATCTGTGAGCACTCCAGCTGAACTTTCATTCCAGCGCCGTCTAAGATGGCTTTGGACACTCCTGAGGTGAGACGAGAAGGAAAAAACCAAACGTGATAAATGATTCTGACGGTTAAAACACGAGTTATTACGGTTTTATTAGATTCATACACAGAACTGAAGAGTTCAACTCTAAACACATCAGCAGAGTCCAGTTAGGACGTCAGAGAACGAGGGGCTCAGGTTTTCACTCCCCGACCGGTAACAGGACAGAAACGTTACGTCACCTGTTTGGAGGTCAAAGGTTTGATTGGAGGAGTTGATGATGACATCACATGTCTCTTTGGTGATGTCACCGGATGAAACCTCGAAGGAGAGCGGACCCATCTGCATCTGATACACGCCGAGGGATGGAGACGACACCTGACTGAAGGAGGCTGTAACACACACACACACACACACACACACAGAGGATAGTTTCCAAACTGCACGTCTCTGTCGTATCTGACGAGGATTAAACTTCAAACCTGAGACGTTTGTACCTTTCGTACTTGAGGCCCGCTGTGGTTGGTTGGGTGGTTGCCCAGGTGGTGACTCCAGAAATTCCCAGGATTCCTGCGGGACGTTCCTCTGATCAGTGTGACCTTTGAAGTCTCTGCTGAAACGCTGACAAAGACAAGGACGGAGGAGTCGGTCTCATAATGGTCAGTACGGTTTTAAGGTTTGAGACAGGAAGCTTTCAAACTTAAAGAGGGGGTATTCAGCTTTCTCACACTGTAAACATGGATATAAAGTACCAACGCTGGATGTTCAGACTGAGCGCGTGCAGATTTTCAACCCTCTACATGTTCATATGTTTGTAGAAATCCCTTAATCTGTCTGTCAACCAATCAGAACGCTCCGTTCTGAAGTCATGAGATCATACTGAGGTCATCACATGAGGATCTTCTAACTGGTTCATGGTACATTGGAGGGGCAGGCCTCAAACACTGAGGTCTACATCTTCATAGCTCCGCCTTCATTCAGAAGGCTGGCCAATCAAATTGAAGGGGGTTTGTGGAGCAGGGAGTCTTAAAGTTACAGCTGCTAAAATGTTTCAGATGTTTCGTCTCTGTCTGGGTTGATGGTAAACTTCTGGTTTTACGATGTGATTAGTGATTTTTAAAGGAGTCGGTGACTAAGAGTGATCTGTTCATGCTTTGTTCACTGCTCGGTCCACCACGTCAAAGATCGCTAACAGCCACATCAGAGTCTGGTATCAGTGATGTCACTTCCAGGTAACTCACATCCACAGTTGGGCTGTCGCTCGGGTGGACCACGATGGTCACCTCCCTCAGGTGTTGAGTTCGTTGGCTGCTGAAGGCGTGGATCTCTCTCAGCAGGACTCTGGAAACCACGTCTCTGGGGAAGCCAAGGTTTCCTGTACCGATGGCCGGGAAGGACAGGGACGCCATCTTCAGCTTCTCCGCCTCCACCAGACATTTTCTGACGATGGTGATCAACACCTGAGACAACGGGAGGACACACAGGACAAGACGTCAGGAGGTCTGTCACTGTCGTCACTTTTATCATCCATGTTTCTTTAAACGCTCTCACCTCCTCTGCCAGACCGCCCCCGTTGTCCCAAGCGGGACAGACCACATGGAAAACCTTCTGACACATGAGGCTGAAGCTGTCGGTGATAACCACATCGCCGTACTGCAGCGTGAACACGCCGGCTTCAGCCCGGACAGCTAACTGCAGACGGGGCCCTGCCGCCTGCAGGATGGCGTTAGAAACGGCTCCCTGCTTCAGGTTCATGTTCTCGGCGATGGTGTTGACAATGACGTCAGTCTGTGGATCAAAAATCACAACATTACGCAACGAGAAAAGAGTTTCAGGTGAGATTTCCTGAAGCCAGGTTGTCCTGAAGAGAGCACTCACAGTCTGGTCCTGGATGTTCCCCTTCCAGAGAACAATCTTCAGACCCTCAGCTGTGATCTGCTCCATCCTCACAGGCCTGCAGCCAATCAGAGAACAAAGCTGAGCTCAAATGTTGGGTTTCGTTCTGGAATAAGGAGCAGGTTGGACTCTAGTAAAAAAGGTACGTTACCCTCTCTGCCCTCCATGGCTGGTGTTTCCTTTGGGGCTTTGAACTCCTCTGTTACCATGGTGACCTCCCTGAATTCCAGCTCCAGCCTCAGCAGCTCCTCCATGGCCTCCTCCCTCTCTTTCACTGAACTGCTGTTCTCTTGGTAACCTCGGTGGACTGCCCCGGCCTCGGCCCCGCTCATGTCCGCTGGAGAGACGGCAACAGTTTCAGACTCACGACAATCCAGCATCACTGTGACGCGTCTGATCGTCCTGCTGTTTGTTTCGTATTTTAAAGGTGCAGGTTTGAGCAGCAGCATGTTTTAAATTCACTCCAGTTTCAGCAAGACAAAACACAACAACAACAACACAAAAACTTTAACAATGATGCACTTCCTGTTTGTTGTAGATCTAGCAATAAAACACGAGCCTACCAAACCTCATATCTCTATGTTTAATGTGAAACTCTGTAGGGGGCGCCATAGAGCCCCTGCATAAAACCCGTCTCAAACATCTCCTCTGAGTTCATATAGACCAAGGTGGTGACTGAACGCACACATTAAGCACCTTGAAAGCTTACTTCCTGTTTTGACAGAGACCAGGAAGTAAGATTTCATGACCACGATGAGCACAGAGCCTAACAGGGTTGGGGGTCTTTGGGTTCACCACAGTGGAATTGGGTGGAACTGAAATCCCCAAAGGATCCCCCCCCCTGAATCTGAGTCCTTGTTTTATGATGTCATCGATGAGCAGCTATCTGCTGAATGAGGAACTGTCCCTTTAACTCACCCTGCAGCCTGGGCTCTCTGTCCTCCTGCCTGTGGCGCTGTCATCATCGTCGGCTCAAGGTCGTTGAACTCTCTGTTGACGGCTGAGGCCATGACTTTGACGGTGTTGTCATTGTTGTCCACCAGGTGAATCTCAGTCAGTGATCCTGACCTTCGCGGGTTGTCACAGTACTCTCGCACGGCCTGGGCTATGGTCTCAGCACAGAGGGGAACTGGGAAACCGAACATGCCGGAGCTGATGGCCGGCAGCGCGAGGGAGGAGCACTTCACCCTCTCCGCCTCTTTCAGACTTTCTGTGACGGCTCGCTTCAGAAGCTGCACTGCGGTCTTTTTGTCAGAGTCAGAGAATCGAGGTCCGACTGTATGAACGACGTATTTGCAAGGCAGGTTATATGCACCTGTCACGATGGCGTCACCTGGACTTAGTTTTCCGTTGTTGGTGATGTAATCGTCGCTGACTTTCTGCAGCTCTGGTCCTGCAGCTTTCAGCAAAGCCAGAGCCAAACCACCGATGTGCCGCAGGTCTTCGTTGGCTGCATTGACCACCCCGTCCACACCAAAGCTACAGATGTTTGCCTTCCTCACAGACACCCGAACTCCACCTGCGGTCTTCACTTTGCAGTAACAAACACCATCCTCTTCCTCGACGCCATCGTCCTTCTCCTCCTCTTGGTCTTCATTCTCATGACGAAGCATCACCACGCAGTTCAACTCTGACATTATGTTGGACAGAAACAAGCTGCCCTGTAACTGGACGTACTTCTTGACTCCGGGTTTGTTTACGCTGAAGTTGTCGCTGAAGAGAGAGTCTGTCAGCTCTCTGAAACAGGCTCGGGCGTTCTGGACGTGAAGACGAGCTCCGGCGATGATGATCCGTCTCCTCGGAAGATTAAAACTCACGTCAACGCTGTTGTTTTTCTCAATGTTGGAACACTCTTTGGATTTCTTCTTTTCAATGAACTGAAGGACAGCGCAGGACTTCACGGGGAGGCTGTCCTGAATGTGTGAGTAGTTTGAAATATATTCCCCCAGGGTGCGACAGATCTCTCTCACTGGAGTCTTGAAGCCAGCCACCGCTACTTTGTCTCTGGCACTCTGGTGGATCTGTATGGACACGGCCGTCCCCTTGGAGGAGTTGTAGCTGTTCAAAAGCTTTTGGTTCAAGTCAGCCCACTTCGGATGTTTCAGGACTTGTTGGTCTTCCACATCCAGAGTCTGAACCATCAAGTTTTCATTCATCTTATTCTCTGCAGCAGTCAGGGCCATTTCAGAGCTCCCCAACAGCCAAACACCCTGAAAGTCGACGCTTAAAATGGCACAGATACCATGGGATATGAAGAGATGCTGGGACATGAGTACGAGGTCCACGGTCTTGAGGAACTCTAAGAGAAAGGGATGGAGATCCATCTGTTTTTTACTCATTTTCAAATTCATCTCCAAAATCCGGGCCTTCATCTGGAAAACCTCTTCTTTCAGCCCACTAATGGTTAACCTCTTGGTGTTTGTATCGTAGGAGACGTCCATGTCAGTGGATATGTCCTGAGCAGCCTTCTTAAGTCCTTCCTGATGCAGGATGTAGTGCATCGCAGGAGACAAATCCATCTGTTCAGAGACACCGTTCATCTGCCGCTCATTCCGACGCTTGGCTTCAAGAACGATGTTCTCCACGGGAGCCCGGATTTTCTTTATCTTGTCAGCTTGACCGGCGACAGTCAAAACCCCTTTGGATGCATCCAAAACCAGAACAGCGTCCTCCTTGACAACAGAGCGGACTTCTTTCTCTGCAGTCGTCCACACAGTTTTGTTTGCCGGACATTCGAATGCCGTGTACTGAGACATGAGCCGACGGAAGGCGTCCAGGGCGGTGCTGCTCCACGTCTCCACCTCCTGGGCAGTCAGACCTTTCTGCATCACATAATTTGGGACAGGGCTGAGCTTCACCTCGGGTTTCTCCATGTTCACGCTGCAGTGGAACGGACGCATCTGATCGTTGATGCTATCGAACAGTTTCTTCTTCTTGAGGAACTCCCAGATAACGTGCAGAACTACCTCTGTGATTGGTTCAGGCGTCTTCCATGTGGGTCGCTCTTTGCCGTACAAGGCGGTGCTCAGGGACTGGTAGTATGGATACACCTTGACGGGAGTCGAACAAATCATATAGTCTCGTTTGATGCAGATGCGTTCCACAACTGTGGATAAAAACAGAAAGCTGGGGTGAGGAGCTGCTTTATTTCCTTTGATTCGTTGTGATCCTCAAAATAACAACAACTGTCCCTTTAAAGGCAGAAATGACGTAACAGAAGAGCTGATAAGAAAACCTTTGGGGTCGCTGAAGGTTACGATGGCGGCCTCTTCCTCTGGGATCATGGTGACACTCTCAGGCTCCATCCAGTTTTTCTCAAAATACATCGCCAACATGTCTGCAAAGTAACCAGAGATCAACGGTCAGACTGTGACAAACAGGTGATCCTCCTGTCCAGGTGTAGATAGAGCGATCTGAACGGTTTTACCTTTAATCATTTTAGAGAAAGGAAGCCTCTCCACACGGACGCTCTTTGTTGCCTCCAGCTGCCGGACGGTCACTTTGTACTTCTGAAGCTTCGGGCTGGATCGACTCAGAGTGAGGAACTTCTCCACACCTGAAACAAACTCTGTGTTACTCCTTTAAGGCTCATCAGGTGAGGGTGACACCTGTTTTTTTTTAAACAAGACCTTTACCTACATCTCTCTTTCAGGGTCTGTTGGCTCTAAACTTTTATCTTTTTTACCTTGAAGCAGAGTCGACACACCTGTGAGAATAATACCAAGTCCAAGCAGATGGGGAACCTGAACCAGAAGTCTCAAGACATTTTTCTCTTAAACTGGTTTCTTTGGACTTAAACCTCGCCCTCTTTAGATCGCAGGGAAGTCACGTCATCCAAACATGATGATGGACGGCCTGCTGCCATGGACCTGACAGACTCCAGCTGCTACGGCTTCTTACAGTTACAGTTTCTCCGTGATCATCTCTACAACACAGAAATATGGACTCTGTGTTTATGTCTCCCTGTGTCTTTGTCTCTCTGCCCCCCCCCCCCTCCCCCCCTTCTCTCTCTCTAATCCCAACACAGTCTCCTCAGATGTCTGTCTAACATGAGTCTGGTTCTGTCCGAGGTTTCTGCCCGTTAAAGGGAAGTTTTTCCTCTCCATTGTAACTTGCTAAATATTGCAAAGCTCTGTACTCATGGTGGGTTAAGATGAGATCAGACTTCTTATCTTGTCTTGATGTTGGGTTTCTGTTTATAAAATTTTATTACCATTTACAGGTCCAGACCTGTTAACGCTTGGAAAGCGTCTTGAGATAACGTTTGTTATGAATTGGCGCTATATAAATGAAGATTGATTGATTGATTGATTGATGATAGTCTGCGGTCCATTTCAGGTACAGTTATTTTTTCATCATGTCGGGGTCAGAGGGAGTTCTGACTTCACTTCCTGTAGATCGTATCTAACTGCTTCTAGCTCCTCAGCCAGCACGGTTTTTAACTCTGTCTGTACTCTGAAGTATTTCACCTATCACGTCTGACACGTCTGTTGGCCGACAGGTTGGGGTGAATCCCACTCGCTAGCATCAGCTGAAGCACTCAAAGTCGAGCCTTTAGGGTCGGTGGTGAAGGTTCCTCTGGTGAAGTTTTTGGTCATTGTAACGCATTGTATCGTAGCCTTCTGTGTATGGGGAGTGCCTCAGTGTAACTGGACAGTACACAGCCTACTCCACTGGATGCTCATTAGCGCCCCCTTCCTATGACTGATAACCCTCACAGAGGGGTTCAATCTGTCGGTTCATTCCACATGGAGGCCGAGGAGAATCCTGAACCACATCAGCCTTGAAATTCTGCAAATTGTCCTTTGCTCACCCTGTCTGGATTCTAATCCACCTAACCAGATCTCTACCATGGTTTTTTTAGATGTCGCCGTTCGGTCTGATGGGGTTTGTTCTTACCTTCAGGACTCTTAAAGGTAACCACGGCTCTGTCGCTCTCCACGATGATCTCCAGACTGTAATGACTCTCGTCCAGACCGGTGACGTTTTCCACCAGCATCAGCAGCAGATCTCTGGACATGGTGTTCACATAATCCAGAACCACAGAGAGGCTCTGAACGGGCTCTGAGGGGAGACCAACCAAACTGGATTAACCTTTACGTGTTCCTTCATTTTACAGATTAAACGTCTTTTTCTCTGATTGGTTCGTCTACAGGGGAATCTGAGCTGCTTCTGAAGATTAACTCAAGAGCTGAACATCTGCACCGAGCGTTTCTCTCTCTTGTTTTTGTGTTTACCGTCTGTCTCCTCTGCGGACGCTCCATCCTCAGGCTTCAGGTCTGACTGTGGAGTCTCTGAATCAGCTGATGGATTAAGGATGGAGGAAAATGACGTCTGAGTTAGCACCGTTTACAGGAACAGGATATTTACAATGTATCAAATACTGAACTCTTTAACACACGCTCACCTGAGGCGTGAGCGCTGTCGGTCGGACACTGAAAGAGAGAGAAGAACAAACTGAACCTGAACCAGAAAATAAATCAGCTGACGTTCAGGTTTTTATTCAAACAGAATAAAAACTGTGAGTAGTTTTCAGCTGCTTATGAAACTGAAATCATAAAAACATTGTTTGTATTTTAACAGAAGCACAACACGCTGCCTCGTGTTTCATGATGAGGTTCTCAGATCTGAAGTAAAGGAGTCAGATTCAGGTCAGTCGATGTTTAACCTCATTTTATCTCTAAAAGCTCCGTCTGAGCTGACGTCTGGATCCCACCCTGACAACGATCCACCTGAGTCTCATTTCACAGGAGCTGAATGACTGAAGGGTTAACTTTAAGACCAGAGGACAGAGAGGGTGACTGCAGCAGCGTTTTACATCCATGGAGTCTGAACTGCTGCAAACATCATGAACAGCAGAGGGCGCTCCGCTCTACTTACAGCTGCTGAACTCAGACGCAGCTTCACCGTCTTCTGGTCCAGGAGGATTTCATGGTCTTGACGGGCAAGGACTCTCTCTCTCACTGAAATCACAGAAAACACAATTTACTCAAAGCTCCACCAAAACATTAAAAAACTTAAAGAGGGGGTATTCTCCTTCCCCATGTCTTAAAGTAACAATGTTGGATGTTCAGACTGAGCATGTGCAGATTTTTAAACCTCCACATGTTCAAATGTTTGTAGAAATCTCTGAATCTGTCTGTAAACTGATCAAAACACTCCGTTCTAAAAATAGCACCAGATCTTCACAAGACTTCCTGAAACGATGAGGTCATCACACCCAATCACCAAGATCTACTCATAGCTCCGCCCTCCACTGAGCTGAACAATCAGAGGGAAGGGGGTTTGTGGATCAGGGAGCCTTAAAGAGACAGCAGCGAGACAGAATCTGAAATAAAAGTTTTCAAAAAACCAGAGTGAAAAAAAAAGATTTATTATGTTTTGTGACACTGATTGGACAGCTGAGGAGAGTCCGGGGAGGCAAAAGGTTTACAGCCTGATAACCATGGGTGCAATGGCAACGTAACTTAAAACAAAAAATCCTCAGGGCTAGAAGTTTCTGACTCGTAAGTTTCCTTCCAAAGAAAAATTGTAATGATCCACAGATTTTACGTGACAAAGAAGGAAAGTTTTATTCCTTAAAACATGGTTGCAGGTTACAAAATAATGTCACATTTTAAATAAAATTAATATCTCAGACTCAACTAAAGACTAAAACCATGATGGTGACCATCAGAAAACTGTTGCCCCTCGTCCTGCTCGGTACGATGCCTCCTCATCTGAGCTCGTCTCAGCTTTACCTGAACCCACGTGACCAGTTACGCTAAAAAACTGCTTTACGGCAGCAGAAATACTTGAGGAAAAAGGATAAATAAAAGGAGCATTTATAACCACAACAGCTATAACACAATGTTCCAAATACATAAAATAAAATTTTAAATTAGTCTTCTGTTCTCTACGGCTCTAACCATGGGACTCGCTCAAACTGCTGGACCAATGGCAACCCAGTCGTGTTATGAAGTACTTTCTCATTTCTCATTTTCTCATCATTAAGTGATTCCTGTTTTATTCTGGATTTGACCGTAAATAGGAACATAATTCATGATGAAAACGTCTTTAACAGGCCACTGAGATCATAAACGCTTCCTGAAAATAATCACTGAGGTAACAAATCCACCTTGAAGTGGACTCATTTTCTCATAGACCTCCATGAGATGAGGTGTTTGAAAGTAAAGGAAGCGCCCCCTGCTGGTTAAGGAAAGGATGAAGGTTAAAGGCTGTAGTTAAAAACCCAAACATGTTTATCCAGTTTCTCTGACAGACTTTGGCTCAGAGTCAAAGAGGAGCAGCAGAGGTGAAGAACATGGAGTCAGCTGATGAGATCTGAGTGTTTATTAACCAACTTTTACAGCCTGATGAGAAGTTCCTGTTAAAGAGCTGAGACACTTCAGACCTGAGGAATAAAGAAGCTTGGTTTGGAACTAAAACTATAAATTAAATTGAGAATTAAACAGAATTTCAAACTTTTTGATGTTGTTTCTTTAACTTGTGTGGAAGTTTAGCTCAGAGCTGGTTTGTGTGTGTTTTTGTCTGTTACGTCCTCAGCTTGTGTTAAACTCTGTCAAAGTATAAAAACTGATATAAAACCGTATTTACTGTGTTTTTGTTGTTTAACCGTCACACGGAGACTCACCCTCCTCTGACCGGAAATAGACCGCTGCTCTCGGGGCCTCGTCCTCCACCTCCACCCGGCAGTCCCCTCCGCTGGACTTCTTCTTGCTGTTGAAATAAAGTTGCAGTTTGTTCTTCGCGGTTTTGGTCTGAGAAGGAGTCCAGTCCCCCTCCACGGTGACCGGCGGACACCCCTCGGTCCCCTCCATGCTGTGGTTCGGCCTGAGCTCACCGACGGACTGACACCAGCAGGCGGGGAGGCGTCTCTCTCCCCGGGCGGCTTTCACTTTCGTTTCCGCGCTGAATGACGGAGAAATAAAACCGAGACCCGCCTGAGTCCCTGTGCGCTGAATTTAGAGCCTTAAAACAACTTTAATTAAAAAGACTTCAGTCACATTAACGTTGATTTTAACAAATGTTTAAACATTATTCATATTTAAAAAAAAATAAAACAGCTTTATGCCCCCAAAGTAAAGACTGATGACCGGACAGATCACTGAATCCGCTCAGAAACTTTCCACCTGTATTCAGCTTTATTTTCATTTTCATTATTATTCTCGTTTTTAACTTTTGTGCCTGTCGTTAACTGTGATTTATGTTTTGTCCCTGTCACTGTTATTATCAACAGTCTTTCGTTCTGTGTGAATTAAACCATGTTTGTTTATCAGATGGGAACTATTCAAGCTGCAGTTATGAATAAAATATGACATTTATAACTGTTCTCATCATCTCTGAAGACATTAAGATGATCTAGTTCAGAGAATGTGAAGTAAATAATGTTGTAAAGGACATTAACATGGTGTTTGTCATTTTTGTTCGCTGTATTATTTTAAATATTTTATTTTGACACTTCCTGTTAAACTGATGTATTTTATATTGAAAGGGTTTGGTAAACGGAAAAGGAGCAAATATGGCGGAAGGATATGAGGAGATTTACATTAAAGAAAAGTAAGTACGGTGTCGCACTAAACTTTCAGATTGTTCATTAGTCCGGTTGAAAGGTAAAGCCTTATTGTACATTTATGTTTGTGTTGAAACTGAAATTAATTTTGTGTAAAGTAAAGCTAAATGCTACGAGCTAATTGTAGACGTATGCATTGATGGCTTCCTATTTGTTTGTATTTTAGCTCTTACTTTGTTGTTGGTTGTACGGATTGCTTCAATGTATAAAATACTTCAGACCACCATCAATAAAAGCTCATCAATTTTCATATAATATAATATAATATAATATGATATAATATAATATAATATAATATAATATAATATAATATAATATAATGCAATACTTCTTTCAATATGTTGTTGTTAAGATGTAAAAATGTGGAGGTGAATAAGGACCTGAAATATTCTAGTTCAAGTTTATTTGATTGATTTGAGTCATGGTGACATTAAGCTGGAGTGATTATATGAATAACTTGTAGCGCATCATATAAAATATATTTATATATAAGTGCAGATGACTCAATAAAACAGTCTCACTGTTAATCTGACAAAACTTCTCACAAGAAAAATTAATCTTTAAGGACAGACAATAGACAGCGCCACCCAGCGGAGAGGCAGTTTATATTTCGAAGGTAGAAGTGGAAAACAATCATGCTGAGGCAACTTTATCTATATCTGTATCTATATCTATCTATCTATCTATCTATCTATCTATCTATCTATCTATCTATCTATCTATCTATCTATATATATATATATATATATATATATATATATATATATATGTATGTGTGTGTGTGTGTGTGTGTATATATATATATATATTTATATATATATATATATATATATATATATATATATATATATATATATATATATATATATATATATATCTGTATTTATATCTGTATTTATATCTGTATTTATATCTATATTATCTATATGTATATCTGTATCAGTATCTACATCTGTATCTATATTATTACACGTTCAGGTGTTGACAGTTGTTTTAACTGAGCTGTGTTGCAGTCATAGACTGTATCAGATATGGATTTAGTCTCTGTGACATCACTGGAAAAGTTTGACTCAACCTCGCTTTGTGTGAGTGAGGATGAGGTAAAGAGGCGGGACTTTAGCCTCTTAACAGACCGCTACAGGTTGCCCATCTGTCAGTCAAGTCAGCTACGCCCTTATATGGACAAAACTTTTAATTTTAATAACTTAAAAATGAATACGTTATGACAGCTCCACCCCCTGCTCTGTGTGTGCTGCTAGAGAAATGAGACACTCACACACAGAGAGTTTGAACCAGGCTGTGAACATGTTTATTTCTACTGTACAGATCAGCTGTCTGAATGGGTGTGTATGTGGTTTCTGCTCATTCTGCAGCCTGCCTCTGGTGGACACTTCGAGTACTGCATTTTGTAATGATTCCGTATTGGCTTCATGGTGTCAAATGAAACTTGTCCTTTGTGAAAAATCATATTTGTGGTTCTTCAGCTGCACCACACCTGTGTGGCTGCATACCTGGAGCACTGCCATCACATCACAGGTGCCTCTGTCACCTGTCCATCAAGGGGGCGGGGTTACACTAAATAAACACTTCCTGTCAGTAACAAACCAGTTTGATCATGAAGCAACTACTTAAATCTGAAAATAAACTTTTTAAAAAACATCTGACTCACAGGTTTAAATAGTGTTTTTAACAGAAACAAGGTAAACATCCGTAATAAGGTGATGAACACGATTTTAACATGTTTGAGTCACGTGACAAACTTTATATCTGAAAGATGTTAAAAAAACAGAAGAAAACTTTTTATTTCTCAAAGTTTAAAGACATAAAATACACTTTAAATCCTTCTTGAGTAAATAAGGTCAGATACATTTAACACTGCTGACTCCTTTTAAAACAGGATGAGACTTTAAGATCTGAATTTAACGATTACTGAGACTCTGCTCTGAAACGACGGCTGCTGAATGTTTTGTTTCCGAACTGATGAACAATAAAGTTTTAAATCTTCAGGCCTCAGCAGCTGGTTTTTCTTCACCTGAAGAGAAAGACAAAAAATAAACACAGTCAAAAGCATTTCCAATTAAACATGTCAGGGTATGAAAACATGAGTGTTTGTCATCTGGCCACCAGAGGGCGCTGGGTGCACGGATTAAGTTTGGAGCAGCAGGTTTATTCCTTTATTTTTACATGCAGTAAATAAACTTTAGAGACTCAGATTAAACTCATGTGATGAGAAAACAAAGATTGAAAGAAAAACTCACAAAAATAAATAAAAAATACAAAATGAAAAATAAATAAAACAGTTTATCAAGACGATAAAATGAAGCAGAAAAGACGGTAAGAAGAATATAAATCAGTACAGAAGAGCGTGTGTGTGTGTGTGTGTGTGTGTGTGTGTGTGTGTGTTCTTACAGTCAGGTTTGGTTGGAGCTGGTGGAGGAGGAGGGGGAGGAGGAGGCGTGGCGCAGGTGTAGGAGACCTCCAGGTACCTGGTCTCCTCTTTGCAGGGGTATTCCCCAAACACCCACTCAGTGACGGGGACCTTACAGGAGCGTCTGTTCCCACAGCTGAGACAGAACCAGAGACAGGGGGGGGGTCAGAGCCAGGTGTACAGGTACGAGGTGGTTCAAGGTTTCTATGACTTTCTTCAGTCGTATTTTTCTGTTTTTTCATGTAACTTTATCCTAAGAAGATAAGAGCGAGCGAGCGTCCCTGTACTCCCTGTCTGTCTGTCTGTGGACGCTGATGGTATGTTCTGTTATTTCTACCTGATTTCTGGTCTTAAAGAGAAAATAAAACACATGAACAAATGTGACTCAGAGTAAAAAGAGGAGGAGTTCTCTCACAGGTCCTCCACCACCATCTCTGCCCAGGGGAAGGTGCAGTAGACGCCGTCTTCAGGCTGGGCTTTCCCCTCCCCACACCGCGTCCCCACCCCGACCTTATACAGGATGTGCTCCAGGTTTATTTTAGTGCCGACGTCTGCAGGGTTAGAGGAGAGCATGTTGACATGCATGTTATTATTATTATTATTATTATTATTATTATTATTATTATTATTATTATTATTATAAGGGTCGTTCATGAGACGTGATCCAAACGTTCAGCTGCTCAGATTCAGGTTGTCAAACTCGGCTTCTTACCACAGGATATCTCAGCCGTCTGATTGAGACAGGCGTAGATCACCTCTCCCTCTGAAAACCACCACAGTACAGGAGTGAGACTCAGTTCATCATCTTCATCATCATCATCATCATCATCATCATCATCATCTTCATCATCATCATCATCATCATCATCATCTTCATGGTTTCACTCTTCACTCTTTGCTGTTGCACATCCAGATGACCTTTTTTTCACACTTCATTCTCTCTGTGTTGTTTTTTTTTTGCTCTGAATTAAACTTAACTTCATTTCAAAAGATGCTGAATAAGAAAATCTTAAAATGTTTGTTCATATTTGACCTGTTTTTCAGTCTGTGGAGCCTGAAGTAAAATCTGATGAATATTTTTACACATTTCTTAATTCAGCCTGGTGTTTCCCGCCGTCACAGATCGTGTAAACTGAACTCTAAACTCTGTGTTTCTGTGTTTCTGTGTGTCTGTGTTTCTGTGAACACTCACCAGCGGCTGGAGTGAGACACCAACCTGCAGCCAGCACTGAAACCAAACACAGAGTTCATCAGTGAGACGATGATGGTTTATAAACTGAGCGACTCAACAACAAAGAAAACATTAATTCAAGATGATGTCAGCAGAATATTTGTTTCTAATAAAGTCCTGAAGATGAAGATATTTGATCTGACAGAGAGACACACGAGGAAATAATAACACTTTAAAAACAGATTCTCCACCACTACTCACCTTTACTACCATACAATACATTACAATACAATACAATACATTACAATACATCTGTTATGATGCTACGTTACGATTTGTTTCAGCAGATATTGGAGGAAAGGTGAGATACCTGAGCTTAAATGCTACATGAAACAGAAGATATGATAAAACATGTTATTATAGATTCAGTATAACACATGAAAAACAATGAGACATATACAGTATGACTGTTAGACACAATATGACATGATGCATAATACGATATATGATATAACTGGTCCGTACGATACGTCATGATACGTCATGATACGTCATGATACGTCATGATACGACTCGTAAACACAATATATCATGACACCAGTCAGTAGATACGATACAATCAAACAAAATACATAATGATACAAAATGACAGGATATAACACAATATAACACCGTACGTTTGGTGGATACCAACAACATGAAGAAAAGATAAAAAGAGAATAGTCTATTAATCAGGGGTTGGGGGGGGGGGGGGGGGTTGCAAGAACCAGTATTCGAAAAAACTGAGTAAAATAAAAACAAATAATTTAAATTAATTAGATTAAATAAACTAGATTAAAAACAATTGGAGTAAAAGTATAAAGAGTTAAAGTAAAACAGGCAGATTGGACACATGACTTCCTGCAACACAGTGAGACTTTACTTTAAGTTACGACGGGTCAGAAAGGACGTCAGAGTCCTGACTGATGATTTACATCAGAGCTACAGACATTAGATGATACAAGATGATGATAGCATACGATGGATCACGATACAATATGTTATTATATGATACACTTAATCATCCTGTGGGGAAAAGTTTCTACATCACTGCAAAAAAGATTTCTACAGTTAACATGTCGACAAACCAGAGAGAAAATAACACCAAAAACTAACAACTTCTGAACCTCCAGGATCCTTCAGAGGATCCTTCAGAGGATCCTTCAGAGGATCCTTCAGAGGATCCTTCAGAGGATCCTACGAACTGATGATATGAAAACTCCGTCATCACATTCAGTCATTTCAACAGCTAAAAGCTTTGACCCCATCTTTAAAAAAGCGTGCTAACATTTAAGATCAATGAACTACAGATCATTCTCCAAAGCTTTGGAAGTTCTGAGGTTTAAGGAGATTGAAGCGCACACTCACATCCAAAGGCGAGCAGCCTCAGTGGGACCATGTTGGCGTCTGTCAGCTTCCTGCTCTGTGCTCCACCTGCAGACTCTCTGACAGAGAGAGCGGCGTCCTGCAGGTATTTATGCGTCCGCGCTGACAGCAGACATGCAGACGCCTGTCCTGCCGCTGCAGGCACGCAGGGCCTCCTGACACAGATGTGGTGAACATGTAAAACCCTGCAGGTTGCAGGAGGAAGATCTATAAATCCACAGGTTTCAGGACCTTTAACACTTTAAATCACAGCTGCACCTCGTTCCCCTCCGTGTTCCTCATTAAGGAGCTCAAAAAAACCATCTGGATCTGTTTTTAAGGGCTGGAAATGTTCGCTAACAAGCACATATTTACCAGACGAGTCTGTTTTCAGGGTCCTAAAGCAGGGAACACGAGGAACTCAGAAAAAACAGACTCAAAACATCAACATTTCTAATGATCTGAAACTCCCACATCAGTCTTCCTCGTGGTCTCTCTGACTTTCTGATTCACCAGATTAAAAATCTCTCTGTCCTCTCTGATGCTTGTTTCCTGAGTCTTAAAACAAACCAATCAGAGCTTCACAGGACTGAAAAGAAAACCCAACAACGTCCATTTTTAAAAGTTAGCAGCAAAACTCTTCAAATGATGCTGAGAGTGGAAGCAGCTTGTGAGATGTTGGCTCACAGGAATGAAGCAAAGTCTTAAATTGACATGTTTTTGATGAATTCTTGGTGTAAATCTTTTGCAGACGACTTCACTTTCTGTGTTTCCAACGGTTCAAAGATTTACGATGAATTCAAGCCTCAAGTTTTCATATTTGAAGTGTAACCTTGGTTTGTAGGGACCTCTTGCTCTGACAGACAGAGAGTGAAGTCTTTATCTGTGAACAACATATCTGATCTTTCCTCAGACGTGAAGCTGCCTCCATGGAGGCTGAAACATCAAACTAGTGGAGATGTTGGACTGACGTCCTCCCTCTAACACGACTTAAGGACTTTAAGGAAATTGTGAAAATGTGGATGAAAAATTTCTTTGAATCAAGATTTTTAGTAAAATCCAAAGTTTTGAGGATCCTCTTTTTTAAGAATTTGTTAGAAAGCTGTGAGAATGAGTTTCAGAACAAAACCTTTAACTCGTCTAAGGTGAAATGCCCCATCCCAGCAGTCACCTCTCCCTGCTGTCGCTGAATTGGTTTGGTAACAGAACTTCCTGAACTGTTGAAATGTCCCTCAGTCTGAAAACCAGACGTCTTTCTGAAGAGGCTGAACTGAGAAAAATGTTGTGATAATTACTGCTCGGGTCCACCAGCTCTCCAAAAGCTCCAGAAATGTCCCAACATGCATCAGCAGCCTCCTGCGGACGTCCAGGTGGCCCCTCAGGCTCATAAATACCAGGGGGCCAGTTTTGGTTTGAAAGGTGAAAACAATGTATTTAAAGGAGGATTATTATTAATGTAGGTTAATTTATTTATGTCTGGAGACGTTTATGTGTTTCTGAAAGTTTTCTCATGAACTTCTCGAGTCTTTAAGTGACAGAAAAGTGTTTTTTTATTGGAGGAAATGTTTTTATTACCGTCTCTATTCTTTAAATGATTGGAGAAAAGAGAGTCAGCTGACTTCAGGTCAAAAAAAGAAAGTTTATCTGCACCACATGTCTTCAAAGTAAGGCTGGGAGTTTTCTGTCCAGTCTGGTGTCTGATTTAATCCTGACACACCTTCAGTCTCCTCGCGCTGAGTCGGAGTCTGTGTGAAGTTTGATCTTCTTTTATTGCTGGGAGAATGGGGCAGTGAAGCAAGCGAGTGAAAATAAATTCAGTTAAGAGCTGAAAGACGTCGTGTAGCTGTGCTTTTTTTGACTTAACGTGGACAAGAACTGATACAGACAGCACTTCCTGTTTCCCTCTCCTCAGTGTTTCCAGCAGACGGACAGAATGGCCGACACATCTGGTGAGTTCAGCAACTCAAAACCCAAATTTCATATGATCACAGAGGTTTTACCTCTTTATGTGATTCAGTTATATATAAAAGGTTTGATGAAAACATTAAGTTGAGTCTGTGAGAGTTCATCTAACCGTAAACGATCCTGCTGCTGTTCATCTTCCAGTGATCCTCACTGAGGTCAACATACAGATGAGTCGTGGTTTCAGACGTGTTCGTCTGTTTGTGTCAAAGTTTGAAACTAAAGTTGGATTCTCAGCGTACGTAGCCTTAGTTTTGGTCTTTTTTATGTGCTCATTGGGTTTCCCATAATTATTGTACAAAGACAAGAAAAACACCATGTTGACGTTTTATGTTCCAGCTGGAGACTCTGGACAAATTATCGGTTTAAAACCTTTTAGCTAAATGAACTCGGTCTATTGTTGAAGCTGCTGAGGTGTAAAATATGATTCAGCTGATGAATAGAGAAACTTTCACTTGTCTGTTTCACTCTCGTTTATTCATTCTTGTTATTTTTTGGTAAATGGTAAATGGACCAGTACTTATATAGCACTTTTCTAGTCTTACCGACTACTCAAAGCGCTTTACACTTCTGGCCTCATTCACCCAATCACACCACATTCACACACTGATGGCCGACTGAAACTAATATAGCCATCAGCTATAGCTAACACATTCACACCACGTTCATACACCACTGAACAACAGTGGGAGCAATTGGGGTTCAGTGTCTTGCTCAAGGACATTTCGGCATGTGACTGCAGGAGCGAACCCACAACCTTCTGATTGTGGGGCAACAACTCTACAAACTGAGCCACAGCTTTTCTGCATTTTTATTTTTTAAATACTGAATCTCCACTCCGACACTTTGTGTTATTTATGGACTCTTTTGTTTTTTTCTTAACAACATTTTGTATTTTTTTGTATTTTGTATTTTTCACTCTGGTAACACTTTAGTGTCCTTCAGGATCAACACAGTGAATCTTATCATGTCTCATCTTATGAAACTGGAGCGTAGGAAACACCAACAATCAATCAGCAGGTAGACCAGTAAAGGTACCGGCTGTGCACCTGCCCATAATGGGAGTCTATGGATGTAGTTTTCACATCTTTGTTGAAAAATTAAACATAAAAAATCGAAAACAAGAGGACTGTTAAAAGAAGACCCTGAACAACTTTAAGTCTTTGGGAACTGGAACTGGTTCTCAGGCACAGCAAAGTGTCCTCTTCCAAATCTGTAAATGAAGATTCAGACTGACTCAGTTTAAGGTCCGTTTTATAAGATGAAGTCGACTACAGACTAAAATATTTATGGAACAGTACTTTGGTGGTCAGATTCAGCTCAGGTCCTGCTAGTGATGTCATCGTCTTCCTCCAATAACGATCATGTTGTCTCATGTTACCCTGAGCCGGTTAGACCGCCTGAGCACATCTGGTACCTGCAACTGATCGTGGTTTAAAAGAACTAATTTTTAACTGCAACATTCAAAGTCTGATGAAAGACAGCTCCAATTCAATGTTCACAGAGTGCTGCATCCAAGCATGAAAGAAAAAGTGTGAGAGAAAAAGAGTCACGAGCATCAGGGAGAACTGCAACCTGGAGAAGATCGTCAAGAAAAACTCATTCAAGAACAAGGAGTGGACTGAGTCTGGAGTCAGAGCTTTAAGAGCCACCACGCTCAGACGGATCAAAGAGTTCAACCAACAACCGTCTCATTCACTGAGTCAGAGCACTCCTGAACCAAAGACCACGTTAGAAGAGTCTTACCTGGGCTAAGGAGGAACAGAACTGGACTAGAGCTTCGTGGTCCAAAGTCATCTTTCATTACATTTGGCAATCAGGACCCAGAGTCTAGAGGTAGACTGGAGAGGCTCAGAATCCATGTGCCTTGAAGTCCAGAGTTCCCACAGTCAGTGAGGGTTTGGGGTTTGGGGTTTAGGGTCATGTCATCTGCTGCTGTTGGTCCACTGTGGTTTTCTGAAGTCCAGAGTCAATGCAGATGTTTACCAGGACATTTTAGGGCCCAACAAGCTTTAAGAAGATGCTGATTTCAGATTTCCAGCTGGACTTGGGTCCTGTCTGCAGCGCCGAAAGAACCACAAGCTGGTTTAAATGACCAAACCGTCCTGACCTGAGATGCCATCAAACGTCACCAACAACCTAATTTGCAATGGGGGTTGAATATTTGCGGTGGCACCTGCATATCTTCGTTAAGGGGATATGGTAAGGTGGGAACAGCTTTAGGGATTTAGATCTGTTTCAGTTTGTTAACGATGTCTTTCTCTCTCTGTTTATCTAGTGACGGAATGTGAATTCAGGATCGTGCTGCTGGGGAAACGTGATGAGGCAAAGACGAAACTCGGAAACATCATCACCAGTAATCAAGGAGGACATTTCCAGAGACATTCTCCTGACGGTCAATCTGTGGCCACCTATGGGGAGTGGAGGGGACAGTCCGTGGCGGTGGTTAAGACCCCCAACATCTTTCGTTTATCTGTGCCAAAACTAGAAGATGAGCTAAGGCAGTGTATGACTCTTTGTCCCCCTGGACCAAATGTCCTGCTGCTGATGGTGAAAGCGTCCAAATTCTCAGAGAGACAGAGAAAAATGTTTATATCAGCGCTGAGTTTGTTCAGTCAAGAAGACGCTTTCAAACACTGTCTCGTCATTTCAACCCATGAACTCATTAAAACTCCAACTATGACCCAGCTGCTGGAGGACTGTGGAGGAAGACACTACAGCATGTTGGAGGATAACCAACGGCTGTTAATGAGGAAGGTTACAAGCATTGTCCGTCAAACCAATGGAGCTTTCCTAACGCTGGCCAGAGAGTCTGACGCACACAAGACACCAGCTGTAAACCTGGTCCTGTGTGGGAGGAGAGGAGCAGGGAAGACTTCAGCAGCAGAGGCCGTTTTAGGTCAGACAGGTCTTCATTCAGCCTCCAGCTCATCAGAGTGTGTTAAACATCAGGGAGAGGTGTGTGGACGTTGGGTTTCTCTGGTGGAGCTTCCTGCTCTGTGTGGAAAACCTCTGGAGACAGTGATGGAGGAATCATTCAGGTGTGTCTCCCTCTGTGATCCTGAGGGTGTCCATGCCTTCATCCTGGTCCTCCCTGTGGGTCCACTCACAGATGAAGACAAGGGAGAGTTATATATCATTAAGGATACCTTTGGGTCCCCAGTCAATGACTTCACCATGATTCTGTTCACTACAGATTCAGATCCTACAGCTCCAGCCATTGTTAACTTTGTAAAGAAAAATAAAGCCATCCAGGAACTTGTTCAGAGCTGTGGAGGGAGATCATTTGTTCTTAACATCAAGGACCAGCAGCAGATCCCAGAGCTGCTGGATGCTTTGGAAAGGATGCGGCCAAAGGTTGGACCACGCTCCTACACATCAGTAACATATGCCCTCAGAACCATCCCTACAACACGAGATGACCCTGAGGGCCTGGAATCAATCAGCTGTAAGTTTTATTTCATTCAGGGCTCTAGACTAACATTTTGTATTGCTTACACTTTCTAGGTACACCAGCACAAAATTTAGGTGGACCCAAATTTAGTGAGTCACCTTTAACACCATTATGTCACCTTTTTAAAAAATAAATACATACATTATTAGTGCCTAAAAAGCTTTTTTTCTGTTTCTTGTGGTGGTTTGTGGCATTATTTTCCCCAACTCTCTGTCAGTTATACAGAGTACAGAGTGTGCTGGTCTCTGTGTGTGTGTGTTTGTGTGTGTGTGTGTCAGTGTTTGCATTGGGGTGGAACTCTGCTGTGCAGGATACAGAGAGCAGAGGGGAAATGTTAACCTGCCACGATGTAGAGACAGAAATGATGACGTTTAATCCATTTTTCTTCAAGAGAAAAAAATTCTGATTTAAATTTGGTGAATGGCAACTCCTCTTTTTCACTGCTGAATGCATCATTAAATTTCATTATCATATCATATTCCTCAGAGGACCTGATTACTACTGCCTGCCGCTGAAATGCAGCTGGGGGAGGGGCCTCTTTATCCATACACTTGTTATAAACTTTCAATGTTTGTAGCTCTTTTCATTTTCACTCCTTTCCTTTTGTTTATTTTCTATGTCTGTTTCTGTAAGGCTGCTCTGGCGCTCGCAATTCTTTAATACACACAACTTAGAGCAGTGAACATGGCCGCAGCCAATCAGGTAAAGACCTGGCCAAGCCCTGTCTCTTATTGGTTTTAGACCACGATATGATCCTACCATGAGTGAGAGTTCATGCACAGGACATTTATGTTTTCAAACAGGCAGTTTCAGGTGTTGGTTACACTCTTCAGAATGTTGGTCACCCGATGGAGCCCTGATGATGAACTCTGTCAAAGAGTGTGCTCAAAACTGTTTCAATCAACTGTAACCGTCCAAATTAAACTGAAGTTTTCTTTCATTTCAGTTGATGATGTGAAGCAGAGCTCAGAGAGACTCAGGATCGTGCTGATCGGGAAGACTGGCAGCGGGAAGAGCTCTACAGGAAACACCATCCTAGGTAGAAAGGAGTTCAAAGCGGGGGCTAGCCAAATATCAGTCACTAGAGACCTTCAGAAAGCACACGGAGAGGTGGACGGTCGTCCTGTCGCTGTGGTGGACACTCCTGGTCTGTTTGACACGTCTTTGTCTAATGAAGAGATTCACGAGAGGTTAAAGAGGTGCTTCAGTCTCCTGGCTCCAGGACCACATGTCTTCCTGCTGGTGTTACAAATTGGCAGACTCACCAAAGAAGAGAGGGAGGCATTAAAAGTGATCAGAGAAGGCCTTGGTATGAATGTCGAACACTATACCATCATTCTTTTCACAAGAGGGGACTCACTTGAACACGATGAGCTGTCCATCGAAGAATTCATCAGAGAGAGATGTGGAGAGTCTTTTAAGAAGCTCATCATCGAATGTGGAGAGAGATACCACGTGTTCAACAACACTGACAAACAAAACCGCAAACAAGTCAGTGAACTGATAGCAAAGATTGACACCATGGTGAGAGAAAACGGAGGTGTTTGCTACACCAACAAGATACTGCAGGAGGCAGACAACGCAATCAAAACAGAAGTAGAGAAGATCCTAAAAGACAAGGAGAAAGAGATGCAGGAGAAATGGAGACCAGTCCAAATACAGCATGACGAGGACATCAGAAAGCTGGAAGAAAGATTCGAACAGCAGAGGAAAGAAGCTGGGTTTGAGAGAGAACTGAAAGCAAGAAAACTTAGAAAACTGGAGGAAATAATGAACAACGAGCTTCGGATGAGAGAGGAAGAGAAGGCAAAGACGAAAGAAGAAGACAGACATCAGAAAGAACTGGAAGACATCGAATTGCAAGAGTGGGAAAACAAGCTGAAAGTTTTGCTGGAAAAGATACAAGAAAATTCTGCATCAGATGAAGACAAAAGAGCCGAGCTGGAGCAGATAGAAGAAAGGATGAGAGAGGAACGAGAATCATGGGAGAACAAACACCGAGAGCAGTGGGAAAAACGCAGCAGAGACAGGGGAGACAGACGGAAACAGCACAAAGCAAGAATCCAAGACCTCCAGAGAGAGTACGAGCGGGAGAGAGAGAAACAAGCAACAGAAACGGAGCGAGAGGAGCAGAACAGGAGAAAACAGGAGACAGAGGCCATAAAAGAGCTGGAAGAAAAACACAATAACAAAATGCATGAAATGAAGAGGACGTGTGAAGAGGAGGCTCGACACAAAGCCGAAGAATTCAACGAGTTCGCACTGCAGAACATTGACTACTTTGCAGATCTGATAAGACGGCATATGGAAGAAAAAGAGGAACTCGAGCACGAGAAACAACTGCTGGGTCATCTCTTAAGTCACCAAACAAACAAGGTCACTGAAACACAAGACGAGATGAAAAAACAACGACAAGACAGGGAGGGCTTGAAAAACAGATGTGTCATCCTCTGATTCACGTTTAGGACACGCGTGTTGACAGAAGTGATGCTGGTCGATCATGTCCGACTCGTCTTTTAGGTACCGTTTAAATTTAACTGCAAAAACAAACCATGGATTCAGCCTCTAAGTGGGCAGAGGTAGTATGATAATGAGACAAGCTCTGATTGGCTGCCTGACTGTTGTTCCTGGGGAGGCTGCAAACCAATGCAGATGGATGCAGAGGCGGAAAAACACCAAAACAACAAACAGAAGCTGTTAAACTTTGAGTGTTGGTCCTGATTTCAGGTGGTTTGAGTGTTAAAAGTTGGTCAGCCCTCACAAGAGGGCAATAAAATCAATCTGAGCTCAGTGTGAAAGAGTTAATATTTAAGCTCTCCACCATGGGCAGCTGAGGTAAAGCATACGATGATAGACACTGAGATGTAACTGAGATGTCATTAAGTTAAACTATCTGTAAAAAAAAGGTATTCAGTGCATTATTTAAACCACTTTTATAAAATGTTACGGAATCAAAGTCTTCTAAATAAAATTGAAATAATGAATAATGAAAATTGTAGAATCTTTGTGAAGTGTTTCTTATCACTGAAGCAGCAACTTTACAGATGGAAATATAAACTGAGCAGCAGCAGCAGCACAGCACTCATGGTTTTCTTATCTGTCTAAATTCTAATAATAACTTTTTATATGTTGTATTTAAATTTGAGAGCTGCAGCTTTAAAACTGAAATGGTACGGGTTTTGTAAAGAGGACACCTTAAAGCCAATCTACAGATAATGTTGAAAAAGTTGGTCAGGTTATAAAGTTTCAGGAAAGGAGAACAAATACAGGAAGAAGAGGAATTATCATGGGAAAACCACGAAACAGTTTCATTAACTGAAAAAAAGAGTCTTTACAACAAAAAATACTAACTTAGACTTAGCGTGAGTTTACAAAATGAACTGAAGAAATTTGTTTTCATCTTGGTCAACCTATCTCAAACATAAAGTCATTAGTTAATATTTTTCTCATCTGCCCAGTGGCAGAGAAAATAATGTAGGGACACATTATACTGTAGCTTATCTGAACTCTGTGAATAGATCTTTAAAAATGGTTTGATGTGTAGAGTTTTTGTTACGCAGCTTTTTTGGACAACCCCCCTCTGACAAATTTTTCCATATTAAATAAGCCTCTAAATCTTATATTGGAACTCATGAAAACTAAACTTAAAATTGAAAACCATCTTTGAAGGGTGATTACTGAAACTGAAATATAAAACAAAAAGTCAAAATGAAGTCAAAACAAAAATTAACTCCTGAGGGAAAAATGTGTTTTTTTCATCACTAAAAAAACATCCATATGGCATTTTTTTTCCTTCACTAAACTGGGAAGGTACCCAGGGGACATTTTTTTTTTTTACCATTTTACCCACAGGAAGCACATTCTGAGTGCTTGTGTTTACATGCAGTTGATAGAAGGCAGCCATGATGAATTTCTCTCCTTTTTCTCTACTTGAGAAGAAAATAAAGAGCATGTTTTTCATTGTGAGATTTGCTGCATGGGCATGAATATGGGGGGGGGGGGGGGGGGGGGGGGGCTGACTTCCTGTGGGTGGGGTAGGAGTATCTTTATTACAGTCACATTAACACTTTGTTTGAAAAGCCAAATTATTTGAAATGTTTGGATAAGTAAACTGTACCAGCTGGTTTAACCCTCTTTGTGTCTGGTTGAATAAAGAAACCTTTGATGCTAAATAAAAGTGAAATCAGGGATTAGGATTGGGAGATTAAATGTCAGCTGTCAGGTTTCACCAGGCGTCTCAGTTCTCTGAGCAGAACAGCAGGAAATGTTAAACATTACCTGAGCAGTTCAGGTGATATAAAATCTGATACCATGACTGATATCACCTGTCCTGCCCACTCCATTAAAGCAAAGGTCGTCCCAGGTGAGTCCGTGTCCTCTGACATGTTCGTCACTGCAAAGAGGAGCTTTTCTGGTCGGCAGATACAACTGAGATAAAATTCAATCCCAGAAAAACAGGTGAACAAATCAGTGCAGAAGGACAACACTTCAAAAATCAATGACGTGAGACCAACAACTCAGGACCACAGCACCGTCTGCCTCAGGTAAAGAAAGACTTCATGTTTAGGCTATGATGTCTTGAACATGCAGGAAACTGGAACGTTCTTGTTACATTAACTCCTCTAAAAAATGAACAGATGTCTCATCAGTGCACAGAGTCTAAAGTTCAGAAAAAATACTGGTAACATTATAACTTTATAGCACTGAGCGGTAAATATGAACACAAGCTAACATATAAAACATTTTGATTCAGGGATGACAGGATCACATGCTTAAAGAACAGCTTTAAAATGTAATGATGCCAAATGTATTTGAATTATTTCATACAGAGTTGGTTTTCTTTATTGTTAAACTCTGAGTTCCGCTCACAGGACGTGACCTCCTGTCAGCATCATAAAGTTTAATATGACAAAGAAGTTCCACAAGATTCACACTGACACTGAAAAACAGCCAAACCAGTTTGACTCTCTGAATCTCCTCAGTTTCTGACGTAGCTTGTCTTAAGAGTTGGGATGTAACTGGAGGATGTAACTCGTTCTTACATTTCACTAAACAAAAAACTAAAGGTTTCTGCGCCATCAATTGAGGTTTTTAAATCTTCCTTAGAGACTCACCACTTCGCCCTGGCTTTTAACCTAATCAAAATATTGATTTATTTGATCTTTTTATGTCATTTTCTTATGTTTTTATTAGTGCATTGTTTTGTATTTTATGCTCTTTAATATTCTAGAGTTTTATCTGTTTGTGTTGCCTTTTTAACTGTAAAGCACTTTGGTCGATCCAGTTGTTTTAGACGTGCTCTATAAATAAAGTTTGAGTTGAGTTGATTCAAACTTTCTCAGCAGGTGTGACCCCAGAAAAAGGTAAAATGAGTCTAAACTCCACCCCGCATTTCAAATGATGCTCCAACTCAGCAACGTTTGTCTAAATGGATAATTCAACGTTTTTGAGTTAAGACCAAACATCATGACTGACATCAAAGCTGACTTAATTCACACTTTTTAAAAAGCCCTTAATAACATAAAGATGCTACATATAGAATAAATACACACTGATCCTACTGAGAGTGTTTGTGTTTGCTGCTCCTCTTGAAACAGAAAGGTTTCTTTGACTCCTTCATACACTGTTTGATCTTTTTACTGTTTCATATACTTGAGTCAAGTCCACATCGAATCACATCTGTATGCTAGTTTTATTTAGCTGCGTTCATACTGTGGAAATATATAATATATATGAGATATCCTTACTTTTTACAAGATGTGTCAAATCTGCTCTAAATTTCTCAGGTATGATGATGGTCCCAGCATCAACACATCAACATAAACATTTTGGACATAGTCACAGTGCCACCTGTTGGAAGCAATTGGTAATTACGCCCACCCTCAGTTAATCCAGTTGTTGTTTGGTCCATAAAATGTCAGAAAATGGTGAAAACTGTCACTGATTCTCAAAGTCCAAGATGACATCATCAAATGTCTTGTTTAGTCCACAAACCAAAGATATCCAGGACTGTCACAGAGGAGCAAAGAAACCAGAAAATATTTACATTTATGAAGCTGAAATCAGAGAATTTGGTCTTTTTTTTAAAAAATACCTAAACCGATCAATTATCAAAATAGTTGATTAATTTAGTAGTTGATAAATAAACAATCATTTGATTAATTGAGATCTTTAGACCCTAAACACACACATGCACACCTACGTGTCTTTACAGTAATGAGAGTTCATGTGGCTCTTTTGGTTTAATTTCTATTATTTTTTTTAATTATTCCTTCTCCAGGTTTCAAAACCCAACAGATGCTTCACAGCTGAGCTTTTATAAGTGACATCATGGCGGCTGCAGCATCAGGTGAGTTCATTCATACTTCATTTGTTTGGGTACATATGATTGTTTCAAAACAAGCACCTCATTAAAAACCTGTAGGGGCTGACTCATTAAAAAAATGTACTACATAAATTTAGCCCAAAAGTTTGTAAATTATTGTTTGTTGGAATATTTCTTTGTTGTAATGACTCTTCATTGTAATAATTTTAATAACTTTGTAAAACTTGTTAACTTCAAATTCAAATGGAGCCACATTTGTAAGAAACGTGCATTTTGAGGATTATAGCTGAGTTTGTAGGTTGAGCCCATTAAAATATGCCAGATCTTCTCTGCCAATGAAAAACAGCTTCTTTGTTTCTGAGTTCTCTCTGTATCTCTTCCTACAGATGATCTGCATCCACTGCGGCGCAGGCTCAGTTTGCCTGAACTACCACCTGACAGTGAGTGAAACTGACCCATAACCAAGAATTCATGTAAAGTGTTTCAATATATTTTAGTTACTAATAAAACATCCAAGACCACATAAAGGATCCCTCTTGGTTATGAGCATTGAATCAGGGCTAGAGCACGTCATAGAAATGTACACGCAGGGGACGGGCAGAACGGCAGGACAGGATTTGATTGGTTCAACTAATTGGATGCCAAACACTAGGATTGGCTGGTGTTTTCCCAGGTTGACTCCTGAGATATTTTTCACTCTGTTTTAAGAACACATCATGCATTGATTGACATCAGGACATAAAGACAATTTGAACTAGAATAACAAAAAGTCTAAATCTGATTACCAACCCTGACTTTAAACTCTCTTTCAAAATAACTGTCTTTCACAGTGTCTGAGCTGAGGGTGGTTCTGCTGGGAAACAGCTGGTCTGAGAGGAGTTCAGTGGGGAACGTCTTACTGGGAGAGACTGTGTTCAGCACTGAGAGAGAACCAGTTGACTGTCAGGTAGTAAAACAGCAGATTAAGGATAAACTGATAGCTCTCATCAACACTCCAGATCTGCTGAATCCCAACGTCTCTGAAGACAAACATGTGACAGACTGTCTGAGACTCTCTGATCCTGGACCTCATGTTTTCCTGCTGGTTCTGCAGCCTGAGGACTTCAGTGAGGACCACAAACTGAGACTCTGCAGAGTCCTTAAACGCTTCAGTGACCAATCATTTGATCATTCACTCATACTGATATCAGCACAGAGGGAGGACCGTCCAGGTTCAGAAAAAAACTACACTGACCATCCAGCGTTAACACATATGATGAGAATTTGTAGATTAAGATTCTTGAAGCTGGAGAACCTTAAGATCTCAGAGCTGCAGAGACATTTGGGTCAAATTATAAGAGAGAACAATGGAGAGCATGTCAGCTGTGGAGCAACGTGGAAAGAAGCTCAGAGATCCATCACAGAAACTGTGAAACCTGTTGGTAAGTTGGTAAAAAAATCTTTTATTTTTTAACTTTGTCAATAAGCTCCACACTAAAACAACATACCATTTTTTTCAGTGCTCATTAAAACTTTTCAGAAAATCAAACCGTTAAGTACAATTACACTTTCTTTAATAATGTTCAACTGTTTGCATAAAGCAAGAACAATTTATACAGCTTGACACAACAAATTACAGATGTTTTCTCAAATTTCAACAAAAAAAAAACACTTTTAATGATTGTTGCAGTGTAAAAACTATTCAACCCTACATGGAAAAACATCTTCAGTTCTTAGTAGTGACCCTTTCACTGTTAGGACCTACTGCAAACATAATGCATAGACCAAAAACAGCTTCTCAGGACTTCCAGGGCCATTCCTCATGGACAATAACCTGCGGTTCACTCATATTCTTGGGTTTCCATGCTGCGTCCACCTTCTTTGACTGACTTTGAGGTCTGCTTTGGCTTATTGTACTACTGGACGGTCCAACAACAACCAAGCTTCATCTTCCTCACAGCTGCCATGACTTTTTCTCCAAGGATTTCATGACACTTGATTGAATCCATCTTGCCTGCTACAGAAGGGGAGTAGCAGCCCCAGAGCATCTTGAGACACCGCCATGCTTCACTGTAGGCAGGGTGTTCTTCAGTCTTCCTCCTCCAGACATCCAGCTGATCCAGATTATGGTTTTGAATCAACTTTTCTCAAACCTGTGGGTCAGTTATGGTGTGAGTCTTGACTGTGCAAACTGATACCGTTGTGCCCCATGCCACCAAGTCTTGCTACGTGTCTTTTGCAGTCACTTCAGGAATCTGGTGGCAGCTGTTTTTATCTTCCTCTTTCTGCCACGTCCAGGTAGTGTTGCCACTGTTCTTCTTCCAACAGTGTCTCCTGGAACATTCAGTGCCTTTCATATCCATTCCCTTGTTTGAGCAAGATGAGGATGATGTACTCTATCTTCAGCACCCCTGAAACAACTAAAGAAGCCCTTGATTTGTTGTATCAGGTTAAGGTTTTCTTATGAGCGACTGAATCATGTTTAGACCACAATAGTCATTAAAATTATATTTTATGTTGAATTACAAGAAAACACCTGCATCTCGTTGTGTCTACCTACGTATATATGTATAAATTATTCTCCTTCCCTCATTGCAAACAGTGGAGAGTTTGTAAATTTCTCTTTTTAATGGGAGTGGAATAGGTTTGAATGCTACTGTAAAACAACAGACTTTATGATGCCCTCTTTCCTCCAGTGTTGCGGTGGAATAGTATATTAGTGAATTTGTAAAATGTATTTTTGTCTTTCTTACAACAGCATCTGGACTCAGGATTGTGCTGCTGGGAAAAAGTGAAAACAAACAGACAAGGCTGGGAAACTTCATCATTCGGGAGACTGCCTTTAACTACCAAAAAACTTCCCCAACAAGGCAATGTCTGGCCACCCGAGGAGAGTGGAACAGTGAACCACTGACAGTGGTAAAAACTCCAGATTTGTTCAGTCTGACTGTGGAGGATATGAGAAGAGAGGTGAAGAGCTGTGTGAGTCTTTGTCCTCCAGGACCAAATGTTCTGCTGCTGTTAGTGAAACCCTCAAAGTTCAATGAAGAGAACAGACAAACCCTGAAGATCATCCTCAGTCAGTTTGGTCAAGATGCTTTCAAACACTCAGCGGTCATCAGCACACACGAGGACGGTCAAACAAATGGCTCTTTCAGACGACTGCTCAAAGACTGTGGAGGAAGACATTACAGCATGTCTGAAGATAACCATCGGCTGTTGATGAAGAAGATTCAGGAAACAGCACTAAATACAACCAGATCGCCTCAGAATGTGTCTGAACACATGAAACCAGCTCTAAACCTGGTCCTGTGTGGGAGGAGAGGAGCAGGGAAGACTTCAGCAGCAGAGGCCGTTTTAGGTCAGACAGGTCTTCATTCAGCCTCCAGCTCATTAGAGTGTGTTAAACATCAGGGAGAGGTGTGTGGACGTTGGGTTTCTCTGGTGGAGCTTCCTGCTCTGTGTGGAAAACCTCTGGAGACAGTGATGAAGGAATCACTCAGGTGTGTCTCCCTCTGTGAACCTGAGGGTGTCCATGCCTTCATCCTGGTCCTCCCTGTGGGTCCACTCACAGATGAAGACAAGGGAGAGTTAAAGATCATCCAGAACACCTTCAGCTCTCAAGTCAATGTCTTCACCATGATTCTGTTCACTACAGATTCAGATCCCACAGTTGTTGTTAACTTCCTAAAGAAAAATAAAGCCATCCAGGAACTCGTTCAGAGCTGTGGAGGGAGATCATTTGTTCTTAATATCAAGGACCAGCAGCAGATCCCAAAGCTGCTGGATGCTTTGGAAAGGATGCAGCCAAAGGTTGCACCACGCTCCTACACATCAGTAACATATGCCCAAAGAGAAGAGGTCCAAGAACTCAGGACCATCCCCATAACACATACTAACCCAAAGGGCCTGGACTCTATCAGCTGTAAGTGCAGTAATTCATTGTGGTTCAATTCTTTGCCAAAGAGTGTGCTCAAAACTGTTTCAAGCAACTGTAACCATCCAAATTAAACTGAAGTTTTCTTTCATTTCAGTTGATGATGTGAAGCAGAGCTCAGAGAGACTCAGGATCGTGCTGATCGGGAAGACTGGCAGCGGGAAGAGCTCTTCTGGAAACACCATCCTAGGTAGAAAGGAGTTCAAAGCGGAGGCTAGCCAAATATCAGTCACTAGAGACCTTCAGAAAGCACACGGAGAGGTGGACGGTCGTCCTGTCGCTGTGGTCGACACTCCTGGTCTGTTTGACACGTCTTTGTCTAATGAAGAGATTCGAGAAATGATAATAAAGTGCTTCAGTCTCCTGGCTCCAGGACCACATGTCTTCCTGCTGGTGTTACAAATTGGCAGACTCACCAAAGAAGAGAGGGAGGCATTAAAAGTGATCAGAGAAGGCCTTGGTATGAATGTCGAACACTATACCATCATTCTTTTCACAAGAGGGGACTCACTTGAACACGATGAGCTGTCCATCGAAGAATTCATCAGAGAGAGATGTGGAGAGTCTTTTAAGAAGCTCATCACTGAATGTGGAGAGAGATACCACGTGTTCAACAACACTGACAAACAAAACCGCAAACAAGTCAGTGAACTGATAGCAAAGATTGACACCATGGTGAGAGAAAACGGAGGTGTTTGCTACACCAACAAGATACTGCAGGAGGCAGACAACGCAATCAGAACAGAAGTAGAGAAGATCCTAAAAGACAAGGAGAAAGAAATGAAGGAGAAACTAAGAGAACTTCAAAAACAACATGAGGAAGACATCAGAAAGATGGAAAGCAGAATGGAACAACAGCGAGCAGAAACTGAATATGAGAGAGACGTGAATGCAAGAGAACTTAAAAGACTTGAGGAAAAAGTGCACACAATGCACATGATGAGGGAGGAAGAGAAGAATCAAATTGACTTCAAACAAGAGAGAGAAACACGTGTTGTCACAATGAAAGTAGATGAAAAAATCAGGGAAGAAAAGATGGGACAAAAAAAGAAGGAGTTAGAGAAAAAACTTAAGAAAGAGACGGATGACCTGAAGATGACATATAAAGAGGAAGCTCGAAAGAAAGCCGAAGAATTCAATAAGTTTGGAAAAAAGTATGTCGCGTACTATGGGCCAGAGGCTGATGTTAAAAGCAAATGTGTCTTCCTGTAGCTGTTCATCGAAAAGACGACGTATCACTTCATCTGCTCATTGTGAGATGCTAAATTAAAACACTGCCCTGATGGCTTGTACAGACTCAGCATCAATTCAAGTCAATCAGCATTGTAAGAGCTAACTTTGATGACAGAAACCCTGCTTAAGAAACATTTATTTTATCTGTATTCTAACATTAAACTTAAACTCATGTCCTATCCGTTAACTCAGGTAGGCGGGGTCTATGAATGAAGCTATCATTTAAATCATGTCAGGTCAGTAAAATGACTTTTGGGCAGAGGTAAATAAAACATTCATCGGCGAAAGTCTACCAGTTCTGTTAAAAAGTATAATCGTCTTGTCCTTCAAACATGCTTTTCTGTCTCCTGACTCACTGAAGAAAACATTTTAGCTCAAGAAATGATTTAAACAAATTAACAGACGGTTTCTTGTTGCTCTCTGCCCCTCTGCTAAGTGTCATAATGATGTCTGGCTAATGATGTAGAGGTTATCAGACAGAGATGAACTTTCAGATTTAGTTCTCCTTTCAAAGCAATGGTTCTAATGCAATGTCTCATGCTGAATATAAATCTTTTATGCTGTTTTTTTATTAGTTTTTTGTTGCTTCTTTGTTTTACAGTCAGTCTGTTTTATCCAGTTGGTACAATTTATAAAACACCAACGATGACATGCCTTCCCACATGAAGCTCAGCTGGTGTGGCAATAGTGAAGAAATAATGGAAAATTTTAATTAAAACTATACTCTTATTGGAGCTCTTTTTCTGTTAATTTTTGTATGTGAATTTTAATGAAACCCATAGCTGCTGTGCTAAAGCTACATGTTGATTAAGACTGTAAGCATGGAGAGTCATTATGTCGAGAAATGTGTCAGGTTAAGTAAACTCTTATGTAAATATACTCTTGTTACCTTTTGTAAATAATAAAGGAATAATTCAGTGTATGCTTCAATTAATTTACCTTAAAAATATGAATACACTCATAAAATGAAATAAAAAACAACTTTTTCCAATGTTGCCCATCACTTTAATGACCTCTCTGAAACAGGCAGAAAAGCTTTTAAAAATCACTGATTCAGTAGCAGAACAGCAGTAATGGTTTTCTTTAACAAATAACATATCAAACTCAAAGACTTAATTTCAAGATGATAAAGTACAGCTTAACTGCATGTGTGACAGAATTGGGCCACAATTTAAGGGTGGAAAAAATGTAAGATATCAAGAATGAAGTCATGATATTAGAAACAAAGAAGAATGTAACTTTGAGAGAATAAAATTAGAATAGGACTAATGCATGGAAAAAGTCTTTAGCTAGTGAAAACAAAATAGTTAATATACAAGTCATAAATTGACCAAAAAAGGCTAAAGCTAGGGGAAAATTGATGGACATGAAAATAAAAAGGTAAACTTTATGAGAAGGAAAATAAAACATTTAATTGGAGAATTTCAATTGTTGGTATATCAATAAAATCTATTATCTCAAGTATACATTCTAATGGAGTTACTTAAAAAAAAACATATACAGACCAAAAATTAAACAACAACAGAATAACAAATTTAAAATGCAGTTCACCTTTAGGCTGTAGTGCAGCACCTTACATCTGCAGTTGTGTCCTTTTGCTTCTTCTCACAGTTGGAGTCGTTTGTTAACTCCTGCAAGATATTCCCACGCACTAATAAGGGACAACAAAATCTCCAAACATTCGCTTTTTTGTTCTCTGACCTTGTTGCTTCACTCTTTCGTCCCTCTGGTCTTCTTTATCCTGTTTAACTTTTTAACAGTTCTGCTGTTTTCTCTTCGTTTTGATGTATTTTGGTCATTTTGAGCCTAACGGTTACAGAGCAAGTGTCTTGAGCTCTGACACTCATGGACGGGTCCATTTCAGGGGCAGGGGTGTGTGTGTGGACGGTTTGATCCTCTACATAACAGGTAGGCCATTACCGATTTTTAGGATTATTTTACTCTATGTAGCATGAATCAGGGAGCTGTAAGTAGATCAAGATTTTTTTAAATTACTTAATTTTGTTGTCTTAATATTTTTTTTATCTACTCCCTCTCCCCACATTCCTTTGGAGGGTTTGCGACATACTAGAAAGGCCAGTATTTAAATTTTTTGTCAGTTTGCCAACAATTACCCGCGCAAAATGCCAAACTGTCTCACCAAAGTCTGGAAAATGGCTAATAAGGTAAATTATTTAATGAGAATTTCAGAAAAAAAAAAAAAAAAACTCGAAAGTAAATGTTACTCTGAGATTTAAATTCTTTTGACGGCAGAAAGTTCGACTGAAGAGACCGTGAGTCATCAAAATCAAGCTACGAACGGTAAGTCAATTGTAATGTGATAATGCTGCTTAAGAAATTACTGTTCATCAGTCATTTTCACTATATGGTATCCCCATCTTTAACAAGAGGAAATGTAACCCTTTAATGCTTAATCGTCGTACTTTAATCAACCATGTCCACATTTATGCTTAAGCTCGTAATTTATATTTAGAAAGATCGAGAAAATGGGCCGACAGAAACTGTTGAGATAACGGGCCACTGGTTGCAAAATTGGGGGTGACCAACTCAAGTTTGCAGGGGCTCCACAAGATGGCGCCAGTGACACAACGATGGAGATGTGACCGAAACCATTGAGGTAATGTGAACAGCTTCTTATTTTATTAAACGGGATGAAGCAGAGTATACTCAGTGGTGAAATAAATTAAATCTAATATATAATCCTTCATTGAACCAAGTAAAAAGCCTCATTGAGATGAAAATCTCTGTTATAAGAGTGACCTAGTAGAGTGAACCAATGAAACATTAGAAAAAGTATTGAAAAGCAGCTTTTAGCTGACTAAGTAATATTAAGCACTCTTGTTATAAAGTATTATTTATTATACCACAAAGTAATAGATTTAAATTGCATTAAATTCAACTTAATTATTCACACCATTATGTTAAAATATAACCAGCTTAGTGCTTTAAACTATAGCTGGTTGAGATTTTATAAGAACACTTTAAATAACCTTTGGACAGAATAATTTACTGTAATGTTATATTTATGTCAAAGTCTCACACACATAAAACACTCTTGTGTATGTAAACTATATGCATCATGTGCGAAAGGCACACACGTGCGAGTAAATTATTTTGAAGTGTGCGCATTGAATTTTTCTGCGAGCAGAATTTGTCTCCGTGAGCAGGATTTTATTTTGAGCAAGCAGAGAGAGCGAGAGAGCGCGCGGGTGTGCAGCCGGATCAGTCATTTTTTTACTTTCACTTCTGCTGATGGCATTGCAGCGAGAAATTCTTCAGGTGAGTAATCGTAAACTAAGCTGTCATCTAAGTCATCGTCAACTAAGTTCACTGGGTAAGTTGAACTAGTGTTGACAGTTCTCGAAAAATAACCAAATTTGGATCTTATGAAATTGCTTGACTAATTTACACTTTAGTATAGCTGTTAATGTGATTGAAAACAGTGATCTGTACTGTCTGTAGCAGTGCAGGTTTTACTGTGAGACAGTATTGTAGTACCCGAGTCCAGGACTCAGACTGGCTGGGCCATAACAACGTGTTTACTGTGTTAAAAAAGAGAAGACTGGGACATTTTTTATCTCGAATAATAAATTTAGAAGATAGCCATTGTGGTGATGTTCTACTCCCACAAGACTGAGTGTTGCCATCTTCACTGAGATGTCCTGGAAGAGCTTAATTTTTATTTTCATCATAATATTTTATGTACTAGTTCCATTTTGTCTCCTGTGTCCTGCTCAGGGGACTTTTCTAGGACTTGGGCTAAGGAACCTGAAACTCGACCTGGACTCGAACTCAGGTGAAGAGGTCTCAAGACTCGACATGGAATCAAATGCAGAGGACTTCACTACAACAATGATGTGAGACTAATATAAAACTGCAACATGGCATTGGCCATCTGTCCTGTGTCTGCTCTTACAACTAAAGTCAAGCAGTTTCAACATGTTGAAATAAGATTGTTAAATTCATCAAAACGTGTTTTGTCTGATTCTGAAGACGCTCTTTGATTTTTCTGCCACTCTTTGTAAAATTTCTTTGAAGGGAGCTGACTTGCTGAGAAGTCTTTTGAGAAGCATTTTAGCAGAAAGGAAATTAAAGACCATTTCAGATGTCAGGAGAAAAGAAAGACAAAGTCTGAACTGGTAAGTTAACCAAAGTGTAAACAAACAGCAGTGTTGAATGTAAGCGAAACAGAAATTACATTCTAGTTATCTTTAATCTGATTTATCCCTGGCCAACATTCTTTGGGTGATTGGCATCTAGGGTGTGTGAGCTCGCTAAATACTTTGAGTTCAGGTTAAGCTAGTTCAGCAAGTTCATTTAAGGTCTACAGTTATGATATGCATGCTATCTAAATGGTCATCGACACTGAAACTCTGGTCTTAGGCTCCCTTCATGTTGCACATACACAGTTCAAGAATACATGAGAAAAAGTAAAATGACATCAATTTAGAATCAAAAGCAACAGGGATGTAAACAGTAAGTCATCAAAAAAACTCTTAGAACACCTTGGGCAGAGCACTGTTCCCACTTAAGGAAGTAAGATGTGCTGGTTCAAACCTGGTATTTAAGCAGAAAGGCTGAACACATGCGCACCTGCCCAGTTTTTTCACCAGCACCACAGCTTTTCTCGCTCTCAACAGCACACCCTGCTCTACTTGAAGCATTTTGATGCACAGCACAGCTGAAAGCAGCCCAACATAGAAATGTCAAGTTACTGTGCTTCTCTGTGATTGATTTACGGCTCATTTGGGTATTCCATGACTTTGTTTTTCTACCATTGGTGAGTATTCTGCATAACTATAAAGATCTTTTTCTTTATAAATGTGTTAAATCTTTGTTAACATGATGCACTATTTTGTGCTGGTACCTTCAGACAAATTGCCAGCTCAAAATCCTACTGTGGATCATGGATGTAGCCATTTTGTAGTTATTAATGATAAAAATGTAACATCAATAAATATATCTTAGCTCTTCAATCCAATATACTGGCAAGAGTCTGTAGATTTTGTTATTGAAATAAAAGAAAAAGTGTCTGAACAGCAGTGCTTACAGTAGAGGAAACTAGAGTCTGTCTTATTTTTGTCAGAGTCTAAGTCGTGTATCTGTGGTTTAAAAAATGAGAAATGCTCAGTCCTTACATTTAATAGAACCTGTTAAACCACAGTGTCAAGCCACACAGAAAGAGCAGGTTGTCTTTAAACCTCACAGTTATGCTTCAACTTGCAAAGTTTTTTAAAACTTTGTTTTTTTTCTTTGTTTAAGCTGTCTGGCTCCTGGGCTCCCGTTTCCCTTTTTTATCTCATCCGGGGGCTGGCTTTTGCTAGCTGCAGCTAGAACATTTCTCAGGTGAGTCAACCCAACCTAAAGTAGATACAAAGAAATAACCAAATAATGAGTCCTTGAGTCCTTGTCTTATTGGTAGATACATATAGCTGTTATTTAAACTGCAGGAGGATTTTTATTATTACATGAATTTACTGAAAAGTCTCCAAACTTGGTCTTATTGATTGCTGTATAACTCTGGTTGATTGTCACTTGTGCTATTTGCTAATTTCTTCTAATCTGAGACGATTTGCTGAGAAGTCTGTGATGAGCATTCAGGCAAAAGGGAATTTCCAAGGCCACCAATTTAGATGTCGGGAGAGAAGGAAGTCATTCCCTCCGATCCGACATGTTTTATAGCGAGAGGGTTTTTACAATCTCTAACTTAGGGCTCGAGGGCCCCTGTTTTTAATGCACCACAACACACTTAGGGTTACACTACAATGAAAAGTCTTGGATTAAGAGTCATTGTCAGACAACCACTGAAACATTGTGTCTTCATTTTTGGGTCTTTATTAATAAGCGCTAAATAAATAAAGATTTATTGATTGATTGATTGAAACAGAGTTTTAGCAGATTTGCTTTAACTGACATTTTTTTTAACAAATGAAATTTTTTTTAAAAATCTAAGTGCTCACATTTCCAGAATTATTATAAACATACTGAAGAGTAAGCATTAATATCAGACTAATATTGAATGTACACAACAGACGTCTGTAAATCAACGACCAGCTACACATTCTTAGTAAATCAGCCAGTCTGTAAATTATGTATTCTCTTATTATCAGCAACTGTATATCTTAAATGTGATGGTTTGAAAAATGTTTGTCAGATGTGCTGCAGCAGCTGGGTTCCGTTTTTAAATCTCAGCCTTGGACATCAATCTTTTACTTTTACAGCTTTTTCTTAATTAAAGAAAACAAGGAAAAAAGTAAAATGACATAAAACAGCATAAATGTAGAAACAAAAAACACCAGAGAAGCCACTTACTGACATTTTAAAACAGGACAGTGAGTTTAAAAAAAAAAAAAGAAAAACTGTCTTGGAATACCTAGCGCCCTCTTGTACACCTGGCATGACGTGTGGTATACGCTTGGCATGCCCACACCCATGTCGTGTAACTGTGAGAATGTGTGCTCAGATTTAAATTGAGATTCTGGGTGTGAGTTTTGCTTCTACTGCTGATTGTCGCAGCAAGAAAATCACCAGGTCAGTCAACTCACCCGATTTAGTTACAGAAAAATAACCAAATGTTAAAAGTGATAATAAAGTACTTGTTTGATTGGTGGATAAATATAACTGGTTTAAACTGCAGGATGTTTTTAGACAATTCGGATGACTTGTATAATCTCCAAATATAATTTTTATTGGTTACATCATAAAGTCAAAGTTTATTTTCACTGTAACTTTGTGTCATGAAAATATTGACCCATGTTGTAACTGTTCAGCTTCACTGTGAGAAACGTTTAAAATTGTATCATGCAATATGCGTCTGACAACATGTTCACATTAAGATATCTATCATTAAAAAAAATAATCTCTGTGTTTTGGTCTTAATGGAGGGAACATGTTGAGTTTCAATTGCGTGATTTGCTCAGTTGATCACAAATGAGATGATTTGAGAAGTCTGTGACAAGGAGGTGGATCAGGATTTACAGGACACCATTTCAGATGTCAGGAGAGGAGGAAATCATCAGAACTGATCCAGCATGTTTCAGGGAGTGGTGATGTACAGCAGTGATACCTAGGAGGGACTCATGTGAATTCATTACCGACAAAGTAATGCACTGAAAGAAGGATGCGTAATTTTATCAACGTTATCAAAGAAATAAGAAATCTGCCCCCGATCTCTGGAACTCCCTCTCACCTGACATCCGTGACATTGACTCATTGACTCTCTTCAAATACTGCCTCAAAACCCATCTCTTCCACCTAGATGCCTTGAAATAAAATGTATTATAATAATCATTATTATTGTTAGGTCTGTGATCCCTGTAACCAAACGTAGCTCCTTGTTACCCTCTGTTTCTTCATTTCTCCACTCACTGATCCCTCTGTTCTTTTCCAGTTGAATCAGACTTTGATGTTCACAGCAGAGGGACGTCATGGCGGCTGCAGCAGCAGGTGAGTCCAGTCAGACTTTCTTAGTCCATGTAACTCTTCTGTCTGTGGATGCATTTGTGTGGCCATGAGGGAAGAGCCTGTATTTTGAAGACAAGTCACAGAGGATACGTCAGAGATGAAGTGATGTACAGCTCACAGGTTCTACTGTAAGTTTGGTGACTGCTGAAAAGACAAACTCATAAGAGCTCAGTGCATATTCAGCAGGAGGACTCTGGGCCAGAGTAGTGTGGCCACTTACATTTGCAAATTTAACTAAACCCACAAAACCCCAGGCTGGTATTGTCTGTTGTCATGTTTCCATTTTTTTTATTTTTGACCACAACAGATTTTGTACAACACAAACAGCTGAAGAACTTTGTACTCAGGACAGGGAACTCTGTTTTACAGAAAGAGAAAACGACCTGAGAACTCTCAAAGCTCTTCAAACAGGGGGGGGGGGGGGGGGGCTGTAATGGAGTTTATGTGTTTCCTTTATAAAACTCCTCTCTTTTCTTCCCATCACAGGTGAGCTGTCTCCTCTGAGGCGCAGTGACAGCATGAAATGGTTGCCACTCGATAGTAAGTCAAAATTTTTATCAGCTTTATTAGAGTACATCTGTGAAATAAGAAACTTAAGTTAAAGCACAAATGATTTTTTCTCAAATCCTCGTCTTTCAGTGTCTGAGCTAAGGGTGGTTCTACTGGGAAACAGCTGGTCTGGGAGGAGTTCAGTGGGAAACTGGATACTTGAAAAGACTGAGTTCAACTCAGAGAAAGAATCAGACGAATGTTTGAGGGTCAAAGGAGAGGTAAAGAAGAAAGACATAGTTCTCATCAACACTCCAGATCTGCTGTGTCCCTACATCTCTGAAGACAAACTGACAGAACATGTGACAGAGTGTATGAGACTCTTTGATCCTGGACCTCATGTGTTCCTGCTGGTTCTACGGCCTGAAGTCTTCTGTGAGGAACAAAAAGTGAGACTCTGCGGGGTCCTGAAACGCTTCAGTGAGAAATGGTTTGATCATTCACTGATGCTGATACTATCACCCAGGGCAGAGCAGGGCTCAAAATATTCTCAATATCCAGCCCTCAAAGACATGATCAGAGAGTGTGGGTACAGATATTTCGAGCTAGCAAACCTTGAACTTTCAGAGCTGTTGGCACGTTTTGGTCAAGTTGTGAAGAAAAACAAAGAAGAACATGTCAGCTGTGATGTCTTCATGGATCCAGCTGCTGATTTACAAAGAACACAACGAGTGGAAACATCTGACATCTCAAGTGCTGTTTCTTCTGCTGGTAAGAGAGAGATCTGTTTTTTTTGTTTTTCTTCCAACTGTTGAAAATGTTTCTTACACAGGTCATTACACAGATCATTACTGTGTGGCCCATGTGAGGTCAACCATAAATTAGAACATGAATGAAAAAAATGTATGCTGTGCATGCAATACAACTGTGTTACTTTTATTTTAAAAAGGGTGACATTTGCATTATTTCCGCATGGACGCACTTGCAAGCATGAGCTCTGCACGTGAACAGCAATGTTCATATGTGACGTCCGGTGGTAAAGTTCAAGAAATCCAAATACAGCTCCTCCATCACCGATGATCCCCTCTCAGCTGTCCTTCACATGGCCATCTCAGATATCCAGCCAGATTTCAGTGCGCGTGTTCAAGCTCAAGAAACTAGATTTTTTTACTGAAGAGTTTAAATTAAGCAAAAAACATTGAAATTATTGTTTTTTATTATTGTATAAAGTTGTTATAAATGTTCTTAGTATTTGTGGAGACTTACAGGCTAAACAACATGAAACACTAATGCAATGATTGTTTTTGTTTTTACTGTTTATGACTTCTGTTGTAGTATTTTCCTAGTTGACCTGAACCACAATATCACATATTTACAGAATATCCCTACTCTTCTGGTTATTAGTTGTAGTTGATCAAAATATAAGTAAGTGCATTTTACAATAGGAAAAAGTTTATATTGAGCAGGATTAAGTTTGCGTTATTGTTGGTGCAGCCGTCTGACACAATTTAGGTTTCTCATTTGGCTCTTCATAAAAATTAATTGCCCACCCCTGCTTTAAGAGATATCAGTCGACTAGTGAGTCACACATAGAGGATTTAACACAGTCTGTAGCGGTTAGGCCTAAAAATTAAAACCACTGAGAGCATCTAGACAGGCTGAACATTACTGACACACTCGCTGTTCACAGCTTCTTTGTCTTAAGTGATGAATATCTGATGTCTTGTCGTTAAACTATGGAAAATTTTTTGCCCACTGTCTCTTCTTCACAGTATCACATGTAAGAATCAAAGCACGAGTGTCCATCATGATCCATAAATTCATACATCACAATAATCCATCAAATTTTTACACAAACAAGCATCCAGCGTTGCGGTCAAAAAACTATTTGTGCTTCTGGTGTCAAGACACACGTGTTACCTGATGAAATGCTCCTGCCATAAGTAGATATGTGTTCCAACACAAAGATGACACCTAGCAGATGACTTAACATTCTACACACACACACACACACACACATTAACATCTAGAAATGGCCCTTACACAGTCATTACCTAATCCATGAGTCTTGTTGGAGTCACATGATCTCTGGTGCCAATGAGGCCTTCTGCTTAGATAGAGAATTCAAAACTGCATCACATGTTGGAGATAAGTAGTATCTGAGGCTACCACCTCTGATAAGGGAAGGTTGTTCAGTTTTAACAGATGGTTCTCTGTCCAGAACCTAAACCTGGCTTTCCTCTAAAGAGTGTCCCCAAAGGATTATATTTTGTAGCTCTGTCCACCAGTGTGTTAGAAGTGAAGAAGCTTTTTGGAGGAAAGATGAAATGTCTTCAACAATGCTATCAAATTCAGTTGTCATTATTGAATCAAGCTCAGAATTACCATGACATTTAAGACTGAGAATGTTCACAGACAACAGAAAAGCTCTTTTCTCAGATGTTAAAACAGGGCAGTGGGTCTTAAAAGCCCTTGTTATAATGTAAGTTTTTTTGTGATTTAAAATTAGACCAAGGTAAATCATTTTAGGACTTGGTCAAAGTGTCAAAGCCAGCATCTGTGATGGTATGGGGGTGTGTTAGTGCCCATGGCATGGCTAACTTGACCATCTGTGAAGGCTCCATTAATGCTGAAAGGTACATACAGGTTTTGGAGCAACATATGCTGCCATCCAAGCCACGTCTTTTTCAGGGACGTCCCTGCTTATTTCAGCAAGACAATGACAAGACACATTCTGCACGTGAAACAACAGCGTGGCTTTGTAGTAAAAGAGTGCAGGTACTAGACTGACCTGCCTACAGTCCAGACCTGTTTCCCATTGAAAATGTATGGAGCATTATGAAGCTCAAAATACAACAACAGAGACCCCGGACTGTTGATCAACTGAAGTTGTTCATCAATCAAGAAAGGTAAAGAATTCCACCTCCAAAGCTTCAACAATTAGTGTCCTCAGTTTACAAACACTTATTGAGTGTTGTTAAAAGGAAAGGTTATAGAACACAATGGGAAACATGACCCTGAACCAGCTTTTTAGGAACGTGTTGCAGACATCAAATTCAAAATGAGTGAATTTTTGCAAATAATAATAAAAACGTTTATCAGTTTGAACAATAAATATCTTCTCTTTGTAGTGTATTCAGTTGAATATAGGTTAAATGGGATTTACAAATTGTATTCTGTTTTTATATACATTTTACACAACGTCCCAACTTCATTGGAATTGGGATTGTAGCTTTATATAATGTTATTTTCACTTTTGTTTTACAGAATCTCAATTCAATGTTGTCTTGTTGGGAAAAAGTGAAGACAAACAGAACAAATTGTTCAACTTTATCAGCTGTCGTCAAGCTAATCATTATCCAAAAATTTCACAAACCAAAAAAGCCAGTCACTGTGAGGCCACCTTCAGTCAGTGGAGAGGAAAACCAGTGACGGTGGTAAAAACTCCCAACATGTTCAGTCTGACTGTGGAGGAGGTAAGAAGAGAGGTGAAGAGCTGTGTGAGTCTTTGTCCTCCAGGACCAAATGTTCTGCTGCTGTTAGTGAAACCATCTGAGTTCACTGAAGGGAACAGACAAACCCTGAAGATCGTCCTCAGTCTGTTTGGTAAAGATGCTTTCAAACACTCAATGGTCATCCAGACACGCAAGGAGAATAAAACTGACGTTGTAGTGGATAAGCTTATTGAAGACTGTGGAGGAAGATACCATGAGGTGACATGTGATGATCATGACCTGTTAATGGAGAAGATTGAGAAAATTGTGAGTAAAAACAAAGGAACCCACCTAAGACTCACTGTAGAGCCCACAAGAGCAAAGTCTGAACTCCTGAAACCAGCTGTAAACCTGGTCCTGTGTGGGAGGAGAGGAGCAGGGAAGACTTCAGCAGCAGAGGCCGTTTTAGGTCAGACAGGTCTTCATTCAGCCTCCAGCTCATCAGAGTGTGTTAAACATCAGGGAGAGGTGTGTGGACGTTGGGTTTCTCTGGTGGAGCTTCCTGCTCTGTGCAGAAAACCTCTGGAGACAGTGATGGAGGAATCATTCAGGTGTGTCTCCCTCTGTGATCCTGAGGGTGTCCATGCCTTCATCCTGGTCCTCCCTGTGGGTCCACTCACAGATGAAGACAAGGGAGAGTTAAAGATCATCCAGGACACCTTCGGCTCTCGAGTCAATGACTTCACCATGATTCTGTTCACTGTGGAGTCAGATCCTACAGATCCAGCTGTTGTTGACTTTGTAGAGGAAAGCGAAGAACTCCAGGGGCTCCTTCAGAGCTGCAGAGGGAGACATTTTGTACTGAACATCAGGGACCAGCAGCAGATCCCAAAACTGTTGGACATGGTGGAAAAGATGCCAATGGAAAGGTCGAGGTGTTTCACTAAAGACCTGTTCACCAAGGCTCAAATGGAGATGGTTTTAAGTCTTCAAACTGAGCTGCAGGATGTGAATCAGAGGAGTGAGAGGACAGGTGCTCATGAAATCAAAAGCAGAGAATGTCTCAGGATGGTGCTGATTGGAAAGACTGGCAATGGGAAAAGTGCAACCGGAAACACGATTCTGGGTAAGGAGCATTTTAAATCCACTCCAAGCTCAAAGTCTGTGACCAAGTTCTGTGAAAAAGAAACCGTGGAGTTTGAAGGTTGGTCTGTAGCTGTGGTTGACACCCCGGGACTGTTCGACACAAACCTCTCCAGTGAGGACATTCAGCAGGAGCTTTTGAAATGCATCAGCATGTTGGCTCCTGGACCTCACGTGTTCCTCTTAGTGCTGCAGGTCGGGCGTTTCACACAGGAGGAGAAGGACTCTGTGGAACTGATCAAGAAATATTTTGGCAAGAATGCTGGAGATTTTATCATCATCATATTCTCCAGGGGAGATGATCTCGATCGGTCCATTGAGAGTTACATCAAAGACTCTGATGACTTTTTGCAAAAACTGATACGTGACTGTGGAGGGAGATACCAGGTGTTCAACAACAAGAACCAGACAGACCGGACCCAAGTCAGAGAGTTACTGACAAAGTCCAACAGAATGCTGGCTGAAAACAGCGGGAACTACTACACATCTGATATGTTTCAAGAGGCTGAGGCAGCCATACAGAGGGAGGTGGAAAAGATCCTGAAAGAAAAAGAAGAAGAAATGCAGAAACAGAAGGAGGAACTCCAGAGAAAGCACGAGGACGAAATGAAAGAAATGAAACAAGGAAAAAAGGAATGGAGCAACAGAAGGAAGAAAATGAGCAGGTGAGAGTCAAACAGCTTAAAGAGATGGAAGAAAGAATCAACAAAGAGCGCAAGGAGAGAAGGAAAGAGCAGGAAGCAAGAGAAGAGGAGGACAAGACGAAGAAACAACAGGATAAACGTCAACAACTAGAGTGGGAACAAAAACTTGCAACCCTGGAAAATAAAATCAAGTCAGAATCAGAGGAAAAGGAAACCATTGACAAAAAGTTGGAGCAAAGCAGAAGAGAGATCGAAAAACAGCGAGAAGAGTGGGAGAGAGAAAAAAATGAATGGTGGAAAAAAAGAAATCAAGAAAATGAGCAGAAACACGAAGCAGAGCAAAGAAAAATGAAGAAGCTTCAGACAGAATATGAAGAGGAAAGAGAAAAACTTGACAAGAAAAGAAGAGAAGCAGATCTCCTCAGACGAGAACAGGAGGAGAAGGAGAGGAGACAGTTAGAGGAGAGCTATAAGCAGAAAATGGAGATGAGGAAAAAGTATGAAGAGGAGGCCAGAAAACAGGCAGAAGAACTCAACGATTTCAGACAGAAGTATACAAAAGACTTTGCTGCACTAGTAGAGAAACACATGGAAGAAATGTGTGAATTGAAGCAAATGCATCAAAGACAACTGAGTGAGGCCGAGGGGAGGCATGGGAAAGAGTACGACCTGTTACAGAACCTCTCAGAGAGTAAAGAGAAACACCTGAAAGAAGACATGGACAACTTAAAGAAGAAACAAGAACAAGAAATAAACGAGCTAAAAGAGATGTACAAAAGCAGATGTGTCATCCTGTGATCCTCCATCATCACAAGGTCTAAACAGGTAACAATATATCAAAAAACTGACTAAATTCACTAAATTACACCTGGGGAGGTATGAAACGGAGTCAAGGTAGAGAAGGATAGGAAGGGGTTGAGTTAGGGAAGAATGAAAAGAGTTCCAGGTCAGGAAGTTTATATAGGAGTTAAGGTGGAGGGGGGGGGGGGGGGGGGGGGTAAGGGTTGAGGTAGGGAGAGATGAATATTGGTCATTAGTTTAGTTTGGTAAGGGTCAGGGTGGGTAGGCATAGAGAGGGAAAGATAAGATAGGGAATGAGGTAAGGATGGATCATTTGGGCTTGAAGTAGAGAGGGATGACAGGAGAGTAGAGGTCAAGAAAAGGGATGAATAATAGAGGGAGAGGTAAGGGTGGGAAGTTTGGAATATGGTGGGGATGGACAAGTCGGGGTCATGGTGACCCTTTTAGTTCCTTCGTCGACAGGATATGAGGAGAGAGAGAGAGAGAAGAGTTTCAGACGGGTGTAGTTACCAAGCGGCAACCTCCGGTCTGAAAATATGAGGCAATGCGGAAGTGCTAAAGTCTGCTGTTCCTTGAGTGTCCGCTGTAATTGTAATTTCAATGCCTTGCATCGCCCTATCTCCTGTTGTCCTCACACCTCTGCCACAAAAGCCCTGTCCTGATGTGATTTCCTGCAGCAACCTTTGTATTTTAAACTGCGGTGTCTAGACCTCTCACACACCCCACCCGGATACACCCGGTGTGGATTCCTGCAGCAGACAGAGAGGTGTGAGGCTTACCTGAGGGGGCGTTTCTTCATGTATATATTCTTGAGTCTCCCCTGTTTCGGGGTCTTTTGGCTTCATTCTACCGCTCGGATTGACCACTGACCTTTTCTTTGCAAAGGAAATAAAACCTTGTCGGCCGGCAGAAGCCTCTATTTCATTCTTCACCAGAACTGAGAAAATTTCTACAACACCGCTTGAGGCTGGCTCCGGAAGTACCGGAAGTCACGTACACACCAAGCCAAAAAAAGCTGTTTTCACTGCCAAAATAAGCACATTTACAGCCTGGTACAAAGAATGTCTCCCGTCTGAATCGCTAATTTCACTAACGGCACGCACTGTGGGGGGGGTGAATTTTTTTCTAAATCGGCAGTGTCCACAATATCAAGCTCGCCAGTTCGTCCAATCAGAGGCACAGCTCAGATCACGTGACTGTGGAGCGTCCTATGGTTGTTACTGTGGAGACCCACAGCACGCCTCATTTCCAATATGGCCGCGCCGACCGTTTGGCTTCAAAAGTCCGTCTCAGGAACAGATGGGTGACGTCGCAGAGACTACGTCCATTAATTATACAGTCTATGGTAGTTACAGAGATGATGGTGGTGATTGTACAGATGAAAGAGTTGATGAGCTGCAGGTGTTTCAGTCGGTTTCAGAGGTGTGGTCCAAGTTCCTGTTATACTAACTTCATGATTTCTCCTCAACAGACAAACTGAAGATTGAAAAATTCTGACTCTCCAAGACGTGACATGGTTGATGGAAATTGGCAACCATTACCTGGACTGTGGCTGATGACATGATACTAGTGTGTATCGCTAAAGCATTAATGTGAGGGAGAAGCACAAACTGCTAACCTGGCTGACAGTGGAGGCTGAACCAAAGTCTTCTTTTAATCAAGTGAAGCTTTGGCTGGAATAACATTTCCTTTGCGATAAATAAGATGATTCTTATATTTGTAATCTTAACGTGAAGTGAGCATGTGATCTCATACCATGGATACTTTTATAGCTGCGTTCTGACTGCAGGAACAAAATCTTATTGAGCTGATATATGCTTTTCAACTAGGTTCTTAATTTAGTTCTGGAGTTGTTCTTTCCAGAGGACCAGGAACTTTGGGAGGCGGGGCCTGCAAGCTGAATATTTCTGATTGGTGGAGCATCCAGTGGATATCCAGTTCACTGTTCCGAATATCCTCGGTGGAAATGCAGACAGTAATATCATGTGGTTCCTGTAGAAGTTCCCAGATCTGAATCAGTTTTGTCTGAAACCAGGGATGAATTTTTTTCATAATAATTTCCTTAGAAAGTCATCTATAAGGATATTTTGTTTTACATTTCAAACAACTTGAGGGGCAACATAAGACTTTTTTATTAAGTTGTTATTGATTCTTCTATTTTCTATTTGTTTACTACGAGGGCAGCCAGAGGGAGCTGTTCAACAGTTTTTCCACTGGAGGAGCAGCCAGGAGGCGGATTTTATGATGACTTTATGTTTTCCACTGAGAGCAGCAGAAAAGACTGGAGGGAAACCCAGGAGGGATATTTAGATGGAAAAAAATCAAACCAAAGAAATTTTCCATTAAGTTTTGTTGTTGTTTTTTTATCCCAGTCAGAAAGATTCAGATTTTAAGTCTCATAATGTTCAAGAATTCAAAAACTCAGTCAGCTCCTGACACTTTGTCATATTTTCTATGTGAAAGTATTGATTGAATGCTGCCACAAGAGGGCGCTCTGTATTTAAGTGCAGACTTGTATCTGCCATGAAGTGTTCATATGAGCCCTTCTCATTCACTCTGAATGGTTTGGTTCCAGTTCCTCTGCTCCCTGTAAGTTTTCTGTATGTAAAGATTTTCTGTTCCTCACTTTATTTTATTAAACGGTTTTTTTTTTTATTGAGATTTTTTTTTGTGTTTGTTTTGATACTTACTCATACATGTTCTCAACACTCATGTGGGAAATGATTCGAAAGTATTTGATTAAAAGTTCATTTATCCATGAAATGTTTCAATTTGTTTTGTTTACATTGATAGACCCCCCCCCCCCCCACACACACACACGACATGATAAATTATTATTAATCAACAGTAATTACTGAATGATCTAAATATTAAATATGTCCGTTTTTTTAAACTTCAGCTCGTAGTATCTGGGTTGAAAACAAGTTTTTGTTTGACTAATAACTGTCATTTTAGAGACACTGCCGTCCTACATGTCACAAACATGTTTAACATTTCCAAGAAAGGGCTCCTCCCTCCGTCTGTGGCCTTTAGTTTCTGCTCATTACCATGAAAACCAGCATGTAGAGACCTGAAACCAGCTCCCCGTCAGTCAGCGTGTCCTCGCTCTGTCCGACTCATTCTTCATTAAATAACAAAAACCCTCCGATACAGATGAAGGCATGTCGGTGTGATTCTCCCTGCTGCAGGTTTTCCCTCTCAGCATGTTTTAAAGAAACAGCAGGCCTTAACTCAGGGAGCACATTCAGGCCTGTCAGGAAGTCTCTGCAGCGCTCACACCTTTTTTGGTTACTGTGTAGGCATGTTAATTGGTCGCTGTGTGAGCGTGTGGCGCGGCGGGCCGACACTCCTCTGGCTCCCTGAGCAGGCCCGAACCAGCTGGAGAATGTGGGAAATGTCAGCGCTGCCTGGCTCCAGGGCGATGTGCACAGGTCAGGGCTGTGAAGCAGCATGACTCCTGCACAGCAGATCTCTGCAGCAGGATGAAGACTTCAGTTACTTTAAACTTACAGGTCGTGCATTCAGGTCCTGAGTTTGGTAAATCTTAGTGTATTTTCTACACACGTCTGTCCTCTTTCATCTCCTTTTCTCCTCGGAGCTTTGACGTCGACTCACCTTCAGACAGAAAGGAGTCAGGGCATTCTCTCTGTTACCACTTCCTCTTCTGGTTGAAGTGACCTTTTAGAGATCGGCAGCTTAGAGATGCTCTACCAGCTGCTGTCGGTGTCTGGATTGCAGGACAGGATGTTACTTCACTTTTCTTTTATCAGAGATGAAAGCTGCTTTCACATCTGCACCACTAACTGTCATTATTTCCCCTCAGATGGGCACTAACCGTTTTACCACAGAGTCAACAGGCATTTCTTCACTGCTCGTATATTATAACAGAATAAAGAGCTGAACATGAGTCACTGAAACACAGAGAAAAATCATCTGAACATTCTGCTTTTCACCTTTGAGGGAGTGCACCTCTGTGCACCTCTGTGCACCTCTGTGCACCTCTGTGCACCTCTGTGCACCTCTGTGCACGGTTTAATCAGGCTCATGTGTTCTCGGCAGAAGCTCAGGTACCTGTGTCCTTCAGGTAAACGTTGTGTAAAGGCAACAGGACGTCTCTGCAGCCGCTCAGAGTCCATATAAGGAAAGACGCTGCACAGTCAGAGCGCTCAGGTTCTCAGTTTGGAAAGAGCGAATCAACACGCGGTTACATTTTCATCAGAGTTTACTGATCTGTTTCAGACAACATTTGGATTTTCTGTGACAAAGTTTAAGACGTTTCAGAGTTTGTGGTCCAGACTTTTCTCTTTGAGTCGAAAGGTTTCATCACTCTGACTCTTGACTCTGTTTTCTCTCTCTTCATGAATCTGTTTCGTCCTTCAGGTTATAAAAGTTAGAACGTCTTTAACCCTCTGTAAAACTCTCTAAAGTTCAGCAGGACCTCAAAGACTCTCAGTCCCTCCTCTGCAGCAGCAGGTGTGTCACTTGCAGGAATTTGAGCTGCAGTTGAGTCCATACAAGGACAGGTGAGTCTGACAGTCAGGGGGCGTGGTCACACCTCCACAGAGCAGCCTCAGGTGACGCCCCTGAAATCCTGCGTTACGTTTGGCCCAGTTTGGAGTTAAAAAAGGAAACGATTGACAAAAAGGAGCGCGTTTGTCTCTGTACATGAGCAGAGAGCAGCAGGGCTACAGGTGAACGTGTCTGAGCAGGTTCAGGGCGTGGACGCTGCGACACAAACATCTCTGCAACATAAAGCTGAGGAGAACGACTGGAGAGACTCGGGTCGAGTCTCTGAGCGTCCCCTGAGGGAAGGAAGAGGAGAAACCACATCAAAAAACATTTAGCAAAGCATTTACCCTTTCTGTCTCAGCTGGGCTGAACCCTAACCCAGACGAACCTCAGCCAGGCTCCAAACAGCCTGCATGAAGTTTGTGTTCAGGACTTTCTCCTCAGCTTCAGCAAACACAGAGAGAGAGAGAGAGAGAGAGAGCGAGCACAGAGCTGCAGCAGGTCCAGCTTTAACTCACAGAGATCATCTGTGGAGTCAAATCCTGAATAATCTGAAACTCACTGCAAAAATCACCACATTTAGGATCCTGAATAATCCAGAGACAGACCTGCAGGCGCGTCTGATGTTCATTCCTCTCATTAAACTCAGTTTGAATGTTTCACTCAGTGCAAAAACTGAAATGTGAGCCAATGTTTATGTTTTGGTTAAAAAAAAAATCTTATTCAACTTAATTCAAGATATTAAAATAAAAAAGATGTCGTAAGAAAACTTGTTCAGTTTCTCTCCATTAGCAGATATTTTTACTCTTTGTTGTCTTTAAAAAATCTTGAAATGAAACATTTTCTGGACTTTTCAGGTGAACGTGGCGCATGGTTTTTTTTGTTTTTGTTTTTTTTTTCTTCTTGTCCTGTTCAGCATCATGACAACAGAATTGTGGTCTGGCTGTCGTATTTGTGCAGAACAGATTTACTTTGCCAAGAGAAGCCGTTTTTGAAAAAGGCTCCCCTTGAGTTTTAAATGATACTTTTTATTGGTGCTTCCTGTTTCCTGTTTCCTGTTTGTTTGCATTTGCTCAGTTGTTTTGTTGTTTTTCTTTCCTTTTCTGTCTGTTCACTTCTCTCTGTGCAATCTTTCTTTCTGTCTTCTGCTATCACCTTCGTCCGGTCTGACAGTCATTTTTTTTTTTTTAAACTTCGCAATACAAAAAAAAAAAAAAAGAAGAAATTACAAAGAATGTGGCTCATGTTGAGGTGAATAAGTTTTTTTTTTTTTTTTTTTTTTTTACTGAAATAAGTTTTTGCAGTTTTGGAGGGCTGCTGTAAATCAGCATCAAGTACAAACACTCTGATTCTTGTACTGAATGTCTGTCTTCATCCGTCTCTAATAAATCAATCAATACCTGGAAACATGAGGCTAAAGAAAGAAAAAATTACGAGCTAAAATTTAACATGTTGACGAATCATTTACATGTATGATGTGTTTTTAAACCTGGATGAATTTGCTTTCATGTAAAAATCATTAAAGCTGAAGTCTAAAAAAATTACTTTGACAAACAAAAAACTTTTTTTGTTTGTTTTTTGTAAACAAAACCTTCCAACCATGTGACCACGTGCTTCTTTCAGTCACAGGGACAGTAAAACAGGCTGCTCACAGAATTTATGGTCACAAGACAAAGTGAACCATTTCCTGGATACAGGATGTGGGTCAGCTAACCCCAGTCTCCCCTATGTCGGGGAACTTTAAGCAGAGCAGGTTCATGAGAGGACACACGCATCAGTCCAAGTTCCTGCTCTGTGGTGGTTCGAAACATGAATGAGTGACTGCTTCCCCCAACCAACATAAAACGCCAACACTCCAAAAACACACGACAGTCGCATCAAACTAAACTTTATTATGATAAAAGTTTATTCCAAAGGTAACTCCTGCTGTCGATCTTAGTTTTAGACCTTTTGCTGTGACGATGTCAGAGCTGCAGGGCGGGAAAAACTTCTAACGATGTTTAGATGAGAGCAGCGGTCAAACCCGCGCCATCTTTGTTTATTAAATCAGTGTTTCTATTCACAGCTGAAGTTTACTCCCTGATCTGCTCCGTCCTGACATCAGCTCTGCTCCTGACTCCATCTACAGGTTTAGTTCAGGTTCAATGAACCCCAGAGGAGCAAAAACATCCGTGAATAAAACTCAAGATCAGTGATGCAAATGAGGTGAAGCAGGATCCAGTCTGGCAGAGAGGAAACAAAAGAGGCGCTATTGTCATGAGCTCATCTGCTCATGTAAACCTGCGCCGCTGGTCCGGATTTTCAGGATTTTCTGGCAGCTTGAAGCCAAAAATAATCACTTCATCTTTCAACCTCTGAGTGATTTAAGAGTCGGATCATTTTCCTCCAGGAGAAAACCTCCAATGAACGAATGAATGAATACAAAAGAACATCTCGATCAAGAAAAACATTTTTTTAATCAACACGTTCTCTAATCAACCGTGCTCGGTTCAAGACTGATGACATCATGCACAGAACGGTGTCCACGGAAACAAACATGGTGGCAGCTGGTAGTCAATCAATCAATCAATCAAGCTTTATTTCTATAGCGCCAGTTCATGACGAACGTTATCTCAAGATGTTTTCCAAAAACATGAGCAGGTCCAGACCTGTGAACGATGATAAATATGAGTTAGTCTCTTTTTCTGTCTCATGTTAAAAACTCTTTATGAGCTGGTTTTTGTAAAAAGGAGGAAGAGGAGAAAGAAATTTAGGGGCTGTTGAGATGAAGACGGGTTTAGGATATCTGCAAAAGTTTTGCCGGCGTTTTTACCGCCTAAATTTGATCGTTTTTCAAACCGGGTTCCAGAGTGGATCAAACTGAAACCGTGCATCGGTTTGTTTCCATGTTGACAAACTATCCGGTATTTTCTGAAAGCCAAATGCGCACGCTCCGTGTGTCATTCTCTGTTTTTGGTGGACTTCGTGGCGGCGTCACAGCGCCACCTACAGCCCTGGCATATGTACTACAGCAGTCTCAGTGGGTTTCAGCACTTTCGTCTGGAACGTCCGTCTAAAACGAGAAAGAATGAAACCTTTTTCAGCTTGATGTCGTCTGAATTTAACGTGATTCACGCCTGTTTTTTTTCCACTGTGTTTTTTTGTGTTTTCGAGTGAAATGCTGTGAAACGCTGTCGTGTAAACGGGGCCTCGGTGTGACCTGAACCGTTCAGACCGTCAGAAACATCATGTGGATCATATTTGAGTCAAAGAATCAGATTCAGGTCACTTGAAGTGAACACAGCCGTTCACTGTTCGAGCTTCAGGACTGAAACAGTGAAAATCATCTCTGAGCAGCAGGTAAATCAACATGTTGGCAGCGATGTTTGAGATTCGTGAGGATCTTTGTGTCACTGAAGTCCTTAAATACAGAAACGCCTCTGACTCAGCTTCTGAAGAAGCTTCAGGGCGTTTGTTTTATTCAAACTACGAACAGACGCCATCGATCTGAGCCTGATGACGTCACTCCTCCTTCATCCTGCTCGACGCTTCAGAAACGTTAACATCGTTTAGTCAAACAGCTTCGTTCAAACTGAAACTGGAGTTTGTTTCATATCCTGCAGAGATCAGCTGACGAGAAGAGAGCAAGAGAGAGTCTGCATCACATCACCTGCGTCAGTCCTCTCTCTCTCTCTCTCTCTCTCTCTCTCTCTCTCTCTCTCTCTCTCTCATCTTTTAAATTTAATTTTGCTTCAACAAATCCTCTCTCCTGTGATGCTTCAGCTGTGGAAGCACTTTGTACAGATTTGTTTTTAAAGGTTTTGTATAAATACAGTTATTATTTTTCATTATGAATAAAAACATAAATACAGATATTTTCTGATCATGAGAGGAAAACCTGTCAGCTCTCTGGTTATTCTGACGTTTGAAGTCGTGTTCCAGCGAATTCTGAAAAACAAAAGAACTTTTAAAGTTTTTTAAACTCACAGATTTTTTTTTTGTGTGTTTGTTAGAAATTATTATTTCCTGGTTTTGAATATTTTGTAAAAAAGGTTAATTTGGTCATAAAAGTCCAGAAAAAATGAAAAACGGGATGTGACACTAAATCAAGTTTTCAAAAACAGTTAAAGGAAACTCTTTGAAGGCTTGTAAATTTTAACGACGCCATAAAAAGCTTCGATGAGCCCAGAGAGAAGCAGTGAGGTCCAAACAGCGGCACGTGGGTCGCCTCGGGCCTTCGACCACAGGAAGTGCTTCTTTCTCTCGGGTTTGCTTCAAAGCTTTGCACAAATCTGCTGCAGGTGAAACCCGGCGTCTGTGTCCCATCTGTAGGAGAGAATCTACGCTCTGTCTGTGCTGCAGGTTCTGAGGTTAATATTCTTCATTTAAAGTTTGTTTCTGACTGACAGGAAACGTAACTGAATAAGGAGTGTTTTATTCTGTTTCTACTGAGTGTGCAGAGGATGAAGCTAAAAAACACAGAATGCACCTTTAATTCCTCTGCAGCACAGTACCCAGGGTGCCTCTGGCTCATCATTTAACTGAGGAAAAAAAATCTTTGAGGATGAATTCTGATTTATTTTCTCAGATTTTTGATATTAAAGTCAAAATTCAGAGAATAAAAAGGTTCAGGAACAATAAAAAACAGCGACTCTGAATCGACTCCTGAAACTGGTTTTTCTGTCTCTGCGTCATGAAGTTTTATCAAACCCAAACATCTGAAATCCTCAGCTGAGCCAAACCAGTTGGACTCAGACTGATCCTCTCATCTCTCTGAAACAAAGAGAAGCAGAAGAATGAACAGAACTACAGATGAACTCCAAACTCAATTTAGTTTTTCTTCCACCTGCTGAGAAAAAAAATCTGCACATAAAGAAGTTTTACCTGAACTTTTATTTCTTGATGAAGTTTTTGGAGTCCTGAGTTTGAGCCAATCACAGCCTTCCAGGATCCTCTCAGCAGGGCGGCTCTCACCCCGCGTGCCTCCTCCCCCCTGACAGATGTTCGATACAGCCCATCAGGGCGCGAGCTGTGAGAAACGGAGGGACCCAGCTCACCTGGACCAATCACAGCGCCCCGTCGGACAACCTTACCTTTTATGGACAACGCCAGCAGGCCCGCGAGCGCGAATAAAACCGGTACGACGAAGGTGGAGATGCTGCATTCTCCGAGCACAGCTGGGGCAGAGAAACTCCCGCTTAACTTCACAGACAGACTCACCTGAGACTCACCTGCACAGGTAAGAACAGACGACGCGCGTCCCGCCTCCCTCTGTTTATTTCAGCTAAATTTATGCCTCAAATGTCGTAAAAAAAACACGTAAACTGTTGAGTTCAGAGACAGGATGCAGATTTTTTGATCCAGGTGTGACAGCGAGCCTCAGCCTTCACCTGACCGCGAGATTAAAACGTTTGTAGCATCTTTAAAGACTTTGAGTCAGAGGAAGAGTTACTGAGGCTGAACCAGAGTTTAACATGTGAACTGAAGCTTTGGATGGAAACGGGTGTGTTCCTGCGCCTGAAAGGGTTAAACTCGATCAGATAGAGATCCGTCTGTCAGAATGAGGATGTAGACTCTCTCTCTCTGTTAGATAATCTGGATTAACAGCAGACTGAAGAGGTGAGACCTGCTCTGAGCCTGTTAGAGCTCCTCTTTAAACTCTGCAGCTTGAGTCGGATTCTTTGGGTCTCAGTTTTCCTGAATGACAGGATGTGAACCCGGGCATCTCCTCTTCTCAGCATCACAGATAAAAACCACCTGATTGGTTGGTTTTTACTCCCTCTCACAGAGCTGGGAGGGGATTAAAAAAAGGTGCAGCTGTGATATAAAAACTGTTACATCACGAGCGGTGAGGCGTAGCCGAGTTTGACAAACAGGAGCGGTCTCCTGATCTGCCTCGACTTGTTTGAGACGCCCTCAGGCTGCGGGACGGAGAGGAGAAGGTGACGCAAGTGAATTTTCTGGTTGTTCGACTTCAGAGCAGCTACGCCCCCCAAAAAAAACCACAAGAGGTGAGAGTCGAACCGAGCAGGAAGTAGGTCAAAGAGAGGAAGCAGACACGCTTTGAAAACAGAGTGGGTTCGTTCTGAGGCGGCGTTTCAGCATCAGGATGTTGCATCACGTAAAGATTCATGAGTGACGTGTTGAAGACTCGTCAGTTAAGATCAGAATCTGGAACAGCTGCAGGGATCGATTTGTGTCGGTTTGATCAAATTTAGTTTGAGCATCCGTGTAGAATCCTCTCAGTCTGGGTTTGTTGAGTCCAGATTTGTCAGTTTGCAGAAATATTTGATTGAAATCACACTTTAAAGGAGGTGAAGATGTTTTTCTTTCTTTCTGCTCCCTCACGCGTGTTTTCTTTCTGCAGACATGGAAGACGATATTGCCGCCCTGGTTGTCGACAACGGCTCCGGCATGTGCAAAGCCGGTTTCGCTGGAGACGACGCCCCCCGTGCCGTCTTCCCCTCCATCGTGGGTCGCCCCAGACATCAGGTACGTCCCTCCCGCTGCAGAGCGGTGTCCTTCACGTCCTCGCAGGAAGAAGAGGCGTGACGTGTGACGTGTGAATGTTTGTGTGCAGGGTGTGATGGTGGGAATGGGACAGAAGGACAGCTACGTGGGAGACGAGGCTCAGAGCAAGAGGGGCATCCTGACCCTGAAGTACCCCATCGAGCACGGCATCGTCACCAACTGGGACGACATGGAGAAGGTGGGACGCAGAGCGGATCCTCCGCTGAATGTTTCTGTAAACCTCAGCCGTCCTGCACGTGTTGCAAATATCAAACCGTCAAACTAACGCGCTGTCCTGTCTGCAGATCTGGCATCACACCTTCTACAACGAGCTGAGAGTCGCACCTGAGGAGCATCCGGTCCTGCTGACCGAGGCTCCCCTCAACCCAAAAGCCAACAGAGAGAAGATGACACAGGTGTGTTCAGGAACTGATCCTAAAAACTGGACTGAGTTTGTTTTCCTGGTTTTGTTCTGACGCCCGAGTTCGTTTCAGATCATGTTCGAGACCTTCAACTGCCCCGCCATGTACGTGGCCATCCAGGCCGTGCTGTCCCTGTACGCCTCTGGTCGTACCACAGGTGAGACTCTAGTGCAGCATCTAGTGGCCGTGAGAGGAACTGCATGTTTTACTCACACCCGTCCATCAGGAAAGGTGACTTGAGGTCTGTTTTTGTCGTGCAGGTATCGTGCTGGACTCTGGAGACGGTGTCAGCCACACTGTGCCCATCTACGAGGGTTACGCTCTGCCTCACGCCATCCTGCGTCTGGACCTGGCTGGCAGAGATCTGACAGATTACATGATGAAGATCCTGACTGAGAGAGGCTACAGCTTCACCACCACAGGTACGACGTCTTCTCTGAGAGACGACCTCAGACTCCTGAGTGTCTGTAGGCTCAGCGTTTTTTAACTCTTTAAATCTTGTTTCTGATCCGCAGCCGAGCGTGAGATCGTGCGTGACATCAAGGAGAAGCTCAGCTACGTGGCCCTGGACTTTGAACAGGAGATGCAGACCGCTGCTTCCTCCTCCAGTCTGGAGAAGAGCTACGAGCTTCCTGACGGTCAGGTCATCACCATCGGAAACGAGAGGTTCCGCTGCCCAGAGACGCTCTTCCAGCCCTCGTTCATCGGTGAGTAAAGAGCTTCGACGAAAACAGTCCCACAAATCAAAGTGTCGCTCTCTCAGGACCCTGCTGCAGTTTTACGAGTCTGAGGGTTCATCATTCGTCCTCTGCAGAGTTTCAGAGTTCTGCTCCATGATGATCCGTCTGTTTGTTTCAGGTATGGAGTCTGCTGGCATCCATGAAACCACCTACAACAGCATCATGAAGTGCGACGTGGACATCCGTAAGGACCTGTACGCCAACACCGTGCTGTCCGGAGGAACCACCATGTACCCCGGCATCGCCGACCGTATGCAGAAGGAGATCGTCGCCCTCGCTCCACCCACCATGAAAATCAAGGTACACGTCCGTTTCCCCTCCGATGGGTGAAGTGACGCTTCAAGCTAAGTTTGTGTTGAGGGTTTCAGCAGAGGTGCTCAGTCTGCAGATCCTCTGCTGCCCCCCAGTGGACAGTCCATCTAAGAACAGACGTGTTTTGGAACATTGGCTTAAGTTTGATTCTTCTCATTCTTTAAATTTAATCTGGGAAATGTTTTCAATTTAAACTCCTAATGAAACAAAAACCTCCTCCTTAAATACTCTCAGATGAGAAAAGGAGGCATGAGTTTGATTTCTTATCCCGTCATCTCTCTCCCCCAGATCATCGCCCCCCCAGAGAGAAAGTACTCAGTCTGGATCGGCGGCTCCATCCTGGCCTCCCTCTCCACCTTCCAGCAGATGTGGATCAGCAAGCAGGAGTACGACGAGTCCGGCCCCTCCATCGTCCACCGCAAGTGCTTCTAAGAAACCTCTCCTCCACCTCCTCCTCCTCCTCCTCCTCGCCCTCTGCCCCAGCGGAGAAGTTAACGTGCTCACAGCTGTTCCATCCAGCTCCAAACGTCTCTGGTTTCCCTCGTGAACGGACTAAATGATACGAGACGACACACGAACCAACGAGGTGAAACCAGCGACCGTTTGCACGTCTCGGCAGATCAGCGACTTCACCGCCTACAAACTCTCAAGCAACATTTCTGGAGACCTTCCTGGTCCTCACGTCCCCTGGTGATAAACTCGAGTCAAAGAAAGCACACAGTATTATCACTACACACCTGTTTTTTTTACCTTTTGTAACTCTGATCCTCTGTAACATAAACCTGGACTTCAGGTTCCTGTTCAGTCAAACTCCTGACTGTCAGTCGAGCTGTGTCCAAACTAACATCGTCAATAAAATGCCAACATTTGATGTTTACAGCCTCTCTGTGGTGTTTTTAATGCTCCTAAAACTTCTCTCAAAGTTTAAATGCTCTCAAACGTTTCCTCTTTAAAGGTTCGAGCAGGAGGTCTTCAGCAGACCAGGCTGACCCTGTATTTGGTATCTCAGGGTCTTGTCCTGTTCTCTGGTCCCTGCAGGTGAGACTCGGTTTGAAAAGTAAAACTGTTGAAGCTCTTTAATATCAAATTCTTTGCACCCTAGCTTTAGCCTAAATGTTCCAAAGAACAAAGTCTCATCCTCCACTTGTGTTCCTCTCACCAGAGATCCAGAGGAGAGAATCAAAGAGTTGTGTTCAGTATTTAGGGTTTCAAACTCACATCTATCTATTTATTTATTTTTAATCCCAGCTTTATGACCTGTATCAGAACTCGGTGTATTCAGCTTCGACTTCTCTGTCATTAAACTCCGATGATGTAAAGGGTCTGAGCTGTGACCTCATACGGGGGCGTGTCTGTCAGTGATGAAACTTCCACAAAGCCAGCGCTCGTCTCTTCTCTCCCCTGAGCTCAGTTAACACTTTTGAGACACCACACCACCACCAGAGGGCAGTAGATCAGCCTCTGAAGGCGAGTCCTCCAGAGGCCGCAAAGTCCGTGTCAACCATTGTTAAACTGGACAGTCCAGCCTTCAGACTACTTCCTGGTTGCGTCAACAGATGTTCCCGCCCTTACTCTTACATCATGATTTCTGCCTCCTAATGATCCTAAACTTAGTTCTTTATTCAATCAAAATGTTTAACTTAGCATAATGCTAATTTATGCTATATGCTAATTCATTACCAGCCTCACATATTTTTACTGAAAGTTAAAGTTCGGAGGTTTTCCAGTTCCCCTGAAGTTTAACGTATCTGTTGTTGGATGTTCAGATGAGTAAAAACTGAGTATAAACTCAACACTGACATTTAAAAGTCACGTCTGCACCACATGATTTCGCCATTGTGTAATTTTCTCCCTTCTTTTTTGGGACCTCCAAAACGAGGGAAGAGAAGGCAGCATCTGAAGGAACAGCCTTCACACAGCGCTGTGACGTGATTGGCCTCTGCTCTGGTTTGCATCCCCTTCAGTGTTTTTCTTCTTCTGTGGTGTTTTTGCCTCATTCTGTCTCCCCTTTAGTCTGATTCCACCTTCAGAGAAGAAGGTGTCTTTCAGTAGGTTTTTATTTTAACTCATTCTTTATTCATCAAACATTCATTCCTGAATCTGTGTGTGTATATTTAGCCTCCATCAGTAACTGTAAACAGGTTTAGAGCCTCGGTGAAAACAGCCTCTGTAACAGACGGTGAGCTCGTTCTGATGCTACATGTTGACTTCATTTGTGTTGCGTTCAGGGGACCTCAGAGGTCGAGGGAAGGTTTCAGACATGCAGAGATACAGAGGACAGGAAGTTCAAATAGATTCACACAGAGCTGCAGGGAAACACTTGATTGATGCTTTAATACCATTTACCAAGAATCAAAGATGGAATAAACCATTAAAAGTCCATCTGGATTATCTTTACAGTCACTTTATCCTTTTTAGCATTTAACTAGAACAAAGATACAGAATCAATAACGTTACGTGAGGTTGGTGTTGATTTAGTATCGGGTAGATCAGAAAGTTAATAAATCCTCACCAACGCAGAAAAGAATAAAGAAAAAACAGTGGGCTAATATGAAAACTATCATGGGTATGTGACACAACTTTTTCTTCCTCTTCTTCCTCTTCGTTTATTAATAAAAGAAAAAAAACAATGATCTTGAAATAAGCCCAATTAAAAGCATCTGAAGCAGATGTGTTTAAAGTTGTATTACTAAATCCAAAACCAGTTAGAGGGGGATGAAAAGGACCTCAGGCTTTCAGCAGATACTTAACGTTACTGCAGCTGTCGTCATCCTGCCACTGGAGTCTGAATCCGAACGACCCCTGGAACTACAGTAGTGACTGATCTAAACTCATTCTGTGACGTTGCTCATAACGCTACATGAAACTACATGTTTTTAATTAAGAAAAATGTAAATATTAATGACATGGTATAAAAACACAAAACAACAGGCTGGGCTCCAATAAACTGCTTCTAGTAAGTATAACGGTCTGTATTTACCTTGGAGACCAGATGACCTGAAGATGCTGATGGAGGAGAAAGGCTGAACTGAATAACTGAATCTGATTGGCTGATTTTTGCTCTTTTGATCACGCTTTCCTCACTCAGCTCTGTTTCATCCTCCCTTTACCAGCATCTCTAAAAAGAATCAGGCCAGTGTCATTAAATAGCACCATGACACTCCAAGTTGCAGGCCCAATCGCTTTGTGATCGATTTCTGTTTGTTGCAACGTTCACTGTGGCGTTTGCTGCCTCAGCAGTGAGGTTTCTGAAGCTGGCTCAGACCTTAGCTCTCAACAGCCATGACGTAGTGTAAGCGCCATGTAACAACAGGGACCTTGTTTTTGAACTAAGAACATAATTTACTGAAGTATAGAGAAAAGTGCTGTTGTTTGGTTTTGAAAATGTGAGTGAGTTTTTGCTGATATGTTTTCTGTTTTTGATGCCTTTCCTGTCCTTAGAGGCTCCCGTAGTCAGACGACTCAGGCTCAGGAAATGAAGCGTATTGCTTTGGAATTTGTGCTGTTGTTTGATAAATGAGTGCGGCGAGCGTCATGGTTGTTTGACCGTATGCACGGAGGCCACATACCGACTCAACGAGTAAAACATTCTTTCGTCACTCAGAAGTGGTTTTTAATAAAAAGTAAGTTAGAAATGCAAAGAAAGGAAACGTGAAACTCGAGATGGACACTGCAGGTGGCTTGTATCTGGGGAAACTCCTGAGTTGGGACACTGATAAGTCAAGGTACCACTGTACGTGCATTTCAACCATCTGGACTCAGGTAGAATTTTAGTACTGGGGAGTAGTACTTTCTAGAGGTCTAGGGACTTTGGGAGGTGAGACCTGCACGCTGATCCTCCCACCTGGCCCTAGTTAACAAAGGTGTCCCCCAAGGCTCCATTCTTGGTCCCCTGCTCCTCACAATCTAGATGCTTCCCCTCAGTTAGATCATATGCCCCCGTGGTCTTAATTTCCACTGTTAGGCTGATGACACTCAGCTCTACCTCAGAACCTTACCATCCACCCAGCTCCCCACACAGTCTCTGGTCAAGTGCCTCCATGCCATAAAAACCTGGATGTCAAATGAACTACTCAGACTCAACAGATAAAAAGACTGAGCTCATGGTTCTGGGCCTGAAGGCACTGATCCACTCCCCCTCGTTCTGGCGTTCACCACCTCTTGGTTGGAACACTGCAATGGGGTCCTGTTCAAGGCACCGAGAAATGCTCCAGTAACTCATCTGCCAGGGTTCTCACTCACACCAGGCCCTGGCAGCACATCACCACCCTCTCATCCACGTCCTCTTGCCTCCCCTGTCTGACCTCCTCCACCAGCACACTCCACCCTGGGTCAACCTGGGTCTCCTCTCCATACCCTGTTCTTGTCTGTGGACCTTCAGTGACAGAGTCTTCAGTGTAGCATCCTCTACTCTCTGGAACTTTCTCCCCCCTGAGACTTGCAGCGCTCCAACCCTGAACACTTCTAAAATAGCCCTCAAGACGCTCCTAAGAAGAAGTATTTTTGTACCTAAAGGTCATTCAGTAGAAATCTGGGGTCACCAAATACAGACAACAGGTTGCACGTCGGAGAACCGTGTCTCTGGGACTTCATGAATGATCTTTTATAAAATGCTACACGTTGACGTCCTCGTTGCACCCATGTGTCTGTGTAGAAGTTCAGCCATTTCTTTTTCATGGACTTCTCTCAGAATCTCCTTTTCAGCCGTGGTTTTCATTTCTTTTTTGTGTGTTCTCAGTAATTTCTTGACTTTTTTTTTTTTCTTAGTGATGCATTTTACCGCTGAGTACAGTTCAGTTAGCTGTGCTCTCTTTATGGTTTCCTCGTCGCTGACTGCTTGGGCTTTTAAGCTGTCGTACTCGGCATCTTTGTCCTTCAGTTGTTTGTTGAACTCTTTCTCTTTGGCCTTCGTCTCCTCTTTGAATGCACAGAGTTCTTCGGCTTTCTGTCTGGCTTCCTCCATGTGTGTCTTCCTCAGGTTGTCGTTTTCTTCTTTCAGCTTTTTCAGTTTTGTTTGCTCCTCATATTTGACCTGTTCAATTTCTCGATACCTTTCCTTCCACCAGTCCTCCCTCTGCTTCTCCCACTCAGCTTTTAGTCTTTCTTCTTTGTCTTTTTCTTGCATTCCCGCTGGTTTTTCCAAATCTGCAGGTTTCTGTTCACACTCCGCTCTTTGGCGTTCTGCTTGTCGTTCCCTCATCCTGTCTTCTTCTTCTTCTTGTCTTCTCTGTTCTTTCATGCTCTCTGTCCTTTCTTTGTAGATGCTTATCTGCTTTTCTAGCTGCCTTTTCTCTCGTATCTTCATCTGCTTTTCAGTTTCTGCTTTGTATTCTTCAAACCTGTCCTCCATTCCTTTCATTTCTTCCTCATGTTTTCGTTGAAGTTCCTCCCTCTCTTTCCTTCTCTCCTCTTCTTTTTCCATCAGCAGCCTCTCTGTTTCTTTCTTTATTCCAGTTTCGGTCCCTTGCAGCATCTCATTGGTGAAGCAGCTTCCTCCGTTTGTCTTCACCATGCTGTCGATCTTTGCTATCAGCTCACTGACCTGTGTTCTGTTTTGTCTGTCGTAGTTGTTGAACACGTGGTATCTTCCTCCACAGTCAGCGATCAGTTTTTTGAAGGAATCTGTACATTTTGTTTCAATGTATTCCTTCACAGACATGTTCTCCTTCTGTATTTTATCCCCTTCAGTTAAAAGAACAATGGTGAACTTTTCAGCATCCGGCCCAAAGAATTTCTTGATCAGTGCTAAAGTCTCACTGTCCTCTTTGGTGAATCTTCCAATCTTCAGCACCAGCAGGATGGCGTGTGGTCCTGGAGCCAGAAGACTGAAGCATTTTATGGTCTCTTTTTGAACCTCTTCGTGGGAAAAAGTTGTGTCGAACAGACCAGGAGTGTCGACCACAGAGACACGACGGCCGTCCACTTCTCCGTCTTCTTTCTGACAGCATTTGGTGACGGACATTTGGCAAGCCTCAGCTTTAAACTCCTCCCCCCGTCCCAGAATGGTGTTTCCTGAAGAGCTCTTCCCACTGCCAGTTTTCCCGATCAGCACAATCCTGAGACGATCTGAGCTCTGATTCTCATCTTCACCTGTGAAATAAGAAGCTCAAGTGTTACACTGAACGCTTATGTAGGATATGAGTCACAAAAGGAAAATACAACGTGGGTGCTGGAGTAGGACAGTAACAGGCTGGTTCAGCAGAATCAAGTTTGACTCCAGGAGTGGAGGAAGAGAGTGAAAGAGACAGGAGGTACTGTTCGATGACATCATCATCAAATTAGAGACAAAAACAAAACAAATAAATAATATTTAAATTCAACCAATTTAGGTTTAATAGGCGCTAAAGTCCAAGGAGTGCGTGCAACTGTGCCGAGGCAGCGCGCGATCAAAGTTCAGTTCAGTTTTCTTACCAAAATGGTAAGGGCGCAAAGTTCGAGCGGCTCCAGTGTGCAGGGTCTGAAGGGGATGAGTGAGCGAGTAAGCGAGGGTTGGGCCGCTCAAGGTGAGAGAAACTAGAGAAAGAAAAGTGGCCACAAAGAAGCAGCGCAGGGAATGGGCCCTTCAGTGTTGAGATTATTAGCTGCTGCTGGGCTTGTAGCCGAGAGTTCATTGATTCAGTTCCCAGGCTGTTAGCTGGCCATCAAACCCGGCCAGCTCCATAGTTTAATTCAAATGATCTACTGCTCTACTGTCGGTACCAGTAGTCCAAGCGTGTCCCACTTGCATCAACAGCACTGTGACCACCTGTTCCAGATTTATGTGGTACCAATTGGCTCTGCTTGGTCACGTGACCCCACGATGTGACAATGGACGGTGTAATTATGTAATCCCACAGAGAGGCAGTAAAATGTAATAATGAAAGGAAATGAATACAACCCAAGTTCTTCCACCTGGTTTACACTTACAGGCCATCCTATCAGGTAAATGGAACACAGGAGACAGGAAGTGGAGTAGAAACTCAGGGTTGCGTGTTTCTAACTCTAATCATAACCCTAACCCTCTTACTAAGCGCTCATCCTTTGTTAAGCTTAAATTTGATGGATCAAAGCTGGGACCAAGGACCCAGGGACCCTGTTCAGAAGAACTGCACTCCCTCTCGTGTCACATTGCTTGAAAGGTTGGTTCAAAATACTTCAGAATATTGTTCAAGGAGATCACATGTTTAAAAGAAACCATAAATACTCACATCTGCACGTTCTCTTTGATTTCAGGCGCTCGAGCTCGGCCTGTAGTGTGTTGATTTTGTCTACCTGGATGTGTGCAAATGTTTCTGTTGTGTAGCTGAGTGGTTTATTTTGATCTAAGCTCTGGAACAGCTCTGGGATCTGCTGCTGGTTCTTCATGTTGAGAACAAAATGTCTCCTTCTGCCGCTCTGAAGGAGCTCCAGGACATCTTGAGTCTCTGTGACAAATTTAATAACAGCTGGATCTGTAGGATCTGACTCCACAGTGAACAGATTCAGGATCAAGTCATTGACTCGAGAGCCGAAGGTGTCCTGGATGATCTTTAACTCTTTCTTGTCTTCATCTGTGAGTGGACCCACAGGGAGGACCAGGATGAAGGCATGGACACCTTCAGGATCACAGAGGGAGACACACCTGAGTGATTCCTTCATCACTGTCTCCAGAGGTTTTCCACACAGAGCAGGAAGCTCCACCAGAGAAACCCAACGTCCACACACCTCTCCCTGATGTTTAACACACTCTGATGAGCTGGAGGCTGAATGAAGACCTGTCTGACCTAAAACGGCCTCTGCTGCTGAAGTCTTCCCTGCTCCTCTCCTCCCACACAGGACCAGGTTTACAGCTGGTTTCAGGAGTTCAGTCTTTTGTCCTTTCGAGTCCTGGTTGAGCGTAAGGAAGGTTCCCCTCCGTACAGGCTCAATGTTCTCGATCTTTGTCATTAATGAGCTGTGGTTGTTCTCAGACATGCTGTAGTGTCTTCCTCCACAGTCTCTGAGCAGTCGTTGGAAAGAGTTGTCTCTTTGACCGTCCTCATGTGTGCTGATGACCATTGAGTGTTTGAAAGCATCTTGACCAAACTGACTGAGGACGATCTTCAGGGTTTGTCGGTTCTCTTCAGTGAACTCAGACGGCTTCACTAACAGCAGCAGAACATTTGGTCCTGGAGGACAAAGACTCACACAGCGACACATCTCTTGTCTCACTGTTTCCTCTGACAGACTGAACATCTCTGGAGTTCTCACTACTTTACACTTTCTCCCTCTCCACCTTCCACTGGCATCGTCACGCTGTTTGTTTTCAAAGGCTTTTGGAGCATAAAACTCATTTTTTCCGAGGATGAAGTTTCTCACTGTTGTCTTTTTTTCATCACTCTTCCCAAACAGCAGAATCCTGAGATCATGATCTGGAAAACAGATAGAAGAGCTTTCACTGCACTCTGTGACTGATTATTCAGACTTTTTTAGACTTTATTATAATCAGGTATATGTCATATGTCAGGTACTTTGATGTTTTAATTAATCTTTAATCTCATGTAAGACAGCTTCCACTTACTTTGGCATACAGGGCTACTTTCCATCCTCGTTGATAAACCTGTGAATTATTTAAAAGACGCCATTGGCTGGGTTACAACCTGAGTTTAAAACTGTTTGGATGTTGAGTAAATATTGATAAAAACATCACTTGGTGGTCAGAAAAAAAGACTATAGCAGTCTAAGGCCCCATTTACACGGCAATGGTTTTGGGGTGAGTTTCGACCTCTCGTTTACACAGAAACAGCGTTTTAGCCGACCTAAAACAGGAACTTTTGGAAACAGCTTTCAAAGTGGATTTTTCTGACACACTGCGGCCACCGTTGCCGTGCTAGAGTTTCCAGTGAAACACTGTCGTCACGCTCTGCTTTGCGTATCACTCTTGGGTTGTGGGAACTTTTAATTGCCAACCGCGAACCGGACAACAACAACAACAACAGTTCAGTGGAGGACAACTTTGTTGTGCTTGTGCTGCTGAATCTTCTGACTGCCTTTCATCAAAATGTGCATCTGTTGCTCCACTTCTGCACTCAGATAAGACGAATTCAATATATATACCAGATGATGCTAAAAAGGTGGGAAGCTATGTAGCTGTGTTTCTGTGTAAAGAAAGGTAATAAATAAAAGGTTTATTTCACTGCGTTTCTTTTGTTTTCCAGTGAAACGTTATGAACGTATGAACGTTATGAAACAGTCTTAGGGCCCGGTCACACTGGCGATCCAAACCGTGCCATACTCAAGCATGATTCCCTCCCATAGCACTGTCATACTACTCCAATATGAACCAGAGGAGGCACACGCATGGCACGCCTACACCATTAGAAGTGTCTCCCACCTTTTAGGAAGCTCTCATTAAGACACAGAAATAAAAGAGTGACTGTAACAGATTTTCGGTCACATGTCGGAGCGCTTACCAGACGTTGTTGCATCCTTTAACCGATCGAAGCTCAGGTGCTCTCCATTGTTGTCTCTCACAATCTGATCCAACCTCGCCATCAGCTCCTGAAGTCCAAGGTTTTCCTGCTTTAAGTGTCTGTTTCCACACAGTCCAATGACGTCTTGTAAGTATGGACTGTTGACGTAACTCCCCTCAGCACCTGGACCCCCTGCAGGTTTTGTTATTATCACCAGAGAATGATCAAACCATCGATCACCAAAGTGTTGGAGGACTCTGCAGAGTCTCTGTTTCTGTTCCTCTGTGAAGTCTTCAGGCTGCAGAACGAGCAGGAGCACGTGCGGTCCAGGATCAGTGGATCTAAAACACCTCTGTAAAAGTGTTTTCAGTTCATCCTCAAAGGTTTTCAGAGGCAGGATATCTGGAGTGTTGGTGACAGCTATTAAATCTGTCTTCCTGTACCGTCCTTTGACTCTCAGAACGTATTGTTCTTCACCTGTCTGGAACACATTCCCTCCCATGAGCAAGTTCCCCACTGCAGTCCTTTGAGTCCAGCTGTTCCCCAGGAGAACAACCCTCAGCTCAAAATCTGAAACCAAAATACAGAATCAAAATACAACGAGTGACTTGATTAAGGTAAGGAGGGAAAAAGATGGTCCTTCAGAATGATCATGACATCATCCATTTGTTTCTAATACACAGCTTTTAAACCCGTCTTTGAAGGGAACTTTGAACCCAGCCTAGTTTAGCATACCTTTAGCCTCTTTGCAGACAGCTGCAGGATGCATTCAATAAAAACTATTCCATGAAAACATCACAATCCAGTCAGATTTGATTGGACGGGCTGATGGTTTGACTCCAGCTGTCCAATCAACACTGTTAGACCAGCGCTTGCAGTTTGGTTATAAGTGCTGAGTTGACTTCAAACGCTGTTTCAGCTTTCATGGTTTGACCACTTTGATTTTAGATTATTTCAAATTAACAAGATGTTTACACTTCAAATCAGATTAACTCAGATTATACGTACAACTTTTCCAGCATCTAATATTTGAAACACATAACAGCCATTTCTCTTCAGTGTTAGCAGGTTTCTGCTGCCCCCTGCTGGACATCATTTAACTACAACACACTTTATCAGTTTGATTACGTTCCTCTGACATTAACATTTATACTGATTTATCTGTCCTGAAGTGGACAGCTCCATTTGTCAACACCTGCTGTGCTGCACAGATTATTTTATTTGTTTTTTATTAAATTTTATTGTTTATTTGATTAATCACAGAAACAACAACAGAGATCAAATCTGATGCCTGATCAGCTCAGAGTGGACACACTTTAATTTTATTATTTTCTACTTTGTAGATTAAAACTGAAGAAAACACAACAGTGAAAGAACACCTAATGAATAACACTTAACTAAAAAGACGATATTAATAAAGTTAATGAAGTTTTAATAAGTAGTTACATCATTAGTAATTACATCCTCCTTTAACTGGAATTGGACGGGATGCTGTCGATGTGGGCGTGAGCGAGATTTTTACTGTAAATGCTCCTGGATTGGAGCCAGACACTGAAACTGCAAATGATTTTCATGAGGAGTTTAACCCTTTATTGACAAACGTTTCAGATTTGATACCTGAGTTTCAAAGACCTCCAGCTCATCAACATGATCAATGTTTTCATTAAAAAACTTAAAAAAAAAACACAAAACAAAACAAAAAAAAACTAGACAAATCAGCTAATTTCAAGAAGTTGCAGTTTAAATAACATCTAAATTGTTACTCATCTTTAAAATAAATATTTTCTGCATTGAAAGGATGCACATTTACTGAAAACTTCACTAAAAATACTGTGAAAGTGTTAAATTTATCAATTATAAACAAAACAATACGGCCATTTTTTATTGTGGATTTTGCTAAAGGGGTCGATTAACAAATCAGTTTTAAAAAATCAGAATTTTCTGTCTTTTTCCTGATGAGTCAGGTTGATGTTGTTGATGTTGATGACTTCAGAGGAAAAGAGGCGGGGCTAACTTTCCTTCCTTCTCACAGATTTGATTATAAAAGATCAAAGTCAACATGTAGCTTTAAAAACACTTTCCAAACACGTGTTTGTGTCCGTGTTTGTGTTCAGACTCACCTGATCCTGCCGTCGCCATCGCTCCTCTGTTAGACGCGTCCCAGGAAATACAACATACAACGGAAGCTGCAGATCTACGTAAAGGGGGAAATAAATCTCAGTAACATCATCTGAAGTAGAGGAAATGTGTTTCTCTCAGGCTCAGTCTCTGAACTTTTAACTGCTCGTACAGTTTTTGTGTCTGTGTGGGTGTGACCGCCTGGTCCAACCTGTTCTTCTCACCCTCCATGAAACTAAATGAACTCTGATATCAAATTAATAAAATCTGTGGGAAAAGACTTACTGATCAAAAGCAGGCTCTCTCTCTGTTAATGTTACAAACTGTGTCTCTTCTTCTGAACATCAGTTTGAGCTGAAATCTGTTCCTGTGATCAAACGAGCTTTAAATCTCATCTGACAAACCAACAATGACCTGAGATACAAATAAAAATCCAGCATTAATAACCTTCAGTGTCGGCCTCACACAGTGAAACCATGACTCAGGGTTTTTACTGACTCTAAATCAGAGACTGACCCTCGTTGACCTCAGGAATAGACCCTAAAAATTCTTCATCAGCACTTTTATTTTTCTGATATTCAGTTTAAACTCTTCTTGAAACGATTTTTGTCTGAATTAATTCCAAAGTAGCTTCAGGTGTGGCTTCAGGAGATGCTTTGAGTTATTTGTTCCTCATACCTTAAATGTTTACAGACCTGTTGCTGATAAAACCACCCTGATACATTGCATTAACCCTCTGTGTGCCAAACAGAGGTCCTGGGAGAAGTTAACCCTTTAAACCAGGGGTCTCAAACTCAACTTACGAAGGGGCCGCTGGAGGTCGTGTCTGGGTGAGGCTGGGCTGCATCAAGTGTTCCACAAAAAAAAGCTTCAAGTATTCAAAAAAACAACAAAGTACAACTGATCCAATCGTCTCAGTCTTGAGGGAGGAAGCAGCTGAGACCCTCAGTGTGGCTTTAAGATGCTCATCTTTAAGTTTGGACCTGAACTTTGACTGATTAAAGTTCATTGTGATGAAGAGCTTTTCACACAGATAGGAGCTGCCAACCAACAAACACCGTACGGCACCAGGTGACAGGATATATTTCCATCCACTCAGTGACACAAACATGTTACAAGCGACCAATTGCTAATTCATGTTGTTGTTTTTAAGAGCCTGAGCTACGGTAGCCCACAAGTGTTAAAGAATATAAAACGTCCAGATGCAAGTGAGAAAAAACGGGGGGTTTGAGACCCCTGCTTTAAACTCTGAGATGATTTTTCAGGCCTCTGCTCAAAAACTGCACACCCAGAATAAAATGGGTATATCTCTGCTACAGGAAGGTCAGTTTGAATGATTCTGGTGTCGTGGTAGAGGAGAAACATGAGGTTTGTTGAGATGTGTTAATGTGAGTTTATTTGACACCAGGCACGATTTCTGGATTCAGAGGTTTAGAGATGCTGAGCACCCAGAGAGCTGTTTTCACTGTTTTGTACATTCAGACTTCTTGACCATCAAATCTGATAAAGGTTATTTAAATGCTAAGACAATTAATCTTACAGCAGACCTGCAACATGCACATAAACAGTTTGATTCTGGAGTAAACCAGCCCCCTGTAGCGAGTACCAAAAATACCAAACATGGACCTTGGACTTATTTTGTTTACTTTTTGAAATGCAATGAACAACGTGTAAAACTAAGGAAGAGGATTAGAACCACTGAAAAAAGTCAAATTATTATTATTATTACTTGAACTGATGTGTTATTAAGAGTCAAATGTTCACAGTATATAAAGACAAATAAAGGTTTCTTCTCCCAGTTATCCGTTAATTAGCTGCTCTTTCTGCAGGTGTGTGAAGTTTCAGCGCTGCGCGCGGTCGACAGGTGTTCTGACTGACCCGCTTCCTCGTTTGGTTTTACCTGAAACACAGTTTGTTGGGACAGAGAAGGGAAACCAAAGAAAGAGCTGGGCTCCTCTTTAAATCGTCCCTCTGATGTGAGTAACTGACTTTATTTCGATGATGAAAAGCGGGCTGACAGCTCAATGGGATGAAGGAGAAAGGTGGGGGCGTTGTATCGGCTTCTCGCCAAACTTCATTTAAAAAAAGAAGCGTTTTTCTGTTTTAGGCAGAGAGGCGCGTTCACAGCGAGGATCGGGAACATTTTCTCACAGCTGATGTAATTTACATTAAGTTAATATTCGGCATGGATAAATGCCTCCAAAGTGTTTTAAAACTTTTTTTCTTAAAGCAAAGTATTTCATCTCGTGCTCTTACTGTGACTCTACAAAATCAGAACCGGAAGTTGGAATAACGTGAAAGTTTGTTTTCACCTGACGGCTCTAACTGCCCTCTGCCTCATTTCTTTCTTAGACGGTTTGGAGAAGTAAGTTGTGAGATTTTTCAGGAGGGTTTGGTTCACTTCACAGGGGACACCTCCTACTTCATTAATGCTCTGACAGATCCCAAGTCTCGTTGTTTAAATGTGAGAAACACAGTTTGTAGTCTGTTTATCCTCAGCTAACCCAGCATTACCTAAATATACATCATCATCAGTTTGATATGAAACAGGCTGCAGTTTGTTCAGTTATTATTCAGGCTCTCTGCTGACAGAGGGAAGTCTGCAGCCTCCAGTGTTTTCAGTGTTTCTGCTGAACAATAAATCCTCCAAATCTGTCCCAGCATTCATGAAGAGAGGCTAAAACATGACTCATTAATAAGCTGCTTTATGTGTCTGTCATGTTAAAATGCTAAATACACACAGACTGGTTTGGAAACCTAAGAAGTAACTATTATTTTAATGATCCATTAATCTATCGATTATTCTCTCGACTAATCGAGTCGTTGTTTGATCCATAAATTGTCAGAAAATGGTGTAAAATGTCCATGATGACATCATCAAATGTCTGCAAACCAAAGATGTTCAGGACGGTCACAGAGAAGCAAAGAAACCAGAAAATATTCACATCTAGTAGTGGTCGACGGTTAATTTAGTGATCGATTAATAATCGATTGTTTGATTGATTCTTGCAGCTCTTAAGTCTTATATCAGGTGACAGGAGGTCAGGTCATCAGAGATGTTTGAGGCCATGAAGGTGCAAAGCTTTAAATCCACACACAGAATAGTTTTTATAACACACACACACACACACACACACACACACTCCTGGGGTCTTTCTTCTCTTTTCTCTATTTGTCTTTTTCTTTTGTCTTTTGCGTATTTTTTTTCCTCATGACGGTAAAACTGAAGATCTGACACATGAAAGAATCAAAGATCATTTGATAGATCCTCAAACTCTCTGATCTTGTCTTTGTTTGAGACCTGATTTTATCATTAATACGTGTTGTTGTTTCTAAAAGCCGTGTCTCAGTCTCTGTTGTTGGGTTTATTTTATTGATGTAAATGCGTCAGTGGATTCTGCTGATGTTTTCCAGCCTCTGTAAAATCCACATCCAGTTTAATGTGTTAACATCTGGATCTATTCTCTTTACTCCATGAGATTTTTGAAGGTGTTCGTTGACATTTTCCTTGTGGATATATTTCATGAAGAGTGTCTGTGAGCGTGACACTGAGAGCTGTAGAGAACACGTATGTGCGTACGTCACCGTGTGTTGGCTCCTACATGTGTCCTACAGGCTGTTTTGCATCTTATTTCCCTTTACGAAGAAAACGGACGATGCAAATTTCTGTCCTGCTGGAGCATGAATCCTCTTTTGTGGCCCAGAGTTATTTATCCAGACGCAGAGCAGTTAGACACCGAGGAGAGGCTCGATCATCCTGGACTGTTAGAGGTGTCAGATCACCTGAGACCTGAGACCTGGGACCTGGGACCTGGGACCGGTCCCTGTGACTGTGGGAAGGTTTGTTCTGAAGCTTTTTGAATTTCAGACGTGTTGGCTCGTAGTCTTTGTAAAGACTTGGGCTCTTCTCAGACTCTAAAACGAATGTTTGGATGAACTACAGGAGGTCAAGTTTAAAAAATAAGAGTCTGAATTTGTCTGAAAGGGTCACCTGGGTTTGGATCTAAACCATCTATCTGAGGCTTCGTCCAACCGGCCAGGTTCCTGAACTCGGTGTGGAGGAAAGAAGGAGCCACAGTTATCAAAGAGAGAGTTTTTAATTCTGTTTTTCATCTTTAGGCTGAGCTCCTCCTCCTCCTCCTCCTCCTCCTCCTCCTCAGTGGACCTGATGCCTCCTCAGGACTGAGGTCTTGGTATCCTCCACCTGTTCTGAGCTCTCTTCTGGTTTTTAACTGAACTCCTCCTTCGGTCATGAATCCGTACCAAGAAGCAAATCTAAACTGTGATGCTCAAACTCAGCCTCCATCTCCACCTCTGGATTCTTCCCATGATCCTCCAGTCTCGTCACCATCTCCCCGGGTCCCACAGACCGGTCTGAACCCTGTGACAGAGTCCAGTTCTACCTCTGCTCCCTCTCTGCCCTCCTCCGAGCAGGATGGAGGTCAGAACGAGGCAGAAGACTCGGACCTCTCAGTCCCTCCTGCGGTCTTCAGCCTCATGTCTCGGCTTCGATCCACTCTTAGTTTGAACGAGTCTCCTTTGAATCCTTACCCCGCTCCCGCCACGCCGCCCTCCTGCCAGGTCTCCGTCATCATGCCCTCTCCAGACCTCCACCCGTCCCCGCCTCAGTGCTCCGATGACTCCTGTCCGGACCTGGAGTGCTCCATCTGCTTCAGCACGTTCAACAACGTCTTCCGCTGTCCCAAGATGCTTCAGTGCAAGCACACGTTCTGCCTGGAGTGCCTGGCGCGCATCAACGTGAAGTCGGCTCAGCCCAACGCCATCCAGTGCCCGCTGTGCCGCAGCTACACGGCCCTGCCCGACCTGGGCCTGCCCAGACTGACCACAGACTCAGACGTGCTGTCCTACCTGCCGGCTGCCATGCAGAGAGTCTACAGCATCCGCTTCCAGAGGAGCAAAGGGAAGCTGCGGGTCAAAAGGTCAGACTCTTTAAACTTCCACACACACGAGCTTCACGCAGACTTTCTCTGTCGTTTTTTAACTGCATGTTTGAGAGAAGAAGTGATTCCAGGAGAATCTTTGAGCTGCGATGAACGTCTGAGCATTTCAAACAGTCAGTGATTAACTCTGAAACGACCTCCTGATGTCTGTTTGTCATCCAGGTCATCTGACGGTAATAACCGCTGGGGTCAGAGGTCGCAGACATCTGTGAGGACTCTGGACGTGGGGCTCCCCAGCCCGCCTGCAGGGGGCAGCAGCAGCAGCAGCAGCAGACCCGGCGGCTGCGGCGCGGCGCTGTTCGCTCTCACCAGCCGTCCGGCGTGCCAAGCCTTCCTCCTCACGTCTGTGGTGATGATGATGGTGCTGTTGGCGGGCATCGTCGTCTTCCTCCTCATCTACAACAAAGACCCGGACAGTGAGTGACATCACTTCCTGTCTGTCCTCAGCCGTGGTGGAAAACACAGACTGTGATCTGGATCTAATTAATGAGGAGCGTCTGTTTCATCTCTGCGGCTCAGAGACAAAAACTGATCCAGATGTGTCGTGAAAAGCAGAGTTCAGGAGCGTTGAGCAGCAACCGCAGCGCTTCGTCCGCTCTGTGGGAACCATGAAGACAAACTGAGAGAGGGTGGACTGAAGGCTGCTGGGAAACACCCGACCTGAGCCAAAAGCTGAGGGGACAGATCTGAGCTCAGGCTTCAGACCATCAGCCGTCCTCTGTTTTTAATCCTCCAGGTGACGCTGAGGAGTCAGAGCACTTCAAACTGAGCTGCAGCAGATTTTCAGACCTGAACCTGCACCACTCAAACCCTCCACCAGGTGGCGCCTTCCTCCAGTCTCTCTGTTTAAAGTCACTCTGACAGCCGTCAGTGAAGAACGCAGGACTCATGGATTTTCACAGATGCTGGAACGTCGTCATGTTTCTGCGTTTTGTTACAAGAGACAGAACAAAGTCCTGACCTGCTGGACAGTCTGGAACATTCCTTCGTCTGTTTCGTCTTTTTGTTCAGCCGGACTTCACAGAAACGTTAATTTCACCTGGAGAGAAGCAGCTTTGCTTCGTTTGTTTGTTTATTTCACAGTAAATGTTGAATGCACAAAGACACTCGGGTCACCGCTGGAGCGTGAGCCCCGTGAGGTAAAACTGATGGTTCCTGTGGATGGACGGTGGCTTTGGACGGACAAAAAGCTGCTTCCTGTCATGTGATCAGACCCTTCAACAACAGTCTGAGACCATCAGTGACAGAAACATGAAACCACGTGGACAGACTTTAATCCAGCAGGTTTAAAGGGTTCTGGACGTTCATGTCGTTCAAACATCAACACCTGTCAAACTCCGGCTCAGGGTGGAGCTCTGATATCCAGTGTTTACATCCAACAGGAAGCTCTAACAGGAAGTTCTCGCAGATTATTTTCATATCGGAGCAAAAAAACAAAACAAATCCCCTTCTGTTCAAAGCACCGAGGAGGAACTACATGATGTAAACACTGTAATAACATAAATCATCAGTTTGAAGAGCATTCAGCCAATCAGCTGCTCCGTGTGTCCCCGAGTGCTGCTCAGGTATCAGGTACTGAGGGACCAGCTGAGTCTGATCCGCCAGAATCCTGTCACGTTGAAATAAATTCTAAAATAATATTATGAAACAATAAATCAGGCACATTTAAAATCTACAACAACAAAACTTCATCGAACACATTTAAGAGATTTCTGTCCAAATACAGTGAAATTAATCTGTTTTAAATTATTAATCTGAAGTTTAATGTGTTTAAATCTGAGGAGGAACATTTTAATCTGAAGGTTTTTTTCTGTTTTTATCTCTGATTTGTTTTATCCTCATCTGTAAAAATAAATCATTTTATATATTTATGGTCTGTTTTAGCAAAGCTTGCATCTGTTACAGCTGAATAAATTCTTTTTGAAATAATAATAATAATAAATCTCTTTTGTTGTTTTCATACAGGAGAGTTTTTTAAAGATGAGAGCTGGAGATGGAGACCATGAGCACATCTTCCTCCTCTCTCCTGACCTTTAAATCATTCTGTGTTTCATCATTTCTCTCATTTAAAGAAACTTCACATAAACACGTTAAAAACCAGTGGAAGGAATCATCCTTTGAGGAGTTTCGTCATAAATCCCGCCTCTTCTCTGTTTTAATTGGCCAGCAATGAAGCGATGAGGAGTTTTAGTTTCCATGGAAACGTGAAAACAGCAGACGAGACGAGGCACGGATGAGTTAAAGCTGGAATCCTTGGTGCAGGAGGATCTTCTCTCAGACATGAAAGTCTTATTCCTGTTTTCCCTCCGAGCGTCCAGCAGGTGGAGCTAAAGCTTCAGTGAACACAGTGAAGTCAGCTGTGATTTTAAAATCAGGCCCTGAGAAGTTAAGATGATCCTGACAAAAAGAAACCATGTTGTTGTTTTATTTTCATGACTTTGACAGTTTATGAAAATGTTTGTCCTGATGACGTGTTTTGGATTCTTTGGATTCTCTATGGACCAATTTGTGATTGGTCAGACGCAGCAGACTCCGCCCCTTTAATGTGAGCGCGCTCTGATCCAGACTGGAGAACCCTGGATCCACTGAGTGAGTTGACATCCAGCTTCATGGTTTATCAGGACTGAGAATCTCTCGTTAAGTTAATCCAGGTAATGGAGAGAGATCCTGGATCTGTTAATCCAGCTCCGTAGTCCAGGCCTCAGGTCTCTGGTGGTTTTCCTGAGGTATCAGGGTAAGAAGATGCTTCCACCTCTCATGTTTGGTGACAGAAGGTCTTAAACTTGTATAAACGATGGCTGTCTCCCCGTCCGGATGTTTTCTGTCAGTGGACGGAGGAGAGGCTTCTTCAGTGCATTGACCTCATTCAAGACAATGTCATGAGTCTGTCCAGGACACACACACACACACACACACACCGAACACACACTTTGTTGTGGTGATAGAGAGCTTTTGTTGGAGCAGGAGGGAACATCCACTTTGTCTCACGATGCTCTGCCAGTTTCCCAGGATTCCTCTCTCTGCGTGGGCACGTAGGCGGTGAGAGTCTGCGTCTGAACAAACAGAGCTCTGGAGGGTCAGATAGTCTGGTTCTGGGGGGGGGGGGGGGGCTGGCTGTGGATCAGGGGATGACGCAGGTCATGGATGGAGGACACCCTCTCTGATTCACACGTGGAACCACCCTGAGGAACCGAACTGAACCTGAGAGCAGGAAGAGGTGAGGACGTTCTCCTCCAACAGGAAGTACGAGCGGATCAGAGACTCATTTCTGTTCTCTGCAGACGTAGGAACAGACGGGCTGTGGTCAGCGGTCACACTAAAGAATAAAAACAAGAGGTCCCCAGGGTTCCTCCTGGTGTCTCTTTGCTCTGATTTCATCCCAGAGTCCGAGTCCTGGGGAGTAAATCTGAATGAAGCTTCGTCTCTTTCATCAGACCGGCCTCCGTCTCTCTTTGTCCTCCTGCCAGGCTCCAGTTACTCTGCTTGGACAGCTCCCTCCTCTCTGCCTCCAAACACTCATGTGCAAGCTGTCCAAAAACTAAAAACCAGGGTCAGGTTCTTCAAAAGTCCTCCCAGGAGGGGGGTCAGGAGAGGCAACAGCTGCTACTCAGACCTTCACTGATCCCAGCGACTCAAACACACGACACAGATCAGGAGGTTCTAAACCTGAGGAGATGATTTATCTGTCAGAGAGCCACACATGAAGGTCAAACATCAGACACTCAACAGTCTGGATCTGTGGTGTGTGTGTGTGTGTGTGTGTGTGTGTGGTGTGCTCCGACATAATCTCGTCCTCCAAGACAGAAATCAGACCTGACCAAACGTGATCCAACATAAACACAGAAGAAGAAACATAACAACAGATAGCAACAGGCGGCTAACAGCAAACACAACATCAGATTAAGGAGACCACGCTGACGGGGGTTTTTGCTGCTCCTGATGGGGTCATGTGAGCTCTGTGTGAATGGAGTCCAGACTCTGAAGCTGCTCTGGAGACGATCTCTGAAACGACCCAGAAAACACCAACAACTGATCCAGCAGAGGAATCCATCCAGGACGGATTATCTGACAGAAACTTCCAGACTGACTCCAACTTCCTGTTTCATTAAAATCTGAGGTCTGACACTTCATCCCATTACATCACACACACACACACACACACACACATTCCTGTACTTGCTGCTGAGTGAGGACCAAGTTAAAATGCCTACAAGTGAGGACCACCATTTCTGCTTGTTTAAGGAACACAAAAAAACTATTTCTGAACTCAGGGTGGCGCCCTTATCCAAAACACCGCCTTAGATTACATTAAACACCAAGGTTTAGAAAAAAGTTTTTAAGCAGCTGAGTGAGGACCAGGCACTCGCTTTGGGTTTTTAAGGATTTAAAGTAGGTAAACTAGGATGCGGTTTCCATTATTAATATTTAATAATGTAAATCTGTAATGACTAGTGTAACATGTGGAAACCATGCTATTTCCATCACCAGGGCAGTTTCATCATCAGGAGAAGCGTTTTATTTTCAGTGTAAAAGCCAGTTTAGCTCTCAAAAGGTAAAATGTAGAATATTGATTTTCTCGACATTCTGGTAAAAAAAATTAAGCCTAACATGATTTGTTTCATTTGCAAAACTACAAAATTTTTATTTAAGGCATAAATTCTGTGTAACTTTTTTTCCCATGTACAACAGAACTTAAATAGTAGTCCAAACCGGTTTTTGCGTTGCCAGTGAAAAAAAATGGACTTTGGTTGATCATGCATTTGATTAAAATGTAATATGATGAAGACCTTTTGTGGCTGAGCACACATTTTATAATCAATCAAGTGTACACATCAGATGTGTATGCTTCTTTTTCAGAAAGCCACTTCTATTCCACATTGTTAAACACAAACATGGCAGACTCAAACCTTAATGAACAGCAACAGCTCGAGCTGGTGAACACTGGATGATTTATTACTGTCTTGGTAACCACTCCAGTTACAAGACTCATTTTGACCTACTGCACCTATTAACAATATAAATGAAGCAGTTTATTAGAACATTGCAGAACACCAAGGTGTATCCTGAGATATTTTCCTGAAAAGTAACCAACTGCAGGTGTCAGCTCCTACTCGATGCAAACTTCTACCCAAAACATTTGCTGTGCTGTACAGCATGGCTATAAGAGGCTCCTAAAGAAAAGATAAATGAAAATACAAAAACAAACTCTTTAGAACGAAGAATAATCATCCTCTTATTCTCCTTCCCCATTCTCGCTCATCATCGAGCACCTCATCTCAGTTTCCTCACTCTTTTGTTCTCTATTCATTTATAATGTAAGTTTTCTCTTGATTTTAATTATTTCATTATGCACAAAATATTTCACGTCTTTCCATGACCGTGCTGTTAGGACTGGAGACTCTTTGCCAATGCACATCAGGCAGTCCTGCTTTGCTGGAACCTTTTTCAGGGCAATGAACTTGGCAAGGCGTCGTTTCACTGCAGTTCTCTCCTCGTCGGTCCAGGGTCTCTTACCTCGGGGCTTTACAACTATTTCTGGAGCATCTATAAAACAAAAACCAAAAGGATTTTATTAGAGATTGAGTTTATTAAAAAATGAGACCTTTAACAGTTGTATTACCATCTGAACCCTGTCTTAACTGACTAATAACAGAAAGAAAATTAAAAAATATATATAAAAGTTGTTGGATTCAAAAATATGTTTGAAGCACCCACCTTAAAAAATTGTTGACTTAAAGGACACCTTAGTCACAACAAGTACACTTAAAGGATGATTCATGTGCATTGTGCCCCTCACATTATTTTTTTGGTTATCAGTTTACTTAAAATTCAGGTTTTGTTAAGTTAAAGTATTTTTTCCAGTAAATTCCATGTATTTGTCTCTCCTTGTCTGTCCCTAATATTAACATGTTGTTTGATCCCAAAACATTTAAATTAGGATTGAGATAATTCTTACATGCAGAGGGTGATAAAATGCCAGCAGCCATTAAACCCAAAAGAAGATTCAGTCACACCAGACTGCACATCTGTGGGGACACTTGACCTCCTGAACTTTCTTCTGTTAATTTTGGCAGAAAGGTTGCACTTTCAAAAAAGGTAAGAGAACATTTCATCTGCATCTGATTTGTAACTGAGTGGTGAGATTAGTTTCTATCAACACTTTCACATATCAGTCTTAAATCACCACTGTTTGATCCCGTCAGCTGTTTCAGAGCTGTTGAAATTACTGCTGAAACCCATGATGTTACTGCTATTAGAATTTACATCTGTGAACCAGAGGGAGGCTTCAGATACAGGGGATGCTACATATTTGCAAGCAATTAAAAACAGATGGTTAAATGACCAAATATTCTGGGCTGTTCCGTTAGACCAACTGTCAACACTAAATTTACAGATACTGAAATAAGGCATCAGTAAGTGGCTGTAGGCTTGAGGTAATGTGACCGCCTCACATTCTAAGTTCTATGAACCTTATGCTCACATGAATGGGAAAAAAGCACCCAAAATGACCAAGCTGCCCCTTTATACATTAACAGAATGCAGCAAGATGAGTTCATGTTTGTTACAATGTTTACATCTAAAATAAAAAGTTTAAAGTGGCAATTTTTTATTAGATATGTTAATGATAATTGTTGGAAATAGTTTTCTGTCCCTTGCATTGATTAATCTTTAGAGGTCTAGCTCTATGCATTATACTTGCTATAGTATTGTTTGTTTGTAATGTAAAGCCCTGTTCAAAGAGGATCCATAACGAGAAGAGATGTGACGATTTTAGAATGATGCAGGGAGAAGCTGCAGCAGTATGAACTGTCAGTTGCAGAGTGGCTGACTCTATTGTGCGGAGCATCCAAAGATTTCTCCTGTTAAAACCCAAGAGAAATTTTAGAATGTAATAAAGAAGCTATTTCTCCTCAGCCAGTGTGATGAAAGCTCAGAATACAACAGGTGCACCAAATATAGTGATGGTTATTACATTATAGTTGATCACCAACATAAATAGTTAAGTATCATGTCTGCTCCACCTCATTAAAGCAGAGAAGAGGAATAAATGACAGCACTGATAGACCCAGACTGTGATCAGGACAGATACCTGGTCAGAGCAGAGGGAGGATCAGCTCATCAACTGTTTAAACAACAGCATTCACTCTGTAACTGTAGCTCAAGGTCATTCTCTAACAAAATAAGTCAAATAAAATACATGAAAACACCACCTTTTCATCTATTTCCAGCATCCTTAATGTGTCCAGTAAGTTATGTCTTCTTTTTCATTAACATTTAGTTGATGTTTTTGTTGGCTTGGTTTGGAACCTGGTTTTCTATTAAAACATTGTTGGACTGAGATACATTTTTGCTATTCTTGATCTGGAGGAGTGGTCTGCCTCTGAGTGTGTGTTTGAGGACCAGTGACTGGTCTCTCTGCAAATGGCCCACAATTACTGTTGACATTCTTGTTTAGATGCTACAATCAAAGCCTGAAGAGCTGTGGTGTTGTCAGAGTGGACATATGTGTTGATTATTATGCTGTGTCTCAACATCCCTCATTACCTCTTGTATTTAACCTCATGTCTCTCACTGTCTCTTCGCCAGTTCGTTGCACTTTATAGTCCTCGTCCCAGCCTCGTTTCCATAGTCTAGTCTTGCCAATCACATTTTGGATACCTCTGCCTGTCTTTGGATTGTCTCTCCGTGTATGACCTCTGCCTGGCCGACTACCTCCTTTGTGTACCAAACTTTGAACGTTTTATTAAAACCCTTTGTCTTCGGATCTTGGCTTCGAGTTGTGCATTTGTGTCCTCACCTGGTTCGTAGTTCATGACACTGATGATATAACTTGCCATAAATTTAACATCTGTTATACAGACAGGATTTAGAAACACTCTTATTTGTAATCTATAATGTATGAAGATATTAAGACACACTATAATCAATGGGAGAGCTGATGAGTTGGAGCGAGGGCTGGTGGGAGAAATGGTAACTACATAAGGTTTAGACTGTACAGTATTTTATACTTTGGGTGCATGTGCTTTGATGATACACATTTGTATTTGGCTGCTGATATTTTGGAATGTATAACAAAAAAAGGACTTAAAGTAAAAACTTTAGTTACTTACTAAACTCAGATTTATAACACTTCACTCGTGCCAATGTTTCAAACTTACCCAAACCATCATCATCATTTTCTGTAGTTCTCTCCCCTCCATCTATAAAAGAACATGTTTTGATAGAGTCAAAGTCCTTCCATCTGCATCTCAGAATTATACCAACACTACTGTGAAATAGGATCCAAGTCAGACAAAAAACATTACCCATTTTTTCACTGCATGTACCAGTCTTGCCATCACTCCCACCATCGTCATCATAGTCATCATCATTGTTATTATCCTCATCATCATCATCTTTTTCTTCAGCTGAAGTCATCTTTTGTGTCCCTCCAATGGTGCTGTGCTGCAGCTCCCCATCTGTGCAAGATAATTCAAGTCCCACTATTTTATTTAACCTTTATCTAACCAGATGAAAGACTCATTGAGATTGACACCTCTTTCACAAGGGTGAACTGGCCAAGAGAGGCAGCACTAAGAGCGTTACCTGTATTATCAGTGCCTTGACCGGTGTTATCATTCCTATCATCCTCATTAGCACCACCATCATCTTTGTCAACTCGTCTTCTTGCAGTTTTCCTCCGTCTCTTTAAAAGTGACCTTGGTGGAGCTGAATGTGACACCTCTCCATCTGTGAAAGATGACATTAAAACCATGTTAATACCAAGGTAAGTTTCGAAACTCTCCATGTGTGTTAATATTGCCTGGAGTTACCAGAGTCATCATCATCTTCATCTTGTCTTCGTCTTTTAACAGTCTTCTTTTGCCTCTGAACTGATGAGATTGTGGCAGACAGATGTTCTCCGTCTGATGAAGCACACAAAATCATTCACAACATGTTTGATGTTTTCTGGTACTGTACATGTGAAGAACAGCTTTTAACCTCAGATCAGTCAAGGAAATAATTTGCTACATTTTTTTTTTTGCTCAAGCATAGATGGTTGTTGAATTTCAACTGTGATCTCAAACAGACAAAAAATCTTAATTAGAGCTGGCGAGTACAAAATGTAATTGGCAATACAATAATAGGCTGTGATTAATGATGATTAATCAGAGCTTATTATTGTGATTACCAAGTCACAAGTTTAAAAGCTTTGAAGTTTGAAATACTTATATTTACTTGTACTTGGAGGGTAACTAAAACAACTGTTTCTTCTGCTCTGTTTATTTTAGCTAGTGTTTTCTTAAACTAGCTAACCTAAATCTATTGATAAACAGGCAGAAGCCACTCACTGTGGCTCTTAATTAGAGTGACAGGCTTTTCTTATGTAGGCCAATGTGCTGAAAACAGAGAAAATGAGATCTGTGCAAGTAGAGGTAAGTAGAATTTACTAACCAGCTGTGGTTTAACAGTATTAAAACATGATCTATCACATTTTTACATAAACTCCCTTTCTGATTAATGTATTTGTCCCTGATTCATTTTAGTTACTTTTAATCCACAACAGAGATCTCTGTCAGAGTGGAGCATGTATGAGGATGGTGACAGGCAGCTGTTTGTCAGGCTGCAGCAGCGTCCTGCACACAGACACATAGTGCAGGGATGCTCAGAACTGTGGTTATGTTTCACAAGCATTTTATATTTATTACTGATATAGTTAGTCTTATTAACTTCAGTTGTAAGCTGAGAATGAAGCTATGGAAAAAATGCAGTAAAAAGCCTTGGTCAGAATGGATGTGTGCCATGTATGTGTGCTTTTGTGTACTGTTACCATGGAAAGCACTGGTTCTGCTTCAGTTGCCAGAATCAGTGCAAATATCAGTAAAGCCTATTGGTGTTTTATTGATATTTGTTGCAACTTAGAACCAGGTTGTCTGGTCAACGTAAGGTCAAACTTATGAATGTGATTTAAAAAAAAAATTCAAGGTTTCCAGATCATTCACAAGCATTAACACTATGGCATTGACAGCCCTACTCCCAATATGACCATTGATGTGATTTTTATAAACTTACCATCATGAGCTTCCTGTTGTCTGCCTGCATCTGATGCCCTTGTCTTTTTCACACCTTTCTGACCTTTGGTTGGGGTTGCTGCATGTCCTCTGCCTATCAAATTATTTACAGAACAAAATTAGAAAACTTATCTTTCTATGAAATGAAATCAGTCAAAATGCAGATAGATAAGACAGACACACATAGTGGACAGAAAGACAGAAAGAGAGACAGAGAGAAAGACAGGCAGAAGACAGTGTAACTGGAAGAGTGATTACTTAAAAAGGGTATGAACATAAATTTACGTACCACTGATAACAGAGTCCAGTGTTTGCAGACTCTTTCCTTTCAGTGACTCCGCTCCATGTTCCATTGCAAACAGAAGTTTGCCTATCTTGGCCACTTGGAATGTTTTATCCGTCTGCCGATAATACTCGCAGTGGACCCTGATATCATGCCCCATAAAACGAGCAACTTGCTCAAGTTCCTGATTGTTGAGGTCTAGAAGCTGACATAGGGTAGCAACATGCTTTCTTAACTTTGTTGACCTGAGCAGTTCTGGGTTTTTGGCCTTGCTCTCTTCTGCATATCTTCTGAGGCAGTCACATCCACGAAGATTGGTTGTAGTGCCAAGCCTTGCAAATAGAAACGGGTTCTCCTTAAGTATGCCAACTTCGCTCCGTTTTTCAATCAGGAAGTCAAGTGAAGCTTTTGTGCGTTCAAGAAGTAGGATGGGAACCTTTCGTCCTCTCTTTCCACGTGTCACCAAACGTGTCAGTCTGTGGCTCAGTTGTTTTTCCACAGGTGATAGAGTCTCATATATATCCTTATTGACAGGGCCGGTGTCTGCTTTAAGATATGTCTCAAGGGTTAAACGTGATGCTTCTCCTTCACGCTTCTTATTGAACACGATTATTTGTGCAAGGAGGCTCTCACTTAACTTTTTGTAAGCTGTGGCACTCACACGCTCTGTTAACTCTGCCTTTGCCTCATCCTCAGCTTTCCTCAAGTAGTTCTGGAGTGTGACAACATCTTCCGTCAGAGGTACGTTGTCTTCTTTTCCCCACTTCCGCTGCTCAATTGTGCTATGAGCATTAGCCGAGACATAAGTGGACCAGGAGTTATCAAGCAACTCTTTGAACTTTTTTGCCTTCTTCTCAGTTTTGACATCAGACATCATCAAGCAGTGGCCTATCCAGGCCTCAGTTGCCCCTTTGAGTGAAAAGCCAATTTTAACAGCTGTAGATGGCTTTCCATATTCGTTCTTGCTTGCATCATAGTTCGACACTTGCCTTGCTGCTTTAATTGCCAGTTGAAAACTTGCTGGATCACACAGATCTTTAAGACTTGTGATACACTTGTCAATTTTCTTGGCTGCCAACACAAAACGTCCCAGTTCTCTCAACTTTTGTGCAATGTATCTGTGCTGAGATTGTTCACGGCCCTTTTTTGCAAATAATGCATCTCCATATGCACAAATCATCTCATCACTTCTGATATGAGAGGTTACATGATCCTGTAGCATAGAATGAATGATCTTTTCTACTCCATTGCATGGTTCTCTGACTGGAATTAGATGTGAAGAACACTTCTGTACTCTTGCTCTTTTACCTTTGTGTCTTTCCTCTTTCCGTTCTCTACATGATTTCTCATGTCTCCAGAGTTGAGTCCTCTTGAACATTGCATAACAGTGATGACATGGAAGGTAGTTCTCTATGTCTACCTTCCTAGAGGGCTGTTTCCATGTGACAATCTCACCATTTCCTTCTTCTAAAACACTGAGATTGTGTTGCCAGTCACCCTTATTACGAAGGCCTTCTAACACTGTCTTCCTTTGTTTGGAGCCAAGTGGGAAACTAAAAGCGCAGGCGACATCTGGTTCATCAATATGTTTTCTTTCGAGATGTCTAGATATCTTTGCTTGAGCCTTTTTACAGTATATGCAATAATGCACTTTGTCCCAGACCCTGGCACCATCCTTTTTTTTGCTTGTTTTAACAGTAATCTGCAGCCTTTTTTTGCCATCTTGCGACTTTTTTTTCCCTTTTGACTGCATATCTATATGAATTGATTTACTGGATGATGAATGAGTGTGGTGTTTCTCTGGTGTACTGTTGTGGGATGACTGGGACTCCTGTGCGAGCGCCTCTTCTTCACTGGATGATGGTGATGATGATGGTTTGTAGTCTGCATCAGATCCACTGTGGCAGGATGACAGAGACTCCTCTGCGAGCACCTCATCTTTGCTGGATACTGATGGTGTTGGTGGGGGGGAGCAGGCTTGATCAGGTTCATCACCAGGCCTCTCTTTGAGAGGTGTATGGTCACCTGATGAGGGGCAGTGGTCCTTTTTAGCCTTCACAGCAGTGCAAAAGAGGGGAAAAACACAGGAAATTATCAATTCTGCCGATAAATCAGTGCATGACTTAGTGTGAAACCTTCACATTCCCAAAGAAAGGCCTAAACCTCTACATCCACCTACCTCTGAAAATTACCTATCACTGTCTGAACAACATGTGGCATTTCCTTATGCAGGTCAACATATAACCATCTACTAGAGCAGCACAATACATCATTTTAGCATCATCACGAAATGTGCATGCACAATACTCATATCACAAGGTTAGACAATATATGTGAGCCATTCAGTGAAGTTTATGTAACCTGTCTATTCCCAGTCTCATTACTAAATGATCTAAATGAACATCCATTTATATATCTGACCACATTACATGGAACAACTTAAGCAGTTAGAGCTCCTTCTCAGCGCCCTGTCATCTCACCTCTGCTGTTATCAGGGTCGGACAGAGCCACGCGCAGTGTGAGTGGTTGAGCGACAGAGAGAGAGGGAGCGGTGAATGTGAGCAGGGATTTTGACAATCTGACAGGTTTTTTTATAGGGTAATATCACATGATGCACTATAGTAACACTTTCAGGGTTAAAGGCAGCATCTTCCATATCTTTGAGGTCTAAGTTTGGATCTTCTGATAGCCCATTTTATTGTTTATTTCAAGCCTGATGATTTCATGAGCTGTCATTAAAACTGTTCTTAAAACAGCCATAGTTTAATTTTGAAGCAACCTGTTGCTTAAAGTTTGCTTTTCTTCCTACATAAATCCCCCTTTTTTTCCTTTCCAAGGTGGACCATCTTCACTAAATGCATCATGCTTGTTCAAGAAATGTCTCTAAACATTACTTAACATTAATTCACATCTCTAGCAAAATATTATATAATATTATTTAAGCCTACAAAAAAAGGCAAAACAGGAGGACAAACTCTGTGAGCCAATTGAGCATCCATTCAGCCTTTATTTAAGTGTATGCTACCTCTGTGTGTGTCTGTCTGGCTCTCGCATGCAGGCTGGAGGGGCGCAGATGCAAATGATGGAAAACTCTATGCAAGAGCGTGTTATTTAAGTCTGACCTGATGTCACAAGAATCATTTACAGGAAATATTACAGATCAATATCAATAATTAATGGATATCAAAATTATTATGATTCTTTGCAAACACAACACTCACAGAGGCAGAGAGTTATCATTTCAGGAAGTCAGGGAAAAATCAGCTGAACAGACTGAAGCTGAAAACTTTAAAACCATCCTCCTACATATCGCAGGAATGAATATTGCAATAACCTTTTTACCGATGTCATGCAGCCCTAAAGTCAATGTAGGGTGAGACTCAGTTGAGATGAGACATTGCAGCCATATTTCCTAACATACTTAAACCAACTTAAACTGTTTTTAGCGTACCATGAAAGCCAGGCACAAACAGGAGCATATTACTCATATGTGAACATTAATGCAGTTTGATTCATACACATTCTGACCCAGAACTGATAAAGAAAAGAAAAAAAGAGTAATGGATGAGGAGAGAGCTGCCGCAGTGAACTTAAACTTGTTCTCACATAACAACATGACATTGTACAGTGTGTTAGCAACCTTAGACTTCTCTCAGTGCACCCTGGAACATCAGACTATAATGAACATGCTTATAGTTTTGCAGCAGCACCCTAACCACTTGCTGCATACTAACTACAATCATTAACTTCAATATGACTTATAATTCTCTGTACAATCAAATTTCTTTGATTTTTTTCCAGAACATGTCAGACAGTTTTAGGTTGTACTTGTCTACCTAGTATATTACCATTAAAAGTCACACTAGTGATTGAACACCTAGTCTTTAATTATGTCAGCATGGTCAGAAATCAGACAGCTGCTGCGGCTCCCGCGCACATTCATGTTTAAGTATATCGCGTCTCCGCAGTGTGTCTGCAGCGGTACAGCGAGTGCCGGCTCTATCTGTTAACATGAAGTTTGCTTTTGATAATTATCAACAAAAATGATGACGTAATTGTACTTTCCATGCGCTGGAGCAGGGACTGAGCTGCAGGAGGAGAGGATGGGAGAGGAGCAGAGATGCTGCTGAACTCCTGTCCCTCTCATGTTGTGTATTTTCTTATCTTGTGTGTCATTTACAGATACAGAAATTATAATGGTTGTGAAATACTCACATGGTACTGGTATGACTGTCTAGTGGCCGTATCGTGGTCTATCTTTGAGGAGAGCCGCGCGTCTGTCGCGGAAAAACAGGGGAGCCCTAAAACCTCTCTATGACGGAAAAACAGTCACGCAGGAGTCTCGTAGCACTCCCGCTGTTCGTGCCAGCAGTGGAGACACTAACCTGTTTCTATGGACGCCGAAATGAAAACCAAGGCGTAACGCCACAGAGTGCGTTTATTTAGACTGTGTCCGTCAATGTCGGACATGTCACATCAGACTGCAGGGAGTCTGGTGCAGCGCAGGATCAGTCGATCCTGTTAGTCAGGCTGCACGCACTCAACCAGGAGAGGCTGATACTTTAAACAGGCTGCTTTGATGCACGCTTTTGGGGGATGCATTATTTTAGGAAACTCCGAAATTTCGTCCACTAACATTTTCGCCTCCCTTCCTCCGAAAAACGAAAACGAAACCTAAATTTCGCTATTCGATTTGAGTCCATCACCGTTTCCTCGTGTAAAAAAACCCTTTCAACCCTTTGTTAATGAATAATATTCGTCATTTATTTCATCAACGAAAATACCACTGGTATACTTTTAACCAACTCACTGTCATTATGTTTCGTTACACTCCACAAAGCAATCTTAAAGTCATTGTAAGGGCAAAGAAAAAATTACTTACCCATCTGTCTTCGCACTTTCTATGGTGATCTCTCAAAGTTTGGAGTCTCCTTTTAATTCGATCCATTATCTGGAGTCAGGGGAGATTCGGCGGAGAGGGGGGAGCAGGTGTTCACGCAGGTCTCCTCCACATGGCTTCACTTGCTGAACTCTTCACCTCACGCCTCAGGCGCTGATTGGATAATTGATTCACGCGGCATCAAAGTATCAGAGTGGGGGGGGGGGGGGGGGGGGGGGGGGGGGTTGATCACACTGGAGCAAGCAGCTCTGGTGCCTGAACTCTACCTAAAACTTCATTAACCCTTTCATGGTCCTCACTTAAAATTTCACTGAAAGCAACCTCAGCCTTTCACGCAAATCCTAAAACTATAAAAAGGGACACCTAATTAAACAATTCAGATCAAAACATTTGAATTCTTTCTTTATTTATTTATTTATTTATTTATTTATTTATTGAGGAAAAATTTAAATTATTAATCAACATATAGAAACTTTGGCAGTGGCAGAGCGTAGCCAGTCATGTGTGGAGCAACTTAAGCTCCACAAACAGCCAAGACGTGGTTTGTGATGTTTATGGGAAAAATGGTAACAACACAACAAACCTTGTGAAACACTTCAGATTAAACTACAACACAGAATATGAGGCATTTATGATGAGGAGGATAAAGGAAGAAACCACAGAGTCAGGTGCTGCTGCTAAGGCCAGACAGATGCTGAATTTTTCAGTTCTGCAGGCAGGAACTATCCAGGTACAGAAGGAAAAAACTGGAGCTTTTAGCTATATTTAAATTTATCAATATGATTGTGAAATAAATGATGAAATAAGTGTGTTTCAAAAAACAGCTGCCGGAGATCAGCTTAGAGTTGTAATATGTGTACCACTGAGATATTCCCATACAGGCAATAAAGCCTCGATTGGTGGTGGCAGCAGGCTAAGCAGGGGAGCCCAGGTTTCTCTCTCCCTGGCTACTAAGAGAAATAGTCTCTCCAGCGTGTCCTGGGTCTTCCCCCAGTGGGACATCCTACCCAGATGCCTGAACATCATGCCCACAACATTTCTGATGTCTGAAGCACTTGCTATGTAGGCCCCAGGTCCTGTTTGTCTGCCTTAGGCCTGCTTGTAGTAGTGAAGCCTGAGGCCTTCAAACATGGAAAAATGAGCCCTGCTCCCTCATTTGGGGGTCTATTGACACCAAAATTCTCACACAAGTAATAGGCTTCCCAATGCATTTGCGTATTCAATATCAGACCCCTAGCTAAAAAAGGGCCTGAGCATGGGCCTGTTTATCAGTTGATGATTAACCCTTTAATGTACAAAAAGGTAAAAAAGGGTCATAATCTCAGAAATTCCTCAGTTGAGTTGGCCCAAAATTCACAGGTTTGTATTGAATCCAATGTGAATACTTATGTACATTTTCAGACCTCCAGGGGGCTCAAGGCATGAACAGGAGCCCCCCCCAAAAAAACACATTTTTTTTCTCACTACTGTTGCTATTTTGCTCTCATTTGACCTCTGTGACTTACAGAGACTTACTTACAGAGATGAAACTTAGGCTATAGAACCTTGGATATTATAAAACCATATGCTGTTGGAACCATTTTGCTAGCCTCTCCAAAACAGGAAATAGCTCCACGAACCACCTTCAGACACGCCCTTGAAAATGTTTGTGTATGGAAATGACCTGATTGACATCCAAAAGTTTTGGATGAAGCTCATTTGAAGCAAAAATGGCCCATTTATTGGGTTTCAAAAACCAGACTTGTGCAAGTTTTCCATGGACCAAGAAGGCACAGGAAAGTCAAAAACCCACCACAGTTCAGCTTCAGATAGAGTCACAGTAGAAAAAAAAATCTTGTCCATTTCTGGAAAATCAGGTGTTGTTATTCTCTTATACCCACACCATCATGCTAGTTTTGGCAATTAACCCTTCCACGTCCAACAGGCCACAATAACCAATTAGGGTCAAATATGTTATTCCTCAAGTGATTTGAACCAAAATACACAGCCTTGATATTTAGTATAATATGAAAACCCATTAATCTTTTCAGACATCCAGGGGCTTCAGGAGGCCTATTTTAAGAATGTTCTCTGATTATTACATCAACATAAAATTTTTTGAAAAATTGTTATGCCTTAACCAATCTGGCTCATCTTTTCAGAGGTGATAGACCCCTAGACTAGCTTTCCACATTAGAATTTTCAGCCAGGACAAACATGCGAAAACCAGCACTAGCCACACGTCAATAACATCATGATGGGAAGCATGGCCTATTGTACCAGGGAGCCCCATTTAGGGGCCTAAGCCAAAAGTGGCATGCCAAACTTTAAATCAGTGTTTCTCAACCACAAGATGCCTTTGGACAAAGGAGGCCTTCACATAAAATCGAGACAAATAAGATTTGTCTTAATATGTATTTACAAAGAAAAATGATTCTGAGGCCAAGTAAATGAGGTTGGCAACCAGCAGACATGAAAATTTTCATTGTCACCTAGTGAACCATATCAAAAATAAAATGACATTGACACATCAAATAATGCTGTAGAAAGCCACAATTTTATGCCTCCAAAGTGAATTAGTGAAAAATATAGAGATCTCAGTCCTTTATGTCCAGGTACAGGAGTGAGACCTCCTGTTCCTTTTTCCTATCTTTTCTTGGCCTGTGTAACTACAGAGCAGCTGCGTAATTCACCGCATGCATCCTTTGTGTGGTCATACCTGCAGACCAGATTGGACGATCTGGATGATTGACACCTCTGTGTTGTCATCAGAGCCAATAGAATTGAAGAACAGTAACTAAATCAAGCTAAGCACCACCATTGGCTAATAGTGAGCCATCCAACACATGGAGTGAAATTCAGCATCCCCTCACCCCACCCAAAAATGGCTGCACAATTAACTACAACAAAGGCAGTTACATTACAAGATCGAGAGCAGCAAATGACTGACAGAGAGAGAGAGTAGAGAAATTGATTGAATAGTCAAAAGACAATCATGTCTCTTTAAAGACAGCTATTCAATTGGGCCCAAAGCAAAAAGAAGAATCAGCAGTTAGACTTGTGATTTATAGCATAGCAAGGTTAGCTACAGTTGCTAGCAAAGATGCTAACGGGGAGCAACATAGATGATTTCTGGGCTGAATTTCTTTCTTGATCAAAGGTAAGTATCCACTTTAATCCTAATAATGCTGACTGTTGACTCTATGATGACAAATATGACTTACAGCAGAGCAAACGGCTGTTTGTGCTATGAAATCATGAAGCTAAGTAAGTTAAACAAAGAAAACCTGTAAGTCCCATTGTTGTGGGCATTAGATGTGCATGTAAAATTTTAGAACTGTAAGCTCTACAGCTGGTGGACATTTGTGCTGTGAAATATTTGGTACACTAGTTTATATTTGCAAATATTGAACAGTAAGAACACTGCAACGCAATTTATTGCCTAAACCTCAGTGGTAAAAATTGTGAAAATTAAGTATAAAATAGCATCAAAAGCATGAATTTTTGAGCCAGATCTAATAAATAAATCCTTCATGTCTTTGTATCAACCAAAATTGTTAATATAAATGGACATTTCTAATAGTGAATTTTCAATATTTTCCTGGAGTTAACCTACTTCACATCTTAAAGGTGCATACCTCAACTTTTCTGCGTGTTTAAAACTCATTTTAATCACTTTGTTTTAAATGTAAATGAGTGGACAGGCTTCTAAATAAACTAAAATATGAGCTATTAATCACCCTCTTTCATTTTGTCTATCAGCTTTTATCCATCTTTTCTTTTAAGTTCTCAGGTCACACTTTTCCCCGAAATAGGACGTCAACGTAAAAATTGGTGTTGTGTAGGATTCTGGTTGTTTGTCCTCTAACTTGGTGTCTGGCATCTAGCCTTGGGTCTAGTGATCAGTATCTCATATTTTATCTCATGTAAAAGTCTGTCAACTCATTCCCATTAAAACCACAATGATTATAATATGTTGGAAATAGAGGGAAGTGGAGTTATGCACCTTTAATCTGGAATTTTTAAATTATGATTAGATTAAGCATACTTACAAAATGAATATTATAATTAAATTAAAGTCATAAACCTTGGCATGCAGCAGGTAAAGTCATGGACAATGCTGAGGTTGACTTCTGATTCACAGCCTCTGATTTGGCATTTAAGAGGAAACTTAAACTGCAACCAGTCCTCTGGTTGTTGCTCATCTAACTGTTGTGATAACACGTTATACATCATATAAGCAAGTGAAGCCTCACCACCACTGTGCAAAATCCACTTTTATATTTGAGAACCTTTGTTGTATTTATGACTATATGGACTGCAACTAAAACCTATTTTGATAATCTGCTGATTATTTTTTCGATTAATTAAAGAATCAGACTTAAAACATGCACCTTTTTTCTTAAATTACCTTTATTCAGAAACAAGTATTTTTCACAGTACTGATACAACAATGTGAACAGTGCTTTAAAAAAATCATAATTAATATTTGCATGAAGGTCAGTAACACAAAGAACATCTACAGAAAAGATGTTCTTTAATAAATATAACAGATGAGCTCCATGTGCAGTATATCAAAACATAGTTATAGATTGTGTTTGTACCTGTTATGTTCAGTTAAAGAAAGTTAAATAAGTTGCAAAAAAAAAAAAAAACATTGTTATGACAGTAACCAAGTTTTCTGTGATGTTAGTGAATACGTCAGACTGATAACAGAGTTACATGAGAGGCTGTTAGCCTGTCAGTCATCCCTGACACCTATGACAGGGATCTGTACAAGACAGCATGCATGTGATCAGCTGAAGGGCAGAGGAGGCGGGTCTCTGTGTGCAGTTGCAGGAGAGAGAGATGGTAGCTGCGATCTCTGCTGCAGCTTACACTTATGTTAGTTTGGTAAACTTCTCGTACTCGTCTAACGTGATCAGTTAACAGCAAGACAGGATGAGTTCTTAGAGACATACCAAAAATTCCCAACATTAAATTGGAACATATGTAGAGTTTTGAAGCAGAACAGGGAGGGAATTGAGAATCCTGATTGCCTGGTGGAAAAAACTGTCTCTGAGCCTGCTGCTTTTGGCCCGGAGACTCTGCAGTCTCCTTCCCGACGGCAGCAGGTTAGAGAGACTGTGGAATGGGTGGGTGGGGTCACCTACAATCCTTGTGGCTTTGCGGGTGAGGCGGGTGTTGTAAATGAAGGAAGAGAGACACCAATGATCTTCTCAGCTGCTTTCACAGTGCGCTGCAGGATCTTGCGGCAGGAGATGGTGCATGCGCCGTACCACACGGTGATGCAGCTGGTCAGGATGCTCTCAATGGTGCCTCTATAAAAAGAGAACATAATGGGGGTCGGCGCTCTTGCTCTTCTCAGTTTCCGCAGGAAGTAGAGTCGCCGTTGAGCTTTCTTGGCCAGAGATGTGGTGTTGATGTTCCAGGACAGGTCTTCGGAGATGTGTACACCCAGGAACTTGGCACTGCTCACCTGCTCCACTGCAGCAGCGTTGATGGTTAGTGGAGAATGCTGGGTGTGCTCTCTTCTGACGTCCACTACAATCTCCTTCGTCTTCTCCACATTTAGGAGGAGATTGTTGTCCTTACACCACTCGGCCAGGCGTCTCACCTCGCTCTTGTAGTTTTTCTCATCGTTATTGTTGATGAGAGCCACCACGGTCGTGTCGTCTGCGAACTCGATGAAGAGGTTGGAGCTGGATGTAGGTTTGCAGTCGTGGGTTAGCAGAGTGAAGAGGAGGGGGCTGTGCACACATCCTTGGGGGTTCCCTGTGTTCAGCGTGATGGTGCTGGAGGTGTTGCTGCCGACCCGTACCGCTTGTGGTCTCCCCGTCAGAAAGTCTAACAGCCAGTTGCACAGGGAGGTGTTGAGTCCCAGCTGGACAAATTTGAGGATGAGCTGCTGAGGGATGATCGTGTTGAATGCTGAGCTGAAGTCGATGAACAGCATTCTGAGGTGTGGGTCTTTAGTCTCCAGGTAAGTGAGGGCTGAGTGGAGGGCAGTGGAGATGGCATCATCGGTCGAGCGGTTGGACCGATATGCAAACTGGTAGGGGTCCAGTGTGGGGGGGGGGGGGCAGATTTGATGTGGTGCATGACTAGCTGCTCTAAGCACTTCATAATGATGGGAGTGAGTGCGATCTGGCGGTAGTCATTGTAGCAGGAGGGAGACGGCTTCTTCGATGCAATGCATCAATGATGAAAAATGTTGTAGATGCTTTTAATAATTGATTTTAATCAATTTTACCAATTAATTGTTGCAGCCCTAATGACTATGGAAAACAAGGACATGTAGCCCCCCCCCCCCCCCCCCCCCCGTTTTGTAGTGCTCATGCAAGATGGTTTAAAACAGCCTGTAGCCTTTCTATGATTGTCCCAGTGTAGTGGTTTTGGAATCTGACCTGTTCCTTTGTGGTCTGGATGTGAAAAAACACCAAAGTGTCTCTTTGTTGCATTTTCACAAATAGAATAAAGTTTTACTATAACAGAAAATTGTCTGTAAAAAGTCTCCATCCTCTTAGTAATGATCAAGTAAGAATTTCTTTTGTGTAAGTATAGTAAATTTAGGATCTGAACCATATAAACTATAGTCTAGATGAGAAAAACAAAATGTCCTTATATTTTGTATTCTATTTAATACAATAAAAGTTTAACACATATATCAGTGGGTTTTGGACAGAACTTAAGCTTTAATTTCCTTGATTTTATTATATTTAAATACTTTTCAAATCTTAATCCCTAAAATTAAACCAGCTAACATTGAAAAATAGCAGTGTAGCACAAATACAGCACAAATTCATTAATCCTCCATTGAATTACATAAAAAAAAAATAAAAAACTCATAAGATTTATAAATGTCTATGCAAAACAAAATAACAAACAAAAAAAAAACATTTCTAGTAATGGTTTTTAGTATGGCAGCAAGGGATTAGTCCTACAGGCTTAACTGTTTGGGAATGATTCGGCCGCAGTACCTAATTTCAACAGTAGGTGGAGCAGAGAGCAAAAAGTGTGTAAAATTCCAGCGAAAAATTCTTGACATTGACCCACTCTGAGGACTTTTTGGGAAAATCACAGGGAAGCTTCAATACAGTCTTAGAAGGTGATTTAACGGCTGACAAAGTGAGGACCGGCCAAAATGTCCTCACTTCCCAAAATGTCCTCACTCTGTTGGTTTAAAACTCACGCCGGTCCTCACAAAGCAGTAAGTACAAGAACACACACACACACACACACACACACACACACACACACACACACACTCTATCTGACCATCACTGCTCTGACTGTCTGCTCTGAGTCACCTCTCAGTTCAGGTTATTTCACAGATTGAGTCGAGCTGCGTCCTCTATTCTCTGAACCCTCGATGGAGTCATGAGGTCAAAGGAGGAGACGTCTTCAGTGGGGGTGAGGGGGGGCGGACTTTTCTGCTCCCACAGGTAGCTCAGCTTCAAAACACACAGGGGGGTTTCTCTGTAAGTATGCCCAATCCAAGAGGACCCCGTCTGATCCACAGAGACCGAGCCAAGAGGACCCCGTCTGATCCAAAGAGACCGAGCCAAGAGGACCCCGTCTGATCCAAAGAGACCGAGCCAAGAGGACCCCGTCTGATCCACAGAGACCGAGCCAAGAGGACCCCGTCTGATCCACAGAGACCGCTGCGCTCATGAGCCTCCAGGAGACGTTAAAACTGCAGTCAATAATCAGTTTATTTCAACAGACCTCAAACAAAAGAGTGATTGAGACCTTTATTTTGAAAGGGTCTGACGTCATGAGTTCCTCCGCTGTCTGCAGAGGACGACGCTCCTGACTCAGGATCAGTGGAATCATGCTGTGGATACAGAAACAGAAGCGTTACCTGTAACATGTCACCTGACTCTGCTTGTCTGTGTGTTTGGACTCTTTTTGGACGTCTCCAGAGGAAACTTCCCGACTCTACAAACACTGATGTGACTCAGCGCTGCCCCCTGCAGACAGGACACTGCAGGTTCACAGAGGAATCACACCTGCTGAGAGGAGGCTGAGCGCAGCACCTGCACTAAAGGGGGCGGAGTTTCCAGGTGGGTCGGGACATGAAGCTGAAATCCCCGGCTCTGCAGCGGGCCAGGAGGAACTGAGGATCTGTGGCCAGGTCCAGAGTCTCTGCTCTGTGGAGGCAGAAGAGGAGGAACCGGTTAAATCCAGTTACTGACTGGAGAAACTTTTCAGTTTACAGCCACTCCAACTCAAGAAGTGATAAAATACTGGAGAAGTACAAAATACTAATATAAACAATAACATAAAATAAACACATTCCAGGGCTCTACATTAACACCAGAAAAACGTGGGAGAAAATTCAGTTTGGCGAGTGTTGAAACGGACTCATGAGTCAGCCCGGCCGGGGACAAAAGAAGAACTTTATCATCTACTTCATGTTGGAGTTCAGCAGGGGTTGGATGTGAGTTACTGAACAGAGCTGATCAGCTGACAGAGCTAACAGACAGGATCCAGAGGACAGTGGTGCAGTACCTCTCTGAGTCCGGCTCTGAGGTCTTAGGTTTTCGTGCTCCACTTCTGATCTCGATGGATTCTCTGAGGGTGGAGTCTCCTCCCTCTAGGAGGTTTCTCTCCAGGATCCTCAGCAGGTCTTGACTCAGCAGAGTCCCCACAGCTTCTCCTGAGGCCTGCAGAGAGCACACCAAGGTTACAGCGAAGGTCTCAGAGCGAAGGTCTCAGAGCGAAGGTCTCAGAGCGAAGGTCTCAGAGCGAAGGTCTCAGAGCGAAGGTCTCAGAGCGAAGGCATAACCGCTGACGTCAATGTGTTGGTTTCATCTAAACTTATATTTTAATTTTTAGAGTCGCCCCCTGCTGGACAGTCCAGTCTCCCTACCTGGGACCTCTCTACCTGAGACCTCTCCACCTGAGACCTCTCTACCTGAGACCTCTCCACCTGAGACCTCTCTACCTGAGACCTCCCTACCTGAGGCCTCTCTACCTGGGACCTCTCTACCTGAGACCTCCCTCTTGAGACCTCTCTACCTGGGACCTCTCTACCTGAGACCTCCCTACCTGAGACCCCCCTACCTGGGACCTCTCTACCTGAGACCTCCCTCTTGAGACCTCCCTACCTGAGACCTCTCCACCTGAGACCTCTCTACCTGAGACTTCTCCATCTGAGACCTCTCTACCTGAGACCTCTCCACCTGAGCCCTCCATACCTGATACCTCTCCACCTGAGATCTCTCCGCCTGAGACCTCCCTACCTGCGACCTCTCTACCTGAGACCTCCCTACCTGAGACCTCCCTACCTGAGACCTCTCTACCTGAGGCCTCCCTACCTGAGACCTCTCTACCTGAGACCTCTCCACCTGAGACCTCTCTGCCTGAGGCCTCCCTACCTGGGACCTCTCTACCTGGGACCTCTCTACCTGAGACCTCCCTCTTGAGACCTCCCTACCTGAGACCTCTCCACCTGAGACCTCTCCACCTGAGACCTCTCTACCTGAGACCTCCCTCTTGAGACCTCCCTACCTGAGACCTCTCCACCTGAAACCTCTCTACCTGAGACCTCTCCATCTGAGACCTCTCTACCTGAGACCTCTCCACCTGAGCCCTCCGTACCTGAGACCTCTCCACCTGAGACCTCTCTGCCTGAGACCTCCCTACCTGCGACCTCTCTACCTGAGACCTCCCTACCTGAGACCTCCCTACCTGAGACCTCTCTACCTGAGACCTCTCCACCTGAGACCTCTCTGCCTGAGACCTCTCCACCTGAGACCTCTCCACCTGAGACCTCCCTACCTGAGACATCCCTACCTGAGACCTCTCCAACTGAGACCTCTCTACCTGAGACCTCCCTACCTGAGACCTCTCTACCTGAGACCACCCTAAATGAGACCTCCCTACCTGAGACCTCTCTACCTGAGGCCTCCCTACCTGGGACCTCTCTACCTGGGACCTCTCTACATGAGACCTCCCTCTTGAGACCTCTCTACCAGGGACCTCTCTACCTGAGACCTCCCTACCTGAGACCTCCCTACCTGGGACCTCTCTCTTGAGACCTCCCTACCTGAGGCCTCTCCACCTGAGACCTCTCCACCTGAGACCTCTCTACCTGAGACCTCCCTCTTGAGACCTCCCTACCTGAGACCTCTCCACCTGAGACCTCTCTACCTGAGACTTCTCCATCTGAGACCTCTCTACCTGAGACCTCTTCACCTGAGCCCTCCATACCTGAGACCTCTCCACCTGAGACCTCTCCGCCTGAGACCTCCCTACCTGCGACCTCTCTATCTGAGACCTCCCTACCTGAGACCTCCCTACCTGAGACCTCTCTACCTGAGACCTCCCTACCTGAGACCTCTCTACCTGAGACCTCTCCACCTGAGACCTCTCTGCCTGAGACCTCTCCACCTGAGACCTCTCCACCTGAGACCTCCCCACCTGAGACCTCCCTACCTGAGACCTCTCCAACTGAGACCTCTCTACCTGAGACCTCCCTACCTGAGACCTCTCTACCTGAGACCTCCCTACCTGAGACCTCTCTACCTGAGACCTCCCTACCTGAGACATCCCTACCTGAGACCTCTCCAACTGAGACCTCTCTACCTGAGACCTCCCTACCTGAGACCTCTCTACCTGAGACCACTCTAAATGAGACCTCCCTACCTGAGACCTCTCTACCTGAGGCCTCCCTACCTGGGACCTCTCTACCTGGGACCTCTCTACATGAGACCTCCCTCTTGAGACCTCTCTACCAGGGACCTCTCTACCTGAGACCTCCCTACCTGAGACCTCCCTACCTGGGACCTCTCTCTTGAGACCTCCCTACCTGAGGCCTCTCCACCTGAGACCTCTCCACCTGAGACCTCTCTACCTGAGACCTCCCTCTTGAGACCTCCCTACCTGAGACCTCTCCACCTGAGACCTCTCTACCTGAGACTTCTCCATCTGAGACCTCTCTACCTGAGACCTCTTCACCTGAGCCCTCCATACCTGAGACCTCTCCACCTGAGACCTCTCCGCCTGAGACCTCCCTACCTGCGACCTCTCTATCTGAGACCTCCCTACCTGAGACCTCCCTACCTGAGACCTCTCTACCTGAGACCTCCCTACCTGAGACCTCTCTACCTGAGACCTCTCCACCTGAGACCTCTCTGCCTGAGACCTCTCCACCTGAGACCTCTCCACCTGAGACCTCCCCACCTGAGACCTCCCTACCTGAGACCTCTCCAACTGAGACCTCTCTACCTGAGACCTCCCTACCTGAGACCTCTCTACCTGAGACCTCTCTACCTGAGACCTCCCTACCTGAGACCTCTCTACCTGAGACCTCTCTACCTGAGACCTCTCTACCTGAGACCTCTCCACCTGTACCTCCAGCAGGTGTCTGAGGACAATGGCTGCCTTCCTCATGTCATCCTCCAGTACAGCCCGTCTCGTCGTCTCCTCCTGTAGCTCCGCCTCCTGCTGAGCAGCCATGTTTGTTTTCTGAAGGTTCTCCTCCATTGCTGAGCTGATCTGTTGCCTGAAACATGAGAGTGGAGGGAAACTCAGAGGCTGATTATGTTCTGCTGCGACTCTGTCATTAATCTTAACCTCAGCTTTAACTGGTTTTCATTCACCTCTTTGTTTTTCTGACATGTTTCAGGTCTGACTGCTTATTGGATGATCACAAACAGGATGTGATGTCATGTAACATCACATCTGTAACATCTGTAACTTAAATCTGTGTTTTTGCTGAGCAGACCGGGCGCCCGGCGAGGCTGCAGTCCTCAGGTGTGTTCAGCAGGAACAGGTGAAACCTTTACCTGAGCTGCTCCATCTGAGCCATGACGGACTCGGAGATTCTGACACATTTCATCGTCTTCATCTGCAGCCGTGTTTTCATCTCTGTCAGCGTCTCTGCGTCCTGAGGAAAGAAGAGGCTGTTTTTATTTAACCCTCTGCTGTCTGTGTTAAGACCCCCCCCCCCCCCCCCTTTAGTGTTTTTATTCTTCTTTAGATAAAAAATATCTTAAATATTTGATTTGTTCATTTAACATCAAACAGGATGAAAACATTTTTTTAAGCCCTGAAAAGAAAATAACTTTTACTGTTCGAGGTTATTCTGCACTGTAATTTATTTTATCTACGGTGTTGTTTTTAATGTTTTTATGCACTTTATATCTCTGTGCAAATATGTCAGCAACTGTTATATTATTAATATAATAAAATCAAAAACTACAAAATAATTTCTGTTTTATGGTGAGTTTGGATAAAATGCTCCAAACTGTGCTTAAAAAATAAAAATGAAGAAAGTATTTTTTTAAAAATGTTAAGATGAGATGAAGACTGTTTACGATTTGAAAACCAACCTCTGCTGTGTTACTCAGACTCCTCCTGGGAGCCACCTCTCTGTGGTGTTGCTGAGTGGATGGTTTGATTCCCGGTCTTAACTGGTTTTTAAAACTGTCATCATTTAACTGCAGACTGAAGGTCTGAGTTTGGATCCAGACTCTCTGTGGATGTCAAACATGTCTGGAAGCTGTTCTTACCGTCTCCATGGTGGACAGACTCCTCTCCATCTCTGCAGCATCAGCCTCCAGCTGCTCTATCTCTGAGTACAGTTTGGACTCCTTTGTTTCTGCCATGGAGATCTGTTCCCTCTGAACCTGGACCTTATCCAGAACCTCCTGCAGCTGCAGCGCCAGCTCCCTGTGCTGAGCCGTCTCCTCCTGGACGATCTCTGAGATCTTCTCCTCAGACCAATCCGTCACTGTCTCCACCCCCTTAGAAAACACGCTGTGGTCACAAGAGAGAGGACGTAAGGAGAAACTTTTACCAGTGAGAAGACTCTCCTCCAGGTGTAGCGCTGACTGTCAGACTCCACCTGTCCATCTCTGTCTTTATGTCCCTCTTCAGAGCCTCCACGATGGTTTCATGCATCTTCTCCTCGCTGAGCAGCTTCTCCTCCAGAGACTCAAAGTCACACATCTTCTGCTCCAGCTGCTTCTTCTGCAGGTCCTTCTCCTCAGACTCTGCATCTGGTGGTGAAAATGTTTACAGAGACTTCATCATTAAAAAAGAAGCTGCAAACCATGAAGTGTTTACCAAAGATGTTTTTATCTCACCCAGCTCCCTGATCTGTGAGTTCAGTTTGTCCACCCGCTCCTGCAGCTCCTCCAGCTCCAGGCTCTGCTGCAGCTTCAGCTCCTTCAGGGTCTGCTCTGCAACCTGCTGCTGGGTCTCCAGCATCACGGCCAGCTCGTCCACCTCCTTCTCTTTTTCAGCCTTGAAGCGTTTCAGTAACTCAGAGTCTTTCTCGTCTTCTTCCAGCGCCTTGCACTGGAGGACGAGGTTCTGGTTCTGCTTCTCCAACTCGTCACATTTCAGCTGACACCTGCAGGATGGAGAGCGGCATGCAGACATCTTTAAATCAAGGTCCTGGAGTCTTTAAAGAGGCACAGTGTGAAGTTTCTGAACTACTACTACCAAAACTACTACAAAACACTCTGCTGACCATAAGATGACTGAGCTGAAGGCCTGGAGGAGTCTCCACTCGCTCTGGATGCTACAAACTGTGTTCACAGACAGTGATTTTAGAAGCTAATATGAGCTAATGCAGCGACTTCCACTACAGAGTCAGGACATTTTTCAGTTTTAACACTTGATGTATTTGGACCACTTTTAATATAAATATTAATATAAAAATTTTCTTTTATTGTTTCTGAATTCACTGGTGATTGTTTTGTGTTTTATATATTTTTTTTAGTTTTTTTTATTTGCTTCATATTTTACTCTTTTTTTTTTTTCATTCTTTTTATATCCAGAATTATTTTTCTTAACTTTGAATTTTACTTATTTATTTACTCTTGTGCAGTGATCTTGATGTTTTTAAAATGTGCTATATAAATGAAGTGGGTTAGATTGGATAAATAAAGAGTTTAAATGATTTTAACATCTTTTTTTCTTATGAACTTTTTAAAACAACTTCCCTTCATTTCTCTGCCAAAGGTTGGAGGCTGGCTTTGAGATTTAATCCCTAATATGAACATATGAAACCTGATTATGGCTGTAATTTTAAATTATTTCAGCGGAATATTTAAGATACGACATCACAAACGGCTGTTTAACGTTAGCATTATATTAGCATGTTCTTACCTTTCCAACTTCTTATCCAAATACTGAATGTGCGTCAAATACACAGACGTTTCTCTGTCGTCGGAACAGTTTTCATCGGCCATGCTCATCTGATAAACTTCTAGAAATTTAATTTTAATTTTAAGATCAATATTTGCTGTTTTAATCCCACTTTCAGCTCGTTTTATGTTTTAAATTGAACAAACGGCTCCTCAGACTAACGGTTTCTGTTGCTACGGAATGCTGCCTTCATGCATGCTCGGAACTCCCACACTCCTCACGAGAACATCCAGGTTCCGCTGCTTTGTCGTTTAAAATGTGCTCTAGTTACAAAACAGAAGGGCCTGGCCTGACTTCTTCAGCATCCTGAGTTTGTAAGAAGGTTATGTGAAGATTAATTGTGTTTTAATCTGAATCAGTCCGCTCGTTCATGTCTTGCCTGAGGAATTCTTAGTCATATAACAACAAACACATCACCAAACTCACGCAACCCTCAGTCCTGTGAATTCCTGTACCTGCAGACAGGTGTTCCCTCAGCCTGTGGCTGCCAGATCCCCCACAGCTCCACAAACAGAGCTTATATCAGATACCTCTGTCTAATTACAGCTCGTGTGAGGGATCTTTAGCCACTTATGAAACACACAGAGTTTAACAGGATAATGATGCCTTTGAGTGACCTACTAAAGGAAATCAGACCATCAGCAGAGGAGCTCAACTGAGTCTTTGTTATTTTTAATACTTTATATATATATATATATATATATATATATATATATATCAGGTTGGCATCTACGGAAGAGGATTAGGGCCACTGTGAAAAAAAAAAAAAAACGTCCGATAATTTTTTTAAATGATCAATTTTCTGAGAAAAAGGCAACTTTAACCTCAGAATTTTGACTTTTTTTCTATAATAATAATAATAATAATAATAATAATAATTTATTGTACGCTATTATTTATTTTTTTTATTTATATTTTTTCAGTGACTCTCATCCCCTTCTGTAGATGTTAGATGAAGAGATTGCAAACATAAAACTCTAAGCATGCTGCAGAAACATACAAAGTTCACCAGTGGCATGCACAGACTCCCTCCAAGAGTACACTTTGGTGTATTTTGCCAAAAGAACTTTTAAGGCATTAAAGACACTCAGCGGTTTAGAAGATATTAGAATCAAGAGTTTGTCCAATCAGAGGCTCAGCTCACCTCATGTGACTGACAGGCGCCCTATTAAAAAGGAAGCTCAGGGCTGCAGTAATTTTCTGCATTTGTTAAGAATAATCACATGAAACCATTAATGTTTAAAGTGAAAATGTTAGAATGAGACACAGACCTGTACCTGTACCTGTATCTGTACCTGTACCTGTATCTGTATCTGTATCTGTATCTGTACCTGTACCTGTACCTGTATCTGTATCTGTATCTGTACCTGTACCTGTACCTGTATCTATACCTGTATCTGTATCTGTATCTGTATCTGTACCTGTACCTGTACCTGTACCTGTATCTGTACCTGTATCTGTATCGGCACCTGTATCTGTATCTGTACCTGTACCTGTACTTGTATCTGTACCTGTATCTGTATCTGTACCTGTACCTGTATCTGTACCTGTATCTGTATCGGTACCTGTATCTGTATCTGTACCTCTATCTGTATCTGTATCTGTATCTGTATCTGTATCTGTACCTGTACCTGTACCTGTATCTGTATCTGTATCTGTATCTGTACCTGTACCTGTACCTGTATCTGTATCTGTATCTGTATCTGTACCTGTACCTGTACCTGTATCTGTACCTGTATCTGTATCGGCACCTGTATCTGTATCTGTACCTGTATCTGTACCTGTACCTGTACCTGTACCTGTATCTGTACCTGTACCTGTATCTGTACCTGTACCTGTACCTGTACCTGTACCTGTATCTGTACCTGTGCCTGTACCTGTACCTGTATCTGTACCTGTACCTGTATCTGTATCTGTACCTGTACCTGTACCTGTACCTGTATCTGTACCTGTACCTGTACCTGTACCTGTACCTGTATCTGTACCTGTACCTGTACCTGTACCTGTACCTGTATCTGTATCTGTATCTGTACCTGTACCTGTACCTGTACCTTTACCTGTATCTGTACCTGTACCTGTACCTGTACCTGTATCTGTACCTGTATCTGTACCTGTACCTGTACCTGTACCTGTATCTGTACCTGTACCTGTATCTGTATCTGTATCTGTACCTGTACCTGTACCTGTATCTGTATCTGTATCTGTACCTGTACCTGTACCTGTATCTGTATCTGTACCTGTACCTGTACCTGTAACTGTACCTTTTCCTGTTCCTGTACCTGTACCTGTACCTGTATCTGTACCTGTATCTGTACCTGTACCTGTATCTGTACCTGTACCTGTATCGGTACCTGTATCTGTATCTGTACCTGTATCTGTACCTTTACCTGTATCTGTACCTGTATCTGTATCTGTACCTGTACCTTTATCTGTACCTGTACCTGTACCTGTACCTGTACCTGTACCTGTATTTGTACCTGTATTTGTACCTGTACCTGTACCTGTACCTGTATCGGTACCTGTATCTGTATCTGTACCTGTATCTGTACCTTTACCTGTATCTGTACCTGTATCTGTATCTGTACCTGTACCTGTATCTGTACCTGTACCTGTACCTGTACCTGTACCTGTACCTGTATTTGTACCTGTATCTGTACCTGTACCTGTACCTGTACCTGTACCTGTACCTGTACTCACTGAGTGTTTGAGTGTTTGGTAAGTGACCTGATGAGAGTTCATCCTGAGTTCACTCAGCCCAGCTCGAACCTGTGTGAGGATGCCTTCAGGTACCATCAGTCATTTTCATAACTGAGGTTTCTCCTCTGCACACTGTCGTAACCTGTGAGCCGTCCCGCACGCTACCTCCACCTCCCACAAATATTCATGTGGCCTGAGGCTGGCGTACTGTACCTCTGCTGTCTCTGTGTTACCGTCTGTTTTCTTTGGATGTATTTATGTCCTCAACCCGCATCCACCCAGCAGAGCTGAGCCCGGGAGGATGAAGCCTCTGAAACAGGACTAATGTGCCCTTTGCACGAAGAGGAGAAGAATGTGTCCTCACTGGGAGAGGGTTGGTGGACCAGAGCAGTTTGTGGTGAGAAGTGTGGGTGTGGAGGGAAATAAATGGAGACAGAAGACTCCAGAAAGAAGTTTTCATTTAAGAAGAAACAAATCTTGAATCCTGAGATGAACCAGAGACGCTTTCATCAGTCAGCTTAAACCGCTCTTTCCTCACAAATCCATTTACTCTGCACGTTATTCAGGCTTCTTTTTATCTCCAGCGTCATGACGTTTTGTCTCTACGTGAGAAACAAACAAAAACAGTTAAAAACACAAAGACAAATCCAGATCAACCACAGAGGAATCGAGAACTTTCAGGATTTTTTTTCCTGCGTTTTCATATAAAAGTTTCCAGATGTAATTAAAAAAAATCTAAGGATGATTCTGTCATAGAGACCTTTCACTGTTTCTGTCTCTAAGGCTTTCAGAAAGCCAAAGATTTCCCCTTTAGAAGTAGAACACAGTAAAACACAACATGACAGCTAGTTAGCATTAGCATCAGAGCGTGGATTTTGAGTGCATTCCCTCAGGAAGTTTCCTGTTTGTTCCCTCCTCTTGGTAAACAGAGAAAGTGATGATGAGGATCAGCTCAGATCAGACTCTACAGGAACCTGCATTTTGTTTGTGGCCCCCGTTTTATCACATCGACTATTTTTATCTCAACAAGTTTTTCTTTAGCGCATGTCTGCTGAAACTTCTGCAGCCGTTATCTCATCTGACAGAAATCTGGAAACCTTGAACTTCACGTTTGAAATCCTGGAAACACCTGCAGGGGTTTGTGTTGATCAACAGAGCACGAAGCTCCGCCGGCTGCAGGTGGAGCAGGGAGGAGACGCGCCTCAAATGAAGCCATTATCTTAGCTGTATGCAAATCGTGCAGCTGTTTGTGTCCTGGTTGTCAGGACGGCCTGTGATTAAAGCTGCAGACCGAGCAGCTCCTCCTCATGCAGGGATGCAGAAAATAAAGAAACACCCTGTCCTGCAATCCAGACACCGACAGCAGAGGTAGATGTGACAGCCACAGTGTTCAAAGCTTTAGAGCTGAGTCAAAGATCTGAGAGGAAGCAGAGCTGAACGAGGACCTTGTCGGGGTTGAGACTCGCCCGCTCGCTCGCTCACAGTGTGAGTATTCATCAAACCTGAATCACGCAGGCTGATAGATCACCTCTCAAACTGATCTTTACCTGCTGTGTTTGCTGCTCCTCAAATCTTTTCTCCACCTTTTCCGGAAGAATTAGAGGCCCATCAGTCATCAGCTGTCTTAGCAACACGAAGACAAACATGAAGTCAGCCTCCTCTGATCCACCTCCACCTGTAATTATCCTCATTAGACTCCAGATTAGACACTAAGCTGCGAAAACAAACACATTCATCCTCTCACAAACCCAGATCTGTTTTTAGAAAGCAATTATTGACTCAAATTAGAGCTTCTGGTCGTTTGGATTTAAGGAGGTCTGAACACGTGAGACCTCCTCACAGGGAGACGAACTCTGGAGTCAGCTCAATGGAATCTGTGCAGTATAAACTCTGCACTCAGACTTCACCACTGAAAAAAGAAACAAAAAAAAAAAAAGATGTTTAAAAATGTTTAACTCACAGAGTTCATGTTCTTAAGCTAACATGAGTCATAAAATGAGTTTTCTTCCTTTTAAACTGATTCAGTTTGTGTTTACTGCAGATTAAAGTCTTACAGCAGCATGCACTCAAATTACCGTATTGACCTGAATATGAGACACTTTAAAATCTCATGAAGTGCATCTAAAGAAGTGCAGCCGTGTCGTATCAGGGGTCGGTTTTTTATTCTAATATTCATTTACAGACATTAGTGGTAAAAACTGGCACCACTGTGACACCTGTGACCTGTGACAACTGTGACCTGTGACACCTGTGACACCTATGACCTGTGACACCTGTGACCTGTGACAACTGTGACCTGTGACACCTGTGACAACTGTGACCTGTGACAACTTTGACCTGTGACACCTGTGACACCTATGACCTGTGACACCTGTGACCTGTGACAACTGTGACCTGTGACACCTGTGACAACTGTGACCTGTGACACCTGTGACCTGTGACAACTGTGACCTGTGACACCTGTGACCTGTGACAACTGTGACCTGTGACACCTGTGACAACTGTGACCTGTGACACCTGTGACAACTGTGACCTGTGACACCTGTGACAACTGTGACCTGTGACACCTGTGATCTGTGACACCTATGACCTGTGACCTGTGACACCTGTGACATCTGTGACAACTGTGACCTGTGACACCTATGATCTGTGACCTGTGACACCTGTGACCTGTGACACCTGTGACATCTGTGACAACTGTGACCTGTGACCTGTGACCTGTGATACCTGTGACACCTGTGACCGTGACACCTGTGACCTGTGACCTGTGAAATGTGACACCTGTGACCTGTGACCTGTGACACCTATGACCTGTGACCTCTGTGACCTCTGTGACCTGTGACCTATGACCTGTGACCTCTGTGACCTCTGTGACCTGTGACCTGTGACACCTGTGACCTGTGACACCTGTGACCTGTGACCTGTGACCTGTGACACCTGTGACACATGTGACCTGTGACCTGTGACCTGTGACCTCTGTGACCTGTGACCTGTGACCTGTGACACCTGTGACACATGTGACCTGTGACCTGTGACCTTTGGAGTCGGTGGTAACACATCATGATGCTGATAATCTGATTTTAAAACTTGGATTATAAACTAGCAAACATATGAAAGTGAGACTGATTGGAGATTACTGAGACAGTCCTCGAGGGAGCTTTGAAATGCAAATTCAGCAAAAAAAAAGAAAAAAATCGCCCTAATTTAGCAGCATTTTCCATCTGACGTATGTTTTTATTTTATTCCCAAAAGCTTCAACAGATTCAGGTTTAAGGATGTTTTCACTTCTTCTGAACTGAACAGATGTGAACTCTATAAAACAGTTCAAAGGAGGAGTAGGGCCAAGTTAAAAAAAATAAGAATAAGCCACAAATTTATGAAATAAAAAGGTCACAGCCTGCAGCCAAAGTCACTGATAGCCAAGCTGCAGGCTAAAATAACAAGTTTATTCTCTTAATCTGAGGAGATTATTCTCATAAATTTACCAAAAAGAAAAAAAAGTCTCTAAGTGCTGCACGCTAGCGCAGCTGTTAGTGCTGTTGTTTCACAGCAAGAAGGTCGCCGGTTTGAATCCCGGTTCGGGCACAGTGTGCCTTTAAGTGTGGAGTTAGCATGTTCTCCCCATGTATGTGTGGGTTCTCCAGCTTCCTCCCACAATCCAAAAACATGCTCATCAGGTTAATTAGTGATTCTAAATTTCCCCCAGGTGTGAGTGTGAGCATGACAGGTTGTCTGTCTGTGTGTCAGCCCTGTGATTGGCTGGAGACCAGTCCAGGGTGGACCCCGTCTCTCGCCCTAAGCCAGCTGGGATGGGCTCCAGACACCCGCGACCCTGAATAGAAAAAGCGTTTAGAAGAAGACGAAACTGTCTCTAATCCTCGTCGTGAAACAGAAACAACCCTGACGTGTTTTTTCTTTCATGGAGGGTCAGATGCTGTTTGAACTCGTCTTTAATATCTTATTACTGGAAGTTGATCCTGCTCACCTTTACCTGTAGCAGAGTTTCCTCTCCCGCCCTCCTTCAGGAGAGGACAGAGTGAGGAGGATGAAGTGAGCTGCAGAGATCAGAGCTCTCAGGGAAACCTCCGTTTGATTCGTTAAGCCCTGAATACTTTGACTTCATGCTGCAGCGTGTCTCCCGCTCACACTCGGAGCTTCTTCCTCCCAGCAGGGATGAATCAGCGCATCGGTATCCTGTCGCCATGCGAGGGCCCAACAACAAACTGAAGCTGCTGCAGCTTCACGGAGCAGAGAGGACACCTGAGGACACCTGAGGACAGGTAGACAGCTAGGATCATTTCTCCTTAAAGCAGAAACTTCAGACTGAGCGATAAAACCTGATCTGACAGGAAGTGATCTGATTTCACCACTTCCTCTCCGATGACCACAGATTAACATCCGCTCAGTCACTTCCTGGTTTCTGCAGCTGTTCAACACTTTCAGAGAATTTCTGTCTCTGAACTGGATTTTCCCCAAACTTTACCTGCTGCAGGTCGTCCATGAACTCTTCAGTCACACATTAAGACATCAGGGGGACAAAGTCAGACGTCTTAAAAAAAGGCAAAAACTGAGTGATGCATATAGAAAGAGCTCCAGTTTTATTGTAACTGTTGATAAAAAATGTTTCAGAAGTTAAAAAAACACTTTTTTTTCTCCTTCAGTACTTCTGTCTCGCAGCGATTGTTTGATATTCTGATCATTTCCTGTCTGTCGTTTCTGCTTCCTCTCTGAATTTGAATCTATAAACACTCGTCTCTTATTTTCATCTTTAATCTCTTTCTGTAGATCATCGTGTGTTGTTGTTTTTTTTTAATACTTTAATATTTGATTCTGTTTTTTTGCTGCGTAACTCAACGTTTCTGTCGTGTGTGAACTCAGAGTACAGACTGAAGTGTGTGTTCCTGATCCTCCGACACTCCCTCAGTGAATCACAGACTCTGAGGCTCCTCTGAGGGTTTGGAACGATGATCTGAAGTTTCTCCCTGAATCACCGACTTGATGAAACTGTGGACGGCGCACCTTCAGCTTCCTGCCACTGGGAGAAATCTGAAGCCAAAATACGGCCTGTACGGGCGCTGACGTGATGCTGGAACACAGAGTGAAGTCTGCGGTGCCACAGGTGCTCCTGCTCTGTAAGGGGGCCAGACCGGACCAGAGCCAGACCGGACCAGAGCCAGACCAGACCAGAGCCAGACCGGACCAGAGCCAGACCAGACCAGAGTCAGATCGGACCAGAGCCAGACCAGACCAGAGTCAGATCGGACAAGAGCCAGACCAGACCAGAGTCAGACCGGACCAGAGCCTCAGAATGGACCAGAGCCAGACCGGACCAGAGCCAGACCAGACCAGAGCCAGACCAGACCAGAGTCAGATCGGACCAGAGCCAGACCGGACCAGAGCCACACTGGACCAGAGCCAGACCCGACCAGGGCAAGACCGGACCAGACCAGAGCCAGACCAGACCAGAGTCAGATCGGACCAGAGCCAGACCAGACCAGAGTCAGACCGGACCAGAGCCAGACCGGACCAGAGCCACACTGGACCAGAGCCAGACCAGACCAGGGCCAGACCAGACCAGAGCCAGACCGGACCAGAGCGAGACCAGAGCCAGACCGGACCAGAGCCAGACCAGACCAGAGCCAGACCGGACCAGAGCCAAACCGGACCAGAGCCAGACCGAACCAGAGTCAGACCGGACCAGAGCCTCAGAATGGACCAGAGCCAGACCGGACCAGAGCCAGACCGGACCAGAGCCAGACCGGACCAGAGTCAGACCGGACCAGAGCCAGACCAGACCAGAGCCACACTGGACCAGAGCCAGACCGGACCAGAGCCAGACCAGACCAGAGCCACACTGGACCAGAGCCAGACCGGACAAGAGCCAGACCAGACCAGAGTCAGACCAGACCAGAGCCAGACCGGACCAGAGCCAGACAGGACCAGAGCCAGACCAGACCAGAGCCAGACCGGACCAGAGCCTCAGAATGGACCAGAGCCACACTGGACCAGAGTCAGACCGGACAAGAGCCAGACCAGACCAGAGTCAGACCAGACCAGAGCCAGACCAGACCAGAGTCCTCTAAGTTTCCTCCAGTTCATTACGTCAACAAAGAGGAGGACTCTATATGTGTGTGTGTGTGTGTGTGTGTGTGTGTGTGTGTGTGTGTGTGTGTGTGTGTGTGTGCGTGCAAAGAGAGGAGCAGGCAGGTGATCAAAAAGCTCAGAAACATTCCAGAACCTTCAGACAGACTCTCTGTGGCTGAGGCCTGAGGAGAGAGGACACAAGTCAGCACGCAAGGAGAGGAAACAAGGAGAGGAGAGGGAACAAGGAGAAACAGAAGAGAAACGAGAGGAGAGAAGAGGAGGAAACAAGGAAATAGGGAGAGGAATCAATGAGAGGCAACAAGGAGAGCAGAGGAGAAAAAGGAGAGGAAACAAGGAGGAGAGGAAAAGGGGATAGGGAACAGGGAGAGGAAACAACAAGAGGAGAGGGAACAAGAGGAAGAAACAAGGAAAGATAGAAGAAAAACGAGAGGGCAGAAGAGGAGGAAACAAGGAAAGGAAATAGGGAGAGGAACCAAGGAGAGCAGAGGAAACAAGGAGAGGAGTAAACTAAAGAGATATGAGGAAACAAGGAGAGGAGAGGGAACAAGGAGAAATAGAAGAGAAACGAGAGAAGAGGAGGAAACAAGGAAAGGAAATAGGGAGAGGAACCAAGGAGAGGAAACAAGGTAAGCAGAGGAAACAAGGAGAGGTAACAAGGAAGAGAAGAGAAGTAAACTAAAGAGATGAGAGGAGACAAAGAGGAGAGGAAATAATGAGAGAAAACAAGGTGAGGAAACAAGGAGAGGAAATGAGGAGAGGAATCAAGGAGAAGTGAGGAAAAAAGGAAGAGGAGAGAGACAAAGAGTGGAGGACGTGTGAAGAGAAAAGGCCAGCTCACTGACAGATACTAGAGGTGTCTCTTTCAGTACATTACCCATGATGCTCTGTGTGTTTCTGCAGCAGTTTGGTGGGTGCGTGGAGCTGCAGAGAGGTTTGTTTGTGTGACTCACTGAAGCACTAAAAGCAGCTGCTGAAGAGGAGCCGAAAACAACCTCCATGAACGTCTGAATTAAAGCGACAGGAAGTCTGAAAATCTAAACAGTGATTGGCTGACGTCAGATTTAAAGGTTTGATCCAGAAGCATCAAACACATGCACGCAGGTATCTGCTCACAGAGACAGGCTGGTTGGTGCTCTGCAAAAGCCTGATCAGTGATTGGTCGATTGAACTCAGGTGACTCAGGCAGGTAACTCTACTTACCTGAACATTTTATCCTCATGGAGGAAAACGATGATGGAAACTGATCCAGATGTCCTCAGATTCACCCTGAAGAGAGCTGCAAGAGGAGGAGGAGGAGGAGGAGGAGGAGGAGGAGGAGGAGGAGGAGGAGATGCCTTTGGAGGACAGAGAGAGTTTGCGTGTATCTAAAAATAATTTCAAGTCACAACATCAATTCCAGAGGTGGGCGGGTCCACCTGGCCTGGAGCGAGCTGACAACACCTAGTCTGAACGTATTTAAAAAGCCTGAACGGAGAATCAGGAGGAGACCAGGGATGGAGACAGAGAGTCAGAGCCAGAAAGAAGAAGATGCTGCAGAAAGAGAGAGAGACGGCTGACACCTGAAGATTTGACGCACGTCCGCAGGTCAGCAGGTCAGCGGGTCAGCAGGTCAGCAGGTCAGCACAGACTGTAGGGAGCAGAAACTCTAAAGAGCAAGAGAGGGAGAGAGAGCGCTCATCAAACCTCCACCATGCCTTCCTCCTCCTCCTCCTCCTCCTCTTTCTCTTCCTCTGCATCTTCCTCCATGAGTCCCTCTCCTCCTCCTCCTCCTCCTCCTCGTAGTCGCCGCCCCCGCAGAGTCCTGTACCCGGCCTATCAGAGCAGGAGGCCCCAGCTGAGGGAGGCTCCGGATCAGGCTGTCCGCTGGCTACTGCTCCTCTCTGCTGTCGTCCTCCTGCAGATCTACAGCGAGGAGACGAACATCTGCACAGGTCGGTCTGCATGAAGCAGAATCACCACACAAAAAAAGACTCATCCTGAATTTAGCTCAAATATTTACTTTTTAGCATAAAATTTGCAAAATATTTGAGATTTGCAGACAAAACTCTTTATTTACTGAAAACATGCACCGATTCTCTATTTATCTTTCTTTTCTTTGTCACTAATTTTAAATTTTTGCTTATAAGAAAGTAGGGATTGTGTTCAGGAAAATATAAAGCTGTGCTGGATTTTGCTTTCCCAGAATGCAATGCTTCAAAAAGAAACAGGGTGTAAGCTTTTAGCAAACTTTAACCTCCAAAACCAAATCGAACGTGGACAAAAACACTCTATGGTTCAATTTATGGATTTTAGGGACGTATGAAGGTGATAAAATGTCAACGTCATCAATTTAAACTAATTCTTATCACCATGTGGGATCAAGTTCATCAAGACTGTGAGCTTTTTATTCTTTTCCATTAAATAAATAAAGTTTAACATCTGCTTTTCTGTGGTCGAGAGTCCAGCATGAAAAATAAACTCCTCTCTGTCGTGATCTCGCAGAGCTCCAGAGCCAGACCCTGGACCCAGCAGCGTCTCTGCCCCAGGAGAGTGAGGGGAGCCTGGGTACGGTTCAGGGGTGGACAGGGGATGAGCCCTGGAGGGTTCACACAGTGGGCGGAGCTTCGGAAAGTCAGACGGAGTGTGTGGTGGCGTGATGGAAGAGGAAAGAGTTTGAAGAAACTTTGAAGGCTCATCGAGCTGAAATCACCGTCTCCTTTCAGCCAATCAGTGATCGTTTGACTGATACGAGCTGCTGTAACACTATTAGTGCAGGGATGACCTCTGACCTTTGACCTCTGTGCAGCTGGGTTCTTATTCTGATGCTGGCTGAGGAGCCCAAACTGAAAGAGCAAAAAAACTGGATCTTTGAATCAGCCGATATGCCGACGATGTTGTTTTCTCTTTGGGTATTAAAACCTGAATTCATCGGACACTAAAACCATCAGTTCAGATGGAAACACACTCTTGTGTGTCTGTTTTGTGTGTCTGATAAATGACTGTCTGACTGTTTCTCTGTTTGTGGAGTATTTTAAATAAAGTTATGAGTTTTGATTTCCTCTCGGAGCCTTTTTGAGCGGTATCGCTTCAGTCTGAAGTTTTTTCTCGCTGTTTCTGTTTTGATTCATGTTAGAAAGTGAAACCCTGTCTGCAGTGTGTGTGTGTGTGTGTCTGAATAATCAGACATGCTGTAATCCCTCTCTCTCTCTCTCTCTCTCTCTCTCTCTCTCTCTCTGGTTCAACCTGCTCTCTGCGCTGAAACCCGACAGCGCGACCTCCGTCATCCACCAATAAAAACACTCTGTTGTTTCCTGAGGCCGTCTGGGGAACCATATGAGGCCTGAGTGTGTGTGTGACAGTATATCAGAGTGTGTGTGGGTGTGTGTGTGTGTTTACTCTGAGCAGAGGGGTCTCTGAGCTGCGGCGGTGACTCAGAGAGGAGAGGTGATCCCTGGGTCGGCCCACGCGGGCAGAGAAAACAAACATGAAGGCGTCTGGTGTCGGGGTGAGAGAGTGGACGTGTCTGAACATGTCCACACAGGTAACACGTTAACATAGGCTGCTACATATATCAGGCTGAGTGACATAACACGCAACCTGCAGCTTGGATGGACGTGTTTGTTAATGTGGAGTATTGGCGTCTTTCTGCTCAGATCCAGCACGCCGTCCGCCTGCTGCTGAGCTGACGTCACACTTTGTAATAATTCTGTCCAGACGTATGAAATATGGTTTGTTTGTTCAGTCTGTCGGTGTTTTAAACACAAACGTCACTGCAGAGAGAGAGACAGTGATGACAGATTCACAGTTTACTGCTGCAGTCAGCAGCGTTCTGCCTACATGTACCAGCATGCACCGCCAGGTTTTATTTTCAGAGCATGAAAAACAGAAGTTCATACCTGCCAACACTCGGGAGTCTCCCAGTGAACTCCTGGTTTGTTATTTCTCCTGGTTTTTCATGCTGGTACCAGTTAAACCCTCTGGATCCCAAACCTGCTAGCGGGAAAAACTGGTGTAATCCTCAGATCCTCAAGTGTCCGAGGGTACCTGAATGTATCACAAGTGATGTCAGCAACATTTGTAAACAGAGCGGAAAAGACGGGAGAATTTAATCGACAGCTGCCATCATTTTTCTTTACTGGCAGGTAAATCTGAGTGTCGTCTGCATACAGGGGGTAAGATCTGCCAGATCTGAAGTTACTAAACCAAGTCCGTCTCAGCAGGGGGGGGGGGGGGGTCCTCTTAACGTGGATGGGGGGGTCCTCTTAATCAGTCTGATCATGTGCACACTGCCCCAGGTAGGGCTGCGTTCAGGGACAAGTTTAAAACTGAACTCTGATCCTGGTTCTGACGGCAGAACGCAGGTATGACCATGAGCACAGCATTCAAAGGGTTAAAATGATTCATGAACTAACATGATGTCATCCAGAGAGATTATAATCCACCCTGTAAACATGCAGCGTGAGGTCATGACCTGAGTGAACAGAGCCATATATAGAAACACACACACACAGAAACACACACACACACACACAGAGTCATACTCAGGAGCTGAGGTGTTGTGGTAAATTCTGTCACCGTGTCAGAATGAATCCAGAAGTGATTTAAATCAAAACTATTTAAGGAAGAAGAAGAAGAAGAAGAAGACATCACGTCATCATCGCTGCGGGATGACAGCCTGATGAGAGCGGCGATGAGTTTCTAATGTGTGTGTGTGAGTGTGTATGTGAGAGAGAGAGAGAGAGAGAGAGGCAGTTCAATGACTAAAACAATCAGGACACTCACAGCAGGTGTGTACAGGTGTGTGTTCACGTGACTGTTTGTGTGTATTTGGTTCCCACGGGTCTTCACGCTCAGCGAGTTTCTAAACAGTTTGTTTTTTGTGTGCAAACGTTCAAAATGTTTTTTTAGTATTTTTGATTTTAATGATCAGCTGACAGGAAACAGGAAGTGAAGTGTGAGGAGCAGAGAGCAGGGATGCTTCATAATTTAAATTTCAAACTGTAATAAAATTGAATTTAAATATATATATATATAAAAATAAAAATTATAAAAATTACATAAACCGATCTTTAAAGACGCCTCCAGAAAAATTCATCAACACCTGCAGCACTTCAGATTTCCTCCCTGACATGTTGCTAAATGCAGCGTGTTTCTGTGGTATGATATTTGTTTGATTTGCATGTTTGAATGTTTCAGTGGAAAGCCGTCCTCTCTCTCTCTCTCTCTCTCTCTCTCTCTCTCTCTCTCTCTCTCTCTCTCTCTCTCTGTCCTCGTTCACAGGAAGTTCCTCCGGCTCTGTTCCAGCTGAACTTCCTCTAAATGTTGAACATCTGTTTGTTTCTTTGCTTCTCTCTTCAGTCCAGTTCATCCCAAACCGGCTCCAGAGGGTTTCAGTCTGCAGACTCAGCCCTCCATGTTTTCAGACCGTCTCCTTCTTTCTTCTTGAAGTGGTTCTGGCACAGCTTGGACTCATGGTTTGGCTCGTTACCTAACTGTAGGATGAACCCCGGACCAACCAGGCTCATTCAGGGGTACTGCATGGGGGGGGGGGGAGACTTTGGTCCATGAGTCCACAGCTCCATCTTGGGGTCTTCAGTAGTCCCTTGGTGGTGTCTGATGGTCCAGTCCAGCCTCTTCTTCTTCTTCTGACTCTGTCTTAGTGATGGAGGTCTTTCTTTCTGCAGTCTGACCCTCAAAGCTGCATCTCAAAGTCTTCACAGGAACTCAGACTGGGACTCTACCACCTCTGTGAAGCTGTGAAGCTGTGGACTCTCAGAAACTGGTCTTCTGGTTCTGGTTTGACTCTAACTTCCTGTCAGAGTTTCCTGTCCCAGTTCCTGAGAGTCTTTGGATGCTGAAGGAAACTCTCCTCCCTGATACTCACAGAGATGTTTGAAGGAACCAAGAACACTTGGAGGAACTGATGGCACCAACTTTAAAGGATCGATCTGCGTTACTGGAGCTTTAAGTTGTTAAAGGGCCGTTCTGTGTAATTCTGAAATATTTTTAAAGTTGTTGAAATCTTCTTTGAAGGGAGGAAGAGGAATGAAGACGGAGAAGTTCAGGTGCAGATTTGCGTCACTCCTCCCTCACAGCCAACTCGACCTCTACAGGTAATCCCTGACCTGAATGAGGCTCATCCAAAAACCTGATCCTGCTCGTGTTACACGGCGTCGCTCTCTGGAAACTCCTCCACAGAGAGCCGAGCCCGCAGCGCGCTGACGCCGTCTGAGACAAAAGGACATTGTTCTTTAAATGTCAGATTTAAAGACGACACCTGAGGCGCGGAAACAATCCTGAGCTGCGGTTCAGGTTCATTACAGAGCAGACGAAACGAAGAGCTGGAGGAACACCTGAGCTAAAAACAGACTCAGGTGAGTCCTCTGAGGGTCAGATTTAGACTCTGTCTGCTATTATTAGCTCAGAGACAAATTTAGCTCCAGTTTAAGGAAGAGTTTTCCTCCAGGTGTGGAGTTAACGCTGGGTACCAAGACAGTGAGTTCCTGTGCTTGAAGTTTAAGCTAACGGTGCTAAGCAGACGTAAACAAACCGATGACCTGCCGTCTTGGCACACGCACAGCTTCACCCAAACTTTCTTTATTTGTTGTCCACACAAAAAAAAAATCAAAACAACCTTTTCAAAAGTCTCCACATGCTGCAAACCTCTGTTTATTCAAAGACGTGAAGTTCACTTGATATCAGTTCACTGTGAAACTCCTCCTCCCTGCATGTTTGACCCGGTCCACTCTCCAGACCACGGAAGAACTGTTTGGTTTCCGAGTCGACCCTGAACGCAGCATAATCAAAACAAACATTCGTCGAGCTGTTAAACGTTTTATCAGGCCGTCTCTTTAAAGGCCTAAAGAAAAGCAGAAAGGTCGAAGTCAGGCAGGAAGAACTTTCTGTGGAGTTTAAGGTGAATCACGGCGCTCTCAGCTGCAAACAGCAAGGAGCCGTTTAAAGGAGTAAAACCTCACACGGCTTCATCTAACTGAACATGTGGAGCTGTATGTGAACACAACGAGCTGCACAGCTGAAGGCTTCAGAGCTGGGGTTACTCTAAGAGGCCACCAGGAACTGTTTCTGAACCAGAAACTGTTTCTGAACCAAGAACTGTTTCAGAGCCAAGAATTGTTTCTGAGCCAGGAACTGTTTCTGAGCCAGGAACTGTTTCTGAACCAGGATCTGTTTCTGAACCAAGAACTGATTCTGAACCAGGAACTGTTTCTGAACCAAGAACTGTTTCTGAACCAAGAACTGATTCTGAACCAGGAACTGTTTCTGAACCAAGAACTGTTTCTGAACCAAGAACTGTTTCTGAACTAAGAACTGTTTCTGAACCAAGAACTGTTTCTGAATCAGGAACTGTTTCTGAACCAGGAACTTTTTCTGAACCAGGAACTGTTTCTGAACCAGGAACTGTTCCTAAACCAAGAACTGTTACTGTACCAGGAAGTTTTTCTGAACCAGGAACTTTTTCTGAACCAGGAACTGTTTCTGAACCAGGAACTGTTACTGAACCAGGAACTGTTACTGATCCAAGAACTGTTTCTGAACCAGGAACTGTTCCTGATCCAAGAACTGTTTCTGAACCAAGAACTGTTTCTGAACCAGGAACTGTTTCTGAACCAGGAACTGTTCCTGAACCAAGAACTATTTCTGAACCAAGAACTATTTCTGAACCAAGAACTGTTTCTGAACCAAGAACTGTTCCTGAACCAAGAACTGTTTCTGAACCAAGAACTATTTCTGAACCAGGAACTGTTTCCGAGCCAAGAACTCTTTCTGAACCAGGAACTGTTTAAGAACCAAGAACTGTTTCTGAACCATGAACTTTTTCTGAACCAGGAACTGTTTCTGAACCAAGAACTGTTTCTGAACCAGGAACTGTTTCTGATTCAGGAACTGTTTCTGAACCAAGAACTGTTTCTGAACCAAGAACTGTTTCTTAACCAGGAACTGTTTCTGAACCAAGAACCAGGAACTGTTTCTGAACCAGGACCTGTTTTTGAACTTTGAACTGTTTCTGAACCAGGAACCAGGAACTGTTTCTGAACCAGGAACCTTTTTCTGAACCAAGAACTGTTTCTGAACCAAAAACTGTTTCTGAAACATGAACTGTTTCTGAACCAAGAACCAGGAACCAGGAACTGTTTCTGAACCAGGAACTTTTTTTCAACCACAGTAAATTTTAGAAACAGTCCCCTCCATGCCCCCTACAGGCGAGGAGGACTTCCACTCTTTGCAGGATTCCTTCTTCAGTTTTTTGGTGTTGGTCCTCTCTCTCTCTGCTCTTTTCTCTCTGAGGTTAATTTACAAAAATCTGAGTTAGAAATCTGAGAGGTCAGAGGTCAAACTTTTAAAAGTGCAGGTCATTCTTCTCCGTGTCTTCTCTACGTTGGACTCGAGTGTTTATTCTTGCATCATCAGTGTTTTACGGTGGTTGTAGGAATATTTCTGTCAGAGCCGGTGATCTCTGAGACCTCCTCAGACCAGGGGCCTCTGGGATTTTCCTGCTGGCTTACAGGAAGAGAGAGAAAACAAGCGGGTGACACAGCAGCATGACTTACAGCCTCCAGCGTGTTGGACGGTCCAGACATCAGAGCCGCTGACGTCCGGCTGCATCAGCACTTACTCAGAGCCGGAGGATCCAATGTTTATTCAGCTGAGTTCAGGAGGGGTGCATGGAGCCCCTGTGATCCCCTCCAACTCAGATTCAGCTGGGATTGGTCAGGGAGCCGCCCGCCCCCCTGGACCGGCTCGTCCAATCAGGTGCAGGCAGAGAATGACGACAGAGTAAGGAAAACGTTCTGCTCTGAAAAACAAAAAGCATCTGCTGACCGACTTTAACCCTTTACAGGACGGAGAGCTCAGAGCTGCACCGACTCCCTCTGAAGACTGAGAACTTTTGGAGGAACTTGTTTAGTTTCCACTGCAGGAAGCGGGTCCAAATAAAGTCCCTGAGAACCTCTTGGAGGTGTAACGCTTCCTGATAGATCTGCAGCTTTGGGTTTGAACACTTATGAAAGACAGAGTACTGACAACGTTCAGAAGAATCTTTCTAAAAGGGTTTCCACCAAAAGTACCGAGAACTTTTAGTACCAGGAGATACTTTAGTGGAGTTAAAAGGTTCCTTTAGATCAGTTTTATCCAACAAAACTTTCAGACACAAGAGGACAGGAAAACTGGGCTGCTGATGTGGAAAAGAGAGAACCAATCAGAAATGTTCAGCACCTAAAGTCCCGTCCCTAAAGTTCCTTAACTTTCAGGAGGTTCCTGGTATTTGGGACCCCCCCGGTTAAAACATTGCTACAGATTAATCATGAACATGAATGAATCTATAAACATGTGACCTGTTTGTGGGCGGGGCTTCTCTGTTCCCATGCGGAGGTGTTACCCCCTGACCCCCCCCCCCCTCCTGCAGCCTCTGCCCCCGTTCAGCACGTAGGCCCCGTCCCATGGCGCCCGTCCAGGGCCGAGCCGGCACAACCAATCAGAGGCCGCTTTGATCAGAATTACCGCACAATGCTGACCCACATCACATGGACGCCATAACGAGCTGAGCGGTGTGTGAAAGTGTGTGTGTTGACTAAACCCTGAAGGGATCAGGAGAAGTTAGAGCAGAAAGAAAAACAGAGGAGAGAGAGAGAGAGAGAGAGAGAGAGAGAGAGAGAGAGAGAGAGAGAGAGAGAGAGATGGGGTCAAACGTGACTCAGCCTCACGCTCACTCTTCTCTGCAGGGAGTCGTTTGATTGGTTACAGTAAAACATCAGAGCGCGAGCCGCGTGGAAGGTCTGAGCTGCAGACGGCGAGGCGAGGTGTGAGGCGAGGTGTGAGGCTCACCGTGTCTGAAGGAAATGAAACACCGAGAGGAAAAGACGGATTAGAGTCATTAAAATAACATCGAGGAGCTTTTCCAGACAGAAAACTGCTCCCTGAGTGTCACCGTTTACCTCACTTACTGTAAGAGAGGCAAAAACTCAGCAGCTCAGACCAGCCGAGCAGTTTAACCCCTTCAGGGATCACCCTCTCACTCACTGGCTGCTCCTCTGTGCATGTTCTACAGTCAGTGACAAATAGATGGAAAAGTTTCGGCATGCTCCTTTAAAGTGTTCCAGATGGTAAAGTTGAAACAGTTAAATTTGGGTCTGATTACGTAACAGAGCAGACGCAACGAGCTCAGCTGAAACAAACGGATGAAGGAGAGAAATGACTTCCTGATGTGGATGATTCACTGTTTCAGATACGCTTCAGCTTCAGCTTCAGCAGCTCGTCGGGTTAATGGAAAATGTAAAAATAATAAATAAATAATAAAATAAAAAGGGTGAAAACAAACTCTACTTACTACAGCTCTATATCCAACCCCCCTCCTCCTCCAATCACGGCCGTGTTTATGATTCTACTTCCTGTCCTGAGGAGCAGGAGCTGGAGTCTGGACTCAGCCGATGGAGGATGTGGTTTTCAAACTGGATGTAAACAGAATCCTCATCACAGCTTTGGATTTGAGTTCAGCAGCTGTAGAGAAGAGTCAGGAGACCAAAAACCACGAGTGGACCTCAAATAAGCTGCTAAACATGCACCTGGAAAAAAAAGGCATCAAGGATCAATACGGTCTGAAAGGAGCTCTGATCCCAGAACTGGATGGAGACCCCTGATCTGGACTCACCGGATCAGGAGACCCTGAGTGTTGTTTCCATATTAGACTTAAATTCACTGTTAGAGACACGAGAAATTCCCCCCTTACTTCAGAAAGCCTTTATCGTTACTACCTGTTCACACCTTTAGAGGTCGCCATGTTTTCGCCTGCGTAGCGCTCTGACGTGTGACGGTGCGTGAGGTCACACCGTGTGTGGTGAGATCAGAAGAACACGAGAAGGTGAGAGTAAAGGTGAGCTGTTTGTGGAGGAGAGACGAGTCTTCACTGTTTCTCGAGTGAGACGGACGAACTGAACGTCCCAAGAACGCCGTGTTTATGTTCACGGCGCTTCTCTCCTGATGACTTCGAGGCCCCGTTTACACGACAACGGTTTTAAGGTGAAACGATGATATACGGAAACGCCGTTTCAGCCGACCTAAAACACGTTTTTTAAAACGCCCTCCAGAGTGGAATTTTTCTGAAACGCTGCAGCCTCTGTTTCCGTATAAACGGCTAAACGTCACGCTCCGTTTTGCACGTGTGAATTCCTCTTTCGTTGTGGGAACTTTTGCGATTCTGACAACAACAACAACAACAACGGTTAAACGGCGACTCACCGGGTTGTTCTTGTGCTGCTGAATCTGCTGACTGCCTTTAACTAAACGTTCATCTGTTGCTCCACTTCTGCTCTCAGATGAGACGTATTTAATACAAACACAAGACGATCAGCCCGCCTCTTCTTCAGCTGCAGACTAACAAAAGACTCTACAGTTATGTCGCCACCTACAGGCCGTGTTTGCACACTGCAGCGATTTCAGTCCCTCAGCGTCTCCAGGTGAACGCAGACACGCTGTGAAGCGTTGTCGTGTAAACGGGGCCTGAGTCGTTTTGTCGACCACAGCTGATAAAGGAGCTAACAGATGCTAGCGGCGTTAGCATTAGCATATGCAAAACAAGAGCTGCAGAGATGTCTCTACCTGCCCTGTTTGATGTGACCTCTCATCAGGACCACGTTGGACCCTGAACAGACGGACTTCAGAGAGGAGGCGGAGTCTGACGGTCCTCGCAGGAACTAAAGGACGGAAGAGTCCAGGGATCAGATCTCCTCAGACCTGAGTGGTGAGAGTGAATCTCTGTGGTTCGTGAAGCTGGTCTGGACTCAGTTCAGAGAGTTTGTGTTCAGGCTTCGGTCTCTGCAGAATGTGGGGCAGGGGGCCGGACCTCTGAAAACCAGACCGTTAGTCTGATCCACATTTCAGCTGGTCTAACTGAGGAGGCCTGCCTTATATGGAAACACAGGTACACTACACTCTGTGTGTGTGTGTGTGTGTGTGTGTGTGTGTGTGTGTGTGTGTGTGTGTGTGTGTGTGTGTGTGTTTAGGAATCTAACGCTGAGCTAAGAAAAATGTGACAGCGACACTTTTCCATCCACCGACTGTAGGACACTCAGTTCAGCAGGGTGTGTGTTAGAGTGTGTGTGTGTGTGTGTGTGTGTGTGTGTGTGTGTGTGTGTGTGTCCTCGTTCCTCGGATGCCTCTGATTCTTCCTGCTGCAGCTCACAGTGAAACAAAAGAAACAGAAGTTTGTTTCAGGTATTTCAAACACGCAGGACGTGAAGCCGTCAGGACTCGACTCTCTGCTGCGAAGAAACACGCTTCAAAAACACACACTTCAAACATCAAAAAGCACCAAAAAATAAACACAAAATATGGCTCCATCATTTTGTTTACGATACTTCTCTTTAACTTTGATAAACTGAGAAGTTTTGGCGAATTTTTTATTATTTTTTTTAGTCAATATGCAGAAAATACTTGTTTTAGATTAGAAAAAAAATCCATATTATTGTCACAACTTCTTGAAAATAAGCCATCTTTAGGTATGTGGGTGATTTCCTGAGAGCAGCTGTTTTTAAAAAAGGGCCAAAACACAACCTCAGCTGCTCCTGAAGATCCTCCTCAGGAGGGTCGAATATTTTATACTTTATAATTTTAACAGATTTTTGATGAAACTCTTCATCATGTTGACGAGAGGTCTCTGAACCTGGTGTATCAAATGTGATGTGTCTGACAGTAAAGGGTTAAACTGCTCCTGGAAGTCACTTTGAAGGTTTCACTGAAACACACGTCAAAACTGAAACATCTGCAAAGCTTCCTGAAACAAACTCCAGGATCTGAAGTGAGATTCTGTGTCGCTCCTCGTCTGAAACCTGCGCTGCGAGCGTCACGTGTGAACGAGGGACTCGAGAACATCTCAGAGCCAGAAACAAACGACGCTCACGAGTCACTTCATTCAGGGTTTCAAGACTCCTGAGGAAAGACTCGTCCTGAAGAGTCCGGTCACATGGCGGCGCTGAGTCTGTGCAGCCAGCGGTGAAACCAGCAACATGACAAAAACTCAGGACTCGGGGACGAGTCCGGACCCACATCAGGGTTTAACATGTCTTTTTTCTGCTGTCTTGAAACCAGTTTCCTGTTTTATTTGTGCACTTTGACCTCGTTGAGTCTGAAGCTCAAAGTCTCCCTGACAGGAACAGAAGTCACTCGCCGCTCAGTCTGATGTCACAGCGGTCACATCCTGTGATGATAAAACCAGAGTGAGCACAGAGCTCAGGGTGACTCCCCGTCAGAGTCCAGGTTCACGCAAGAAGAGCTATTTATAGACCAGTCAAAATATCCACTTCACATGGGCCTGATGAATCCAGACGGTCCACCAGACCCTGAGAGTCTCTGAGAGGAACTTTAGGAACCTTTTACCTTTAACCTTTAGGAACATCACATCCATGAGAAATCCTGAGTCTGCATGAAGGAGGATTCTGTCTGAAGCTTCAGTTTGTTCTGTGTTTAAAGTCTGAAGACGTGTTGATGTTTGACATTAAAGGAACGATTCCTGCTGAGGGGTTAGCGCTGCTTCCTCACGGTGAGAAGGTTCCTGGGTCAAAGGCGGGAACCTTTCTGTGTGGAGCTGCATGATTGGAGGGGGGGTCAGGGGTAGAACTAAACTTAGACCCCAGTTCAGAAAGTCAAAACCGCTTCAGACTGCTTGAAAGGCCCCTGATGGAGACTCTACAGTCCACAGTTTGAGTAAAGGATGGAGCGCAGAGTTTTACCAGACAAGAGAGAGAGAGAGAGATTTAGATCGTCCACATGAAGTAAAAATGTGATTTTATAACCCAAACAGCTTCACTGTGGAACTGTGTGTGTGTGTGTGTGTGTGTGTGTGTGTGTGTGTGTGTGTGTGTGTCATGCTTTAAGAAGGAAATTTCCACATGAAAAACCCACGTTGCTCTCTTCCTCATTTCGTCCGTTTTCATAGATTTTCATCATCGTCCGACTGCAGCTCAGAGAAACCTTCATCCTTCTGTTGAATCCAGACTTCTTTAAACCAGGTCCACATGAAGATCTGGTCTTCTTTACTTTGGGTTTCACAGCTCTTCAATAAATAAACACAGATATAAAGACAGCGCGCTGTCAGACTCCTGCAGAGGTTAACCTGTTCTAATGAACACGCTGGAAGATTTGAAGGAAGTTTCCAGAAGAACCATGTGACCACTCTGAGGTCTGTGTGGTGTTTACAGTCAACTGAGACCTTCAGGTCGTCTGCAGCACTTTGAGACGTGTGAGCATCATGTGAAGATGAAGTTATGACAAACATCACAGGAAAACAAAACCTGAGAACCAGAAACACAGACGGGGAAACTTACAGAGTTACTCTGCAAAAAAAAAACTCAAAACTACGCAGATGATTCATTTATTTCTAACAAAATGATCCAATCAGACCCGACGTGAGTCACAGTCACCAGAAAGTTCAGATCAGCGTCTCATTTTAGGAATTTATGAGACAAAAATCAAACCTGAGCCGCTTCAAAGAGTCAAATCAGGAAAGAAAAAAAAAAGAACTTTATGATTTTTTGGGACGGAAATAAAATTTTAATTCAAGAAACTTCAGAAGAAAACATTTTCCAAACACACTGAAATCTGCTTCCTTATTTTAAAGCACTTCAGGGTTTTTTTCCCGCCTGCAGCCTCGTCCTGGTGATCTTCTCACCTGTAACCTTCATTCTCTTCATCTAATATCAGAATCACTTATTTCTCTTCTCTTCTTCCGCATGTTTGAGGTAATTACCTCACCGAGCCGCGCTGATGACTCAGCTCGCTCAGCTCGCTCCGCTCACCGCAGCCGGATCCCTCCGGCTCCCGTCCGACCCGAGAAATATGCAAATTTCTCGGTTTTTTCCCACTTGAGCAACAAGGTGCGTTGGCTCAGCTTCAGGGAGTGGCCTGCTGCGTCTGGGCGTTTCTGAAAGACACAACCTAAACAGGAAGGTATAAAGAGTCAGCTCTGCGCGGCGCCAGGCACATCTGACTTTCTGACCGACAGAGAAAAGAAAGAGACTCCAGAGAAAAGCGACACTAAACTCAAAGACAATGTACTCCCGGACCAACAGTGTGACCATGACTTTAAAGAGGGAGAGCTTCGCCTTCTCCAGGACGGCGACCCGGAGCACGGAGCCGGAGGTCTTCACCTTCGAGCGGATAACTCCTCAGGCCACCGCCGTGCGCTCCTACGTGCCCATCCGCCCCAAGAAGCGCTGCACCCGGGTGATGTACCCAGCCAAAGTCCGCATGCACCTCCCACCCCCGGAGAAGAACCAGGCCAAGCGCTGGCTCATCATCCTGTGCCTGGTGGTGCTGTGGCAGATCTACACCGAGGAGCCCTGCGCAGACATGCCGCTGAGCAGCGCAGACAGCTCCGTCAGCGACTACCAGAGCTTCCCCTTCCAGTGCGCGGAGGAGCAGAGGCGGGTCTCAGACCTGAGCGTGGGCTCCGAGCTCCTGTCAGCCTCTCAGACCGGCTGTCAGGACGAACCCATCACCTGCACCAAGCCCGTGGAGGAGACCGAGAGCAGCCTGTCCTACGAGCAGAGCGCCGGGAAGAGCTACATGGTGGCCCTGCTGGTCTACCACAGGCTGGGCAGCGACAACTGAGCGTCCCGGGACCGCTTGAACTGTAACCCGCCCGAGTCAGGGCGTCCGAAAGGGAACCAGCTGGAGCTGAGCCGGAGCAGCTGCTGGAGAACAGCGGTGTGACCGGGGAGGGAGCTCCATGCGCCGGCCTCTCTCCACCAGCGGTCCGCCTGAGAGCGAGAGAGAGAGAGAGAGAGAGACAAAGAGAGACAAAGAGAGACACTGTGAACTTTACAAAAACTGAAACTTGAACTCTTAAAACTTGAACAGTTCTGTGATGACAGACTCAAAGTGCACTTACAGGTCTGCAGACTCTGGAGGACTTCCATGAACCCGTCTGCAGACCGACCAGCTCAAACTGACACTCTGACCTTTACATGTCTTATTTAGTTATTTATTATTATTATTATTTGCTATTTATTGATTAATAATTTTAATAAAAAAAAATGTTGAAAAGAACTTCCTGTTTCCCGCCTTTTTCTGCTGGTTTTTAATCTTGAAGTTTAAAATCAGGACTCGTGCAGCTCATACATGCTCCAGTGAACTCAGGATGAACTCAACAACTTTTACTGCAAATTACTCCAAAATCTAACAAACAGGCTTTTATTTTGAAAAGCTTCTGCAACAGGTGTGACCTCCTTTAAAATCTGAAAAGTGTTTTTAAGCTGATTTGATATTAAACTCTGCAGAAACAAAGGAAGCACCTGCACTTAAAGGTTAAAGGTGATTCTTTTTGGAGTTTGCATCTTTCCCTGCAGACCTGAAGCAGAAACTTTCATCAGTTTGAGAATAAAGGAGCTGAATGTTTGACAGAGTGTCCTCCACAGTGTCCTCCAGAGTGTCCTCCAGGCCTCTTACATAACAGCCGCTCAGCACAGGAACATTCCCCCCTGGTGTGTTTGGGTGAATGTGTGTGTCCTGCTCACAGCTCTGACCCTCAGGGTTTCACACTCAGTCTGCAGTGACTCCAGCAGACTCACTCTCATGTCATCACTTTTCCTTTTTAATGACCTGAGCAGTAAGATGTGCAGAGTGAGTCAGGGAGCCGCTCTGGATTACATCACGTCTGAGCTGCTGCTCTGATTCTAATGATTAATAAACAGTAAGAACACAAACGTATGTTTCTGCTGCTGCTGCATCACCTCACAGGTAGAGCTGAGGGTTGGTTGTCACCTCGGGCCTTTTAGGAAGACCTGGTGTTGATGTTGATGGAGGTTTCCATAGAGACCGCATCAAGTATCAGTCACGTACTCTTCAGCAGGCACCAGGTGGAAATGATGACATGTTTAAAGGTGATGATTTGTTTGAGATCTGCTTTTTGATAACAGAAACACATTAACTCTGATTCAAGACGTCACGTGTAGCTGAGGGACTCCTACACTGCAAAAAACTCAAATCTAAATAAGTGTTTACATCTAAATTTTACCAGATTATCTCATTAGACTTAAAATGAGCTGTATTCACTAAAATAGACAGAAAATAATCTAATTTGAAGTTATTAAATGACAAATGTGACGCCTCAGTTCCTCAAAAAAAAAAAAAAAAAAAAAACAAGTACATTTTTCTTACCTCTCTGGCAGATTTTCTACTCTTTACAAATAATTAATAATAATTTGTTAAAATGAGACATTTTTCTGGACTTGAAGGGTTAATGTTACTGATGTGAATGAAAATATAAGATTGTTTTTACTTCAAATGAGACATAATCACATATTTTTGCCTTGTATTTGATGTGTTGAATAAAAACACGTCTCTGGAGTTCCTCAGGGCTCCATGTTCGGTCCTCTTGGTTTTGTTTTTCTTTTATATGAATGAGATGTTGATAAAGTGCTGTTAAAACTCTGCTATAACTGCTGGGGACCATTGTTTTCTTTAGCTCTGTGTTCATGTTTTTGTTAAAGAAAACATAAGAGAGAGAGAGAGAGAGAGAGAGAGAGAGGGAGAGAGAGAGAGAGAGGGAGAGAGAGAGATAGAGAGAGAGAGAGAGAGAGAGAGAGAGATGAAAGCTCTCTGAGCAATTCAGGCATCATTTTCGGTTTTAAATATCTTGAAATATGAAGTTTTTCTGGACTTGTCAGCTGAATGTGGCTCATAGTAAGACTAAATTTATTTATTTATTTATTTATTTATTTGTTTGTTTGGTTGGTTGGTTGGTTTTTGTTTGTTTGTTTGTTTGTAAATTTATTTATTTATTTTTATTTTTAGTTATTTATTATTTGTTTGTTTGTTTATTTATTTATTTATTTTATTATTTTTTATTTATTTATTATTATTATTTTTTATTATTTATTTGTTTATTTGTTTATTTATTTATTTATTTATTGATTGATTTTTTTTTATTTGTTTGTTTGTTAGTTTGTTTGTTTATTTGTTTGTTTTTACCCAAAATAAGACATAAACACTTGATAAGACTTCAGTTTATTTGCAGTGTGAAGCTCTTGGATGTCAAACTAAACGAGTTCAAACTGATGGAGCCTGACGCTTCAGAATATAAAGGTCCAGGAGTGAATGTTGAATGTTGTACAGGTTTGGGTTGGACAAAGTTAGACTTTAATAACAAAGTAGAAAGCCCCCCCCCCCCCCCCCCCCCAAAAAAAAAAAAAAAAAAAAAAAAAAAGGACACTGGAAATTCGGACCTGCACAGATCACAACAGCATGGCTCTGTAGTAGAAGAGTCCAGGTGCTGAACTGACCTTCCTGCAAACAGTCACCAAATTCCCTCCAAAGGTAATAAAAAGACCTGAGTGAAGGTTTTATCCCAGGATAACATGAAAACGTGACATTTCTGTGTGACAGTGAAAAACAGATTCAACACATCCTGTGAGACCAACGCTGTGTTTCACATGTTTATCACGACATGCAGATTACACGGAGCCTGAAGAATGTGAAACTGTCCAACCCAAAGCCACAGACTGAAGCCTTTATCAAAGCTCTGCACCAGAGTCAACCTCAGCTGGTCTCCATAGAGGTCCTCCTGAAGGTGTGTCTCCGTTTGTTTACAGTGAAACTAAAACGTGATCCAACAAGCTGAGCTGAAATATCTGCAGAACACTTCATCATGTGAGTCGAGGTTTTTATCTATCTGGGTTTTAGAGGAGGGTTCATGTCCTCTGGAAGGTTCTCAAAGTGGGTCAGAAAGTATTTTTAATCCAGTGAAGGAGAAGGAGAACAACAGATCGCTCCTCAGGTTTCAGATCAGCTCTAAGAGAACAGATAAATGATCTCAGGCAAGAAATGAAAGAATGTTCACAGGATTTAAACGTGTTTTCAGCCCTGACATAAAACTGAGAGCAGACAGGAGGGAAGAGTTCACTGAAGGTCAAAGCTGAGTCCGTTTCACACGTATGAGTAGAATTTCACGCTGCATGACTTCGTTTCTCTCAGAGGTGTTCGAGACCAACATGACTTTCTGCACTCATCAAACTCTTTTTGCTCCCTGCGAGCGACCGAACCGAGACTTTCAAACGGTTTCTGAAAGGAGACGTGATTTGATTTCCTGAGAATAAAAAGTTATAATAAAATTCACCCTCGCACTGAGTGTGCCGATGGAGAAACAAGCTATTCAGACTGAAACGTGTGTTTGTGTGGTTCCTGGCGTTTCAGTCAGACTCAAGCAGACCTTTAAGGAACGACAGCTTTCAGTTAAAGTTCTGTGAGCTGAGAGTAAAGTTTGGACACACTACGTTTTATTTTAAGAGAATAAAAGAGAAAAATGAAGCCTGAAAACAAACCTGAGCACACGATTGATTAAAGTAACGTTATAATAAATCAAACCCAGGACAGGCAGATTTTCAGACGATGGATTAGAATAAACTTTATCTCAGAGAGCTTCACCAGGTCAGCGTTTCATCAAACTCTCCAAGTTCAGGAGTTCATCCTCCTCTGAGCAGCTTCCTGGAAGTTACTCTCTGGAAACATCTCCAGCCAGGAGTTTCCTCTGCCAGATATTTCTGTGAATTCCTCAGACAGGCGGGAGAGAAGAGGTCAGCGCTGTGTTGACTGAGGAGGCTCTGTTCAGGTGTTTCTGTCTGACCACAGCTTCCTGCAGCTTCAGGAGGAAGCTGAGCTCAGCTGGAGGACGTTTCTCACCCACAGTGGACACGCTTCAGCGTCAGGCTGAGGATTCTGGGTCAGCTCAGTCAGGGTCAGACAGACCTGACTCTGATTCACATGAGAGCGACGGCTGATAACACACGAGCTGTGACCACACAGAGGAAACCTGTTTGACTCTGCTTTGTTTGAATCTGTCGTAACCAGCAGCACCGTTTCTGACCGATAGCGCTGTGAAGGTGAGCGTGATGCTCACAAAGAAACAGAAAAGTTTCAGAGATTTACTGAAATGACCAAAACAGGGCTGCGAGTGTCTGCAAACCTACAGGAGAGAGAGAGTGTTTGTCCTGAGTGCACAGTGTGGTGTTCTTACTCTCACATGTGGTCTGTCGGTGTTTTCTGTCGTTGTTGTTGTTTCCAGACTTTGAGGACTTCCTGACTAACAGGCCTTCTTATCTCTGAGCTTCAACCACATGATAACACTCCACTCAACATCACAACATTTACTCCCCTCTCTCTTTCTCACACACACACACACTCACACACACACACACACTGGCACAAACAGCACGTGTGTGTTAGTATATTTATTGTACACACACAGAAACTGCTGCAGAGACACTCAAACACACACTGGAAAACATAAAGTGACTCCTTCAATCAGCTCCCAAACGGAAGTCGCGGTCATCCTACGCCCACACACACACACACACACACACACACACACACACACACATGGGTAGTAGAAACCTCAGTGGAAAGTCTCCACTCAGCTCCCTCCTCGCGTGATAAACTCTTTAAACACAACAAGCAGCCACTCCAAACACACTTCAAGCTCACGATGTCACTGATAAACAAACACACACACACACACACACACACACACACACACACACACACACACACACACACACACACACACACACACACACAGGTGGGATCTTCAGCAGGGTTTGGGTCTTGTCAGAGTCTACATCCATGAATCAGTGACTTCAGTTCTTCAGATTTAATCCAAACTGTTTGTCTTTGGAATAAACCGTCCTGTTGGTCCATGAACACAAAGAGACTGACAGCACGAAGCTCCGCCCACTCACTACAATGATACTCCATCCAACCATCATCCATCCATCCATCCATCATCCATCATCCATCAATCCATCCATCCGTCCATCCATCCATCCATCCATCATCCATCCATCATCCATCCATCATCCATCCATCCATCCATCTGTCCATCCATCCATCCATCCATCATCCATCCATCATCCATCCATCATCCATCCATCATCCATCCATCATCCATCATCCATCCATCCATCCATCATCCATCCATCCATCCATCCATCCATCCATGGTCCATCCATAGTCCATCCATCCATCATCCATCCATCCATCATCCATCATCCATCCATCCGTCCATCCATCCATCCATCCATCATCCATCCATCATCCATCCATCCATCCATCATCCATCCATCCATCATCCATCATCCATCAATCCATCCATCCATCCATCATCCATCCATCATCCATCCATCCATCATCCATCCATCCATCCATCATCCATCCATCATCCATCCATCATCCATCCATCCATTCATCCATCCATCCATCCATCCATCCATCCATCCATCCATCCATCATCCATCCATCCATCATCCATCATCCATCCATCCATCATCCAGCATCCATCCATCCATCCATCCATCCATCCATCATCCATCATCCATCCATCCATCCATCCATCCATCATCCATCCATCCATCCATCCATCCATCCATCCATAGCCCATCCATCATCCATCATCCATCCATCCATCCATCATCCATCCATAGTCCATCCATCCATCCATCATCCATCATCCATCCATCCATCCATCATCCATCCATAGTCCATCCATCCATCCATCATCCATCATCCATCCATCCATCCATCCATCCATCCATCCGTCCATCCATCCATCCATCCATCCATCATCCATCATCCATCATCCATCCATCCATCCATCATCCATCCATAGTCCATCCATCCATCCATCATCCATCATCCATCCATCCATCCATCCATCCATCCATCCATCCATCCGTCCATCCATCCATCCATCCATCCATCATCCACCATCCATCCATCCATCCATCCATCCATCCATCCATCCATCCATCCATCCATCATCCATCCATCTGTCTATCCATCCATCATCCATCGCCTATCTCTATCTAGCTATCTTTAACTCATCCATTTCCTTGTCTGTCTGTCTGTCAGTCAGTCTGTCTGTCTGTCTGTCTGTCTGTCTGTCTGTCTGTCTGTCTGTCTGTCTGTCTGTCTGTCTGTCTGTCTGTCTGTCAGTCTGTCTGTCCATCCTCTTCTTTCTTTATTTCTTCCTCTTGTTTTGAAGCTGAAGTTTATTATTTTCCTTCCTGTCAAACTGGTGATGTCACTGAAACTCATCATTTCATCCCTAAAACTTTCATCCAGAAGCTTTATGTTCGAACATCATTTCATGGGGGGAGTGTTTTTGGTCATCAGCAGAGATGTGACAGAGCACTGGACCTGAGATAATGTCATCAACAGACTGACTTCATACGTTCCCACTGTGTACAGAGAACAACAGGCTGTTCACTGAGCTGAGCCTGAAGCTCAGGCTGTAAACATGTTTCAGCACTGAAACCTGAACAGGACAAAGGCTCAGCTCAGATCTGTCAGTGAAGAAGACGTGAGGAAAGAGCGACATGAAGAGAGGTGACAAAAGAAAGAGAGGAGGGTTTCCTCTCCTCCTCCTCCTCCTCCTCCACCTCCTTCCCTTTTCCCCCACATAACCAACACAGTGAGTCATCTCTGGCAGGGAGCCCTGAAAAACTCGCTCGGACCACACAGGAGCAGAGAGGAGCAGAGAGGAACAGACTGAAATCTGAGAGGCAGAGAGCTGGAGAAGGAGACGGCAGAGTCAAAGAGGAGGAAATCTGATGGAAAAGTTTCAGACTTCAGCAGAAAAAAAAGACTGAGTTTGGTTTTCTGAAGAAAGTTGACCCACAAGTTACGTCAGACTGAGAGCAGAAACCATCATCAAACATCAGATTAACATTTCAAGGTCCTCACTGTTCTGCTCGTTTCCAAATAATTTCACAACATGACTTCTGTGAGAGAGTCTCTGCGGGGGGAGGTGTGTCAGAGGGAAGTTTCAGGTCCTCGGAAAGTTATGAATGTTGAAAAGGAACCACAAGAGAAATATTCAACAACCTCCGTTTCCTGAAACTGATGAAAAGCTTCCAGGAAAACCTGAACAGAAGCCAAAGTGACACTAACTGTTCTCAGAGCTCAAATACTGACACAGAAGTGCTGTAAAATCTGCCCGGTAACCATTTTTAAAAAAGGATCAGTTAATGAAACATTTATCATCAGTAATTATTCAAGTTCTCAAACTCGTCATCACTAAAACTCTGGTGTGTCTCCATAAATATGAACATCTGTCTATTGATCCTGAGCCAATGGGAACTCAAAATATAGAGCAGGTGTAGAAGTGCCAAAAACTACAGTTCCTCAACTGGCCACTGGAGGCTGTGTCCAAAGTGAGCCAGTCCCCATAGAGCCCCATGTTAAACTGTACAGCAGAAACGAACATGTTTCCAGCCTGGTATAAAAAACAGTGTCTGGCTCTTTGGTTACAGTAGCTCATTTTTAATTGAACTCTGTCAGTTTGAACCTCATGAGGTCTGAGGACAGGAACAGTCGAAGGACATCGTCCCTCTTGATGGACAGGTGACTGAACAGCCTGGTGGAAACCGTGGTGAACCCATGAGGGTCCGTTCAGCTGATATTTATCAGATTTATTGTCTGATTGATTTTATTGGTCTGTTTTTTATATCACTGCTGGATTTTTATTTGATGAAATATTGAAGCACATCCGCATGTTCAACAAGGCCATAAAGTTACTGAATCTTAATCTGATTCAGTGACTGAGTTTAACCCTTTATGACCTTCCATACCAAAACCTGCCAGAGCATATAACTTCACAGTTTTCACATGCTGTAGTGTCTTTTTTTATTTATTTATATATATATATATATATATATATATATATATATATATATATATATATATATATATATATATATATAATATATATATATATATATATATATAAAATATATTTTATTTTTTTATTTTATTTTTTTTATTTCATAAAACTTTTGCTGAACATCAATTCAACCCTTATATCCAAACTTTAATAGAATGTACAGACTTATGTTCAGACTAACTAGATAAATTGCTAAAAAATTAAAAAAATTAAAAAAATAAAATAAAAAAAAGAGGTCCAATAAACCAAAAATAAATAAATAAATAAATTTGAAAATTGAAAAGTTGACACATTTTTTTTCTAAATACAGAATTTCCATGGCTATTTCCCTAAAAAAAAATGTGAAATGTAAATAAAAACCAAGATGCCTGTGTATATAATGTAGGAATCAACAACATGTACAGCTGTGGTCTGGATCCTGACGTTTTTGTTGTTTATTCTTTATTCTGGATTTCAGCAAACACATGAATTAAACAGCTTCTCTGGAACATGTTGAAAATGAAACTATGAAAGTTTAAGTCTCCACGCTGGGCTCTTAAAGAGACGGTGTTCTGCTTTCCCTCATCACAAACAGGGATATGAAGTACCGATCCTGGATGTTCAGACTGAGCGTGTGCAGATCTTCAGACCTCTACATACTGTCTGCAAGGACTTTGTTCTAAAACAAGCAGCAGATCTGCTGAAACGATGAGGTTATCAAACACCAAGGCCTGGCCAATCAGAGCGAAGAAGGTTTGTGGAGCTGGGAGCTTTAAAGAGACGGCAGCTAAATTAAAGTATTTCAGACAGAGGCTGCAGTGAGGGTTTTCTAAAACACCAGAGAAACAAAAACAGTAAAGAGACTACGGGGGCCCCAGAGGGACAGAATGAAGACTAAAACAAGCACAATACCCCGTCTTTAACATCTGTCAGCGTGCCTTTCAGAGAAGCTCTTCAGTGTTGCAGTATAACAGAGAGCCACACCTTCACCACTCCTTACCTGGCACAGGTATTCACTTAAACCTTCCCTTTCTTTTTTTCTTTTATCCTCACATTCAACACCCCTCCCTTCATTTCTCTTCTTTCTCTTTCTGTTTCTTTTCACTTTCATACATGAAGCCCTGCGCTCGTTTTTAATTACTGACGTCCACTTCCTGTCCTCTGACATCACGTTAAGAAACGACAGACCCCCTCTGCTCCACATGCATGTATCTGACATGACTTGGCATGACATGGTTTCTAATACACCTCCATGGTAAACAAACCCACCCAGGTTACATAAGGAGCTGAGCGGCTCTGTGTGGAACAGGAGGGATACCAAAGATCATGTCAATGAATCAAACCTGCTCAGAGTTCACCTGGTGACCCCTCTTCACCTGTGCTGAAGCCTCTCCAGTCAGTGACCTCTTTCATGTGACACATGCATGCTTTGGTATAAACTGTGGGAGCGTGTTGAAGCGAGCCAACGATCCTGGTTCTGTTCTGTGTGTTTAAAGAGGAGTTATTTAAAAAAAGCTCACTGTGCCTTTAAGCTACAGAAATCATGGCTCAGGAAAGTATTTCAGGTATTGGTGTGAAGAGGAACTCCCAGAGGCCTGCTCCGGGTGGAGCTGCGTTCAGGTGCACACTCATCCCTCAGACACCTGTAAATCTGTGACTGCTGCTAATCTGAGCTCCTTCCCACGCTTCCCACTCTGCTCACACACTGAACGGACCAATCAGAGAGCAGAACACCTCCATGCTCTGTTCACACTGAGACGCCACCATCATTCCTCTGACATGAGCGCCAGCGTGCCGGACATACCGGACGAGGCAGAGACGCCGAGCACAGAGTGACAGTGACATGACGGAGGAGGTAAAGACAGGTGAGGTGTGATGTCACTCACTGAACACACCTGAACACCTCACCTGCTGGTTCAGTTACCTGGTCAGCAGCTGGCTTTCACTCTGACCTCACCTGTTCAGAACTTAAACCAAACTAACGCTGAGGTGTAACTCTTCATTAAACTTTAGCATGTGTTCGTCAGTTTGTAGCATGACTCAGCAGATTCTTTCAGACATGACTTCCTGACGGTTGTTTGGATTTAGTTGGTTTCTTTGTTCTCTACCTGCTGTTACTTTACTGAAAGCACTTTGTGACCTACAGATATGCACAGAGGAGTTATTTCTATGATTTGATTTTTGAATGATTTCTGCTGAGTCATGCTGGACGGGTTTCTATATAGTGAAGACACTACAAGCAAAGAGAAGTCAGAACTCACTTTTTTTTAATTAACGATACATCAGAGAAGAAGAGTTCTATGTATTAATGTTTTAGTCTAGTATTTTTCCTCCACAGGTTACAGAGTGAGTGCAGGGTCGTATTGATTTGGGTTGGTGGTTGTAGCTCAGCGGTTTCCAGAAGTTTCTCCACCTTGTTGGATGTGAATGAAATGAATCCTTGTTTCATGCAGATATTTGTTTTCTGAGTCTGCTGCCTGTAGCTTTAAATAATGACCCTGACCTGGTGTTTAAATGTTAGAGGACAGTAACAGCAGAAATCAAACTCCCCAAAGCGTCTGAGTCTCGTTTTTCAGAGTTCATGTATCAGAAAGGAAGAGGAGGCGTTGTTGTGAAACCTCTCTTACCAAATGGATTCATCTGGACACACCCTGAACTCACTGCAGAGGAATTCCACCTTAATCAGATCTGATCAGCTGGGATCTTCCCTTTGTGATGAAACACTTGCAGTAATAAGATGAGTGTTTAACTTCCCTTTTATTCAACATTTCAACATCCGTTTACTCAGCTCGAGGAGGAACAACCATTTTTATTTCCTTAATTTACACGTAAAAAAGAACAACTTTGAGTCTGTAAATAAAGATTTGTAGATGCTTTTTATGATGATTCACATGTTAAATATGTGATTATTCATGATGTTACTGATAGATTTTTATTTAATTCCATCTAAATTTGTAGGGGTGTAATGTCACATCAACCTGGATATATATATGTATATATATGTGTGTGTGTGTGTGTGTATATATATATATATATATATATATATATATATATATATATATATATATATATATATATATATATATATATATAAATATATATATATATATATATATATATATATATATATATACACATACATATATATATATATATATATATATATATATATATATATATATATATATGTGTGTGTGTGTGTGTGTATATGTGTATATATGTATGTATATATATATGTGTGTTTGTGTATATATGTGTGTGTATATAAATATATATATATATATATATATATATATATATATATATATATATATATATATATATATATATATATATATATATATATATATATATATATATATATATATATATATATATATATATATATATATATATATAATTTGAATCGAATCGAAATGATTGAAAGTATGAACATCCATACTTATCACCATTTTGACCTTCAGCTTTTATTTTGAAAGTCCCCGCACATTCTTGGTCATGACAGTTTCTGCTCAGCCAGGAGTCACAGCACAGCTAGCAAAGAGAGCAGATAATGGCTAACAGCCGATGGGATGACAGCTGATGGATTTTTTATGTTTACATTTATAATTTCAGACTTTGTGTTTTCGGAAAATATTGAATCGTTGTTCTGAGAATGGAAATCGAATCATGTTGAAACTGGTGATTTACACTCTCACTGATCTGCTTGTTTGGGGGGCATTGTGTGTGTGTGTGTGTGTGTGTGTTTTAAATAAACTCATTTTATTTTGAAGCTCAGCTCACTGAGGTAACAGGAGTTTATGTTTAGATGACATTAAATAATAAACTGAAATAATCCTTGAAACATGATGAACTCATGATGACAGAGGTCCATTTATGAAGGAGGATGATTTTGTTTGTGCTCATAATCTGGTCTTTAACCAGCCCTGGTCCTGCTAATCGTCTGTGGTTTTGTTATTTCATCCTCCAGTAAAACGACTCTGTAAATTTCTTCCTCGCCCAATTAATTCAAAGCTTCCTCTTCAAGTTCAGACACGATTCGGACCTCAGAGGATCGTCAGGAATGTGAGCTGAGAGTCTGACAGTCGATGAGACACGCAGAGCAAAGTGAACGCTCCCCTTTAACAATCAGACGGAGGCTTTGAAGCCTGAACGCTGGAGGTGATTTCACTCCTCAGCCCGCAGCGAGTCAGAGAGTCAGAGAGTCAGAGAGGCGGCAGGTTGGAAAATCACAGAAAGCAAGCTCAGCAGATTAGAGCAACAAAGAGATCCTTCAGAACCACTGAAAGACTGAATTCACCAGGCCTGTTTTCACAAGACCGATCTGAAGAGAGGAATGGACTCAGAGGAAATCTGGATGATGTGTCACTTCCTCTCTGAAGGGTTAATTCAGCTCTGAACCGACTGATGGACAGACAGCGCCACAGTCCATCAGCCTGTCAGAGTCGTCACTGCGCTGATGGACTCTGCTGGAGTCGCTGACCTTGTGCCAAACAGTCGTTAGATTTTGCTTCATTTTGAGGGTCACATGAGCGTCGCCTTGTTGTTTGGATGAAGAATTTAATTTTGAGTTCAAACCAAACGTTGCTTAAAATACATTTTTTTGTATGAAGCCGAGTGTCCTGCACATTAATCTGATTAAATATTTAATAAAAACTAAAGGATTCATTTAAAGAACCTTGAACAATGGAAATAAAGTATGTGTTGTCTGTTCCTGCTTCCTAAAATCAGACTTTACCATCAAATAGAATCATTGAAATCCTTCAGAAATGTCATATTTTGACATGTTTGTGTTTCTCCTGATCCCAACTAGACTTTGAGATTTTTTAATTTCAAAAGAAAAAATCAGTTCAGTATAAACTCAGTCTTTAGTGGTGTCCCTGGTTTTGACTCAGTCCTGTTACCCTAACTCATCCCCCCCCCCCCCCCCCCCCTCTGAAACATGTGGACTATTCCAGGTGTCACCTGGTCCACAGGAAGTAGCATCATTCAGATCCTCTGCCTTGGGGAAGGCCCACAGTGCGTTGACTCCTTCATGTTTCTGTATGTTGGATGATATTTACACTCTGACTGAGGGGCTTCAAATCTCAGCTCAGTCCTCTTAGGATTCTGTTGAAGCCAGGTGCACCCCAAACCCGTTCAGACCGGTTAGTCACAAACCCTCAGAGGTATCTTTCAGGTAAACTCCTCTGTTGGAAGGAGCGTGTGGAAGCTCTGCAGTACATTCAGTTCGGTTAAACCAGATCTTTGGATGTCGCCCAGCCGGATCGACCCGGGTCTGATCTAACGGCTCACGTCAGTACGGTGTTGAAATGTGAAACCAGCAGATGAGGGAACACAAGTTCAGACACCTCTCAGACTCAGCTCTCAGAACCAGTTTGATGAAATTCTTTGAAACAAAAGTGGGCCAAGTTTTATCAGCTGATTAAAGGCGGTTATCTCTGTTTGAAACCTGAGCCTATCACAGCTGTCATTGGCCAAAAGGTGGGGCACCCTATGGATGGGTCTCCAGCCAATCACAGCAGGTGACTCAGCACTTATTACTGCACCAGCCTGCAGCTGTCAGTCTGTGTTAATCTGAATCAACTGATGTTGTTTAGCATCAGTGTTACAGAGTCTAGAGGTCAAAGGTTAAAGCCAGACATGCATAACGAATGGTGCGCTAACGTTACACGTTAGCCTACAGATACGTCTCAGAGTACCAGCTACTAAACTACAAAGTGACAAAGTTTACTTGTTGTCATGTTTCAAACAGCAGCTCTGTGTAACTGTTGATAAATACCTTACCTCCTCACGCTGTATCCAGTAAAAAGTCGACTTGAACAAAGAAAAGTAGTGTTAAAAAGAAGATCTGATCTCCATTCATTTCCAAAACAAACACACGCCTTGTTAGGAGTCATGACATCACCACAGTGTGCGCACTTCAGACAGTCCTCACAGAACCTTTTGAGGAGCCATTTGAATTTTCAGTACTTACGGTAATTTAACGAGAGCGCCGGCGCTTTGATGGGTTTCAGCGTTAGAAAGCGTTTAGTTTGGCAGGAAGTGGTTTGACGTTTGAAGCCTCTGAGATTTGTCCTGAATTATTAAAGTGACTGAATGTTTCATCTCCAAACTACACTTTGTTTTCATGTTTCTGTCACTTTTGTTTCTGCTGCTGATCAGTTAAACCTCATAAAGATTCATGTGTGTGAGCCAGAGCCAGCTCCTCCACCCTGCTGTGTGTCTGCATGAATCACAGAGTTTAGAATGAATGAGTGAATGAATGAATGAATGAATGAAGAGGAAACACTGCAGCTCCAAGGAGTGACGACTATAATCTGAGTCTCCTGATAACAGGAGTAAACACTCCTGACCTTTATCTTCAGAACAGAGATGACTCAGGAGCTATCTTTAAACACACACACACACACACACACACACATGCGTGGGATGATGATGGGATGTGGGATATTTGAGGACGGGGTGGATAAATGGTTTGATTGTAGAGGAAGCTGGAAAGCTTGTGTTATCTTTAAGGAGGGAAACCCCTGAGGCCTCACCTGGATTGTTCCGCCCACCTTTCAAACATGTCCTCTTCTTGTTCCCTCAGTCCCCTTGTTCCCCTTTTTTTAAAAACAAAAAAACAAACAAACACAGTTTTTCAGTTTTTCAAATAAATATGCTTCATTTTCTCTCTCTCAAAACAAACAAAAAAAACAACAACAACCTTTTCCTGTAATTTAACCTGACAGTGTGTTTCTCCTCCTCTTGCTTGGAAAAAAAGAGGACTGACCCTTTAACCTTATGAAGTTATAACTTTATTTTTAAATTTGTAAAACCTGTTTCTGTTTATTTATAGAACACAATCAAAGAAATGTTTGTTCCTGTTTGAAACTGAAGTGTGTCTTTGTGTGATGAAGAGAACATGAAGTGGGTCAGACCCCCGCCGGCTGGACGGCTTCCATCTGTTGAATAACCCGACGGTCCTTCATGAAGGTTTTTATTTCAGCACCATGAAGCTCAGGTCCTGCTGACTTTATGTGCTGAAAATTTAACTTCTTTAAACGTTCACTCTGATCGTTTGATGATGGAGCTGCTGAGGTGAGACCACCAGAGCTCTGCAGGCTCCATCAAGAGGCTGGATGTGTGGAGGAGGAGGAGGAGGAGGAGGAGGAGGAGGAAGATGTTTAGAGTCTGTGGAGGTCAGAGCTGCTCTCTCAGCCACGCTGGATCATCAGGTCTGCTCTGTGGACCACCTGCACAACTTCCTGCTGCCACACACACAGCATCATGTAAACAACACAGCCCTGTGTGTGTGTGTGTGTGTGTGTGTGTGTGTGTGTGTGTGTGTGTGTGTGTGTGTGTGTGTGTAACTGCAGAGGAGGACGGAGCTGCTTTTCTGTCCTCATATATAACTCAGGGGCTGTACGCTCTTGTTGTGACATATTTGTGTTTTTGTAACCATGTGGGCTGATGTGTGTGTGTGTGTCATGTGTCGGGGGCCCCTCATACTGCTGTCTTTGTTTTAGGGTAAACAGGGGACTCTTGCGTCACACTCACAGTAAGGGGACCCTCCTGTCAAAACTGAGTAAGAGGAGGGAGGGAGTGAGATCAGGATGGGGTGATGAAATGTTGGTGGAAGCAGAGGGATGGAAGAAAAAGGAGGGATGGCGCCCCCTGCTGGATGAAACATGAAGGGTAGAGGAAGGAGGGGGCGAAGCAGGAAGTACAACAGCTGGAGTTTAATATGTTAGAGAAAGAAAAGGACACAAACATGGCTGACATGACTCTACTCAGTGATTCAGCTGAGACTCAAACAACAGCTTTATGAACTTCAGAGCTGAGTTTAACTTCAAAATAAATAATTAAATAAAGTCTGAATGTCCTGAACTCACCCTGAAGTGAAGCTAAATCTGAAACAAATAGGGAGCAGGCTGCAGCAGCAATCCAATCCATCCAATCCAGAAGCTGCAAGTCTGTTTGAACGGACCAATCAGAGGCTGCACCTGCATCACCACCTGATCCCTGTAACACACACCCCCACAGACACACACTGCAGAGGAGAGGGGGGGACTCATCAGACCTGGCTTCAGCTGATTTATTCCACTTCTGGATGAGGACCAACCTGAGTCCGGACCTCTGCTGAATCCAGTCCTGTCTGACTGCTGTAATCCCATCAGATTACCTCTCACATCAGGGCCCTGGAGGTTTTCAGCAGCTCTGTAACATGTTTCTGTGAGTATCTGCTGCCCCCTGCTGTCAAAAGTAAATACACACACAACACAACGAGCTGTGAAACATCATCTTTGGTTAAAACTTTACTGAAGTCTGTGGAAATGTGCTCATTGAGCAAGTCCTGGAAAAACACTGAACGACAAAATAAACTGGCTCATGGCCAAACGGTCTTAGTATGAGTAGAAACATGTGATTTATACACACACAGACACACACACACACACACAAATGACTGTTGCTGGGCAGATTGCCTCACTCCAGAAACGGGCCTTTGGCTGATATCAATGATTTCCTCAATGTCTCTAAAGAATAACCATGCTTATTAGTATAACCTTCATCATCATCATCATCATCATCATCGTCATCATCATAATCATTAACATTATCATTATTATCATTAACATTATCATCTTCATCATCATCATCATCATCATCATCATCTTATAACTTTAATTACCAATATTTTTATCATCAATTTTATTTCCCTTATCATCATCATCCTCATCATCCTCATTATCATCATCATCATCATCATTAACATTATCATCGTCATCATCATCATTAACATTATCATCATTATCATTAACATTATCATCATTATCATTTACATTATCATCTTCATCATCATCATTAACATTATCTTCATTATCATTTACATTATCATCATCATCATCATCATTAACATTATCATCATTATCATTTACATTATCATCATTATCATTAACATTATCATCATCATCATCATCATCATCATTAACATCATCATCATCATCATCATTAACATTATCATCATTATCATTAACATTATCATCTTCATCATCATCATTAACATTATCATCATTATCATTTACATTATCACCATCATCATTAACATTATCATCATTATCATTTACATTATCATCATTATCATTTACATTATCATCATTATCATTAACATTATCATCATTATCATTTACATTATCATCATCATCATCATCATCATTAACATTATCATCATTGTCATTTACATTATCATCTTCATCATCATCATTAACATTATCATCTTCATCATCATCATCATCATTATCATTAACATCATCTTCAATATCATCATCATCATAAAAATGATCATCATCATCATCATCATCAGTAACGTTATCATCATAAAAATCTTTATTTAACTTTTCTGAATGACAGAACTGACCCATAAACCCAACCTCATCTCTGTCACTTGATTTAACACATTTTTAGAAGTTTTACTTTTGCCGAAACAAAACAAACAAAAAAAATCTTCATCATCTTAAAAATGTTTCTTAATTATTTCTCATTTTAAATAAACACAATAAAATGATTTAAAAACCCTGAAGTTATAATGAATGGATCTGGAACTTTACAGATTTGGAACAAAACTGATCCTGTTCCAGCTGAAATTCGGTAAATCAACAGTTTTTTCCTTCACCTGATATGAGATTATTTAAAGTCTGATTCATCTTTTAACTGGAATCAAGGATTTTGATCGTTTTATTTTTTAAAGATGGACTTCACGGTACAGGAAGGTCTGTGATCCCCAAGACCTTTTCACAAAGTCATCTACACTGATGAAGCACAGACAGCAGGTCCACTGGGTCCTCTTTAGTCCCCTTCGTAGGGATCTACTGTGGACTTCCTTGAACTTCTCAGATGTCAGACACTCAGGGGGCTCATGTTCCATTCTCCTCCTCCTCCTCCTCCTCCTCCTCCTCCTCCTCGGAAACGGGATGTGATGTAAAAACAGAAACTTTTTTCTGTTCCTCTCTCCGGATCGTGCAGAGCTTCTTCTCAGAAACACCGCTGGAGGAAAAGTAGCGAAGGGAGACTTTGAGGACGCTTCAAAAGTCAGACAGCGAACCGTGTGGGAGGAAAAAACACCGTCGCTGATCTCCACCATGATCCTGTGAGCTCCTCCTTCTGTCCCCGACCAACAAGCTCCGACCAGCCGGGACCTGAGCGCAGAGGAAAGCGGACCTGAGCGCAGAGGAGCCCCGCTGACGCTTCAGCTGCTGTTTGTTGTGGATCCAGAGGAGCGCGCGGACAGGTAAAGAGCTGACGGCTTTAACTCCCTCTCTTTGTCTCTCTGTCTCTTTGTTTCTTCTTCTAACGGAGGGAAAGGGGTCAGGAGAGCCGAGCAGAGGTTTGACTCTGCTGGGAAGTCTGGGAGCAGATCCTGTGCAGAGTGAGGCCTTCATGCTGCTCCCTGCACATCTCAGAGCTTTGTTATCTGCTCCAGGCTGCTGGACCACAGGAACCAGCATCTCACATGTGTTTATATTAGTCTGATCACGATCAGTCTCAGGTGGATCCAGACCATCCAGAGAAAGCGCAGGTAGTTTTTAAAAGATCAGATGAAGCTGGATTTAATTGATCCTGGACGAGGCTCTGAGTCCAGAGTGCTCCAAAACAACTGACAACCGATCCATGTGCAGCACAAGTAGCAAAATGTGTGTTTCTAAACTTGTTCGTTCATGTTTAAAAAGCACATGAAACAGGCCTGATTGTGCAGGTAGTCGCAGAGTGATGCAGGATTTGATCAGTAAATTCAAAGTCATCAACTTTGAATCAACTCAATATGTGAATAAATCGATATAAAATACAATCCAGCTGGATTAAACTCACTGTTATGTCCTCACACTGTGAGTTAGTTTGGGATTAGTTCTGTTTTTTTAAACAATGTCAGAGATTAAAGTGGAGCTGCAGTAATTCAAACACCTGAAGGAGCGTTTCTACCACGTTAAACTCACTGAAGAAGACCTAAAGATGTGAAGAGATGAAAGTTTCTGCAGTCCCTTCATTTATGATTTATATTCACAGTCTTTGGTCTGTTTCATTACCAGCTGAAACCTCCTCACAGGAGCTTTAATGTCTGTGAATTTAAATACTGAAATTAAAGCTCCAGTGATCAAAAGAGAGATTTAGTCTAAGGCTGTGTGTGTGTGTGTGTGTGTGTGTGTGTGTGTGTGTGTGTGTGTGTGTGTGTGTGTGTGTGTCTCAGGGATCATGTTTGAGTTATTTTGGTGCTCAGAGCTCAGTTTACAGACAGACCTGAGGGTGAATCGTCTCACCTCGTGTCTCAGACTCTCATTCAGGATCGTTCCTTCACACTTCACTCCAGACAGGCCCTTTATTTACTGATGATACTCTGTGCAGCCATGTTATCCACTGTTAAAGTCCCTGTGAGGAGTTTCTCTGCCTGATCCTGATCCACAACTTCCAATCAGATTATCAGCACCAATACAGGTTATTGATTAATGATGTTTCTGAGCTTCCTGATCGGGTCAGACAGGACGGATTGATTTACAGCACGTTGAAGTCTCCATAACAACACCACACTGACTGATGAAGTTTATCAGAGAGAAGAGAGATCTGAGTTTGTCTCTGCTGGAAACGATTTCTGTGATTAATTTAGTAGAGATGGAGGAGACTGGAGCTGAACTGACAGACAGAAAAAGGACAGAAGAGAAGAAGAAAGAGAAACAGGAGAGAGAGAGAGAGAGAGCACAGGCTAAAGGCTAAAACATGAGCTAAAGGCTAAAACAGGAGCTAAAGGCTAAAACATGAGCTAAAGGCTAAAACTCAGGCTAAAGGCTAAAACACAAGCTAAGGGCTAAAATATGAGCTAAAGGCTAAAACACAAGCTAGAAGCTAAAACATGAGCGAAAGGCTAAAACATGAGCTAAAGGCTAATACACAAGATAAAGGCTAAAACAAAAGCTAAAGGCTAAAACATGAGCTAAAGGCTAAAACATGGGCTAAAGGCTAAAACATGAGCTACAGGCTAAAACACAAGCTTAAGGCTAAAACATGAGCTACAGGCTAAAACACAAGCTTAAGGCTAAAACACAAGGTAAAGGCTTAAACATGAGCTACAGGCTAAAACACAGGCTTCAGGCTAAAACACAAGCTAAAGGCTTAAACATGAGCTAAAGGCTAAAACACAAGCTAAGGGCTAAAACAAGAGCTGAAGGCTAATACACAAGATAAAGACTTAACCACAGGCTAAAGGCTAAAACACAAGCTTAAGGCTAATACACAAGATAAAGGCTAAACCACAGGCTAAAGGCTATAACACAAGCGAAAGGCTAAAACACAGGCTAAAGGCTGAAACACAAGCTAGAAGCTAAACCACAGGCTAAACTGTTTGTGATAACGTTCATTCCAGCCCACATGCAGCAGTTATTCTGCAGTGATCTGATCAAACTTGAGAGTCTGTCAGTAAAATGAAGAGTGAGGTCACGTTAGCTCTGATTGGTCGATGAGCAGGACATTAGGATTCGCTAACGTTACACGTTAGCCTACAGATACGTCTCAGAGCAGCGTCTACTAAACTCCAGAACAAACTGACAAAGTTTACTTGTTGTCAGGTTTCAAACAGCAGCTCTGTGTAACTGTTGATAAATACCTTACCTCCTCACACTGTATCCAGTAAAAAGTCGTCTTGAACAAAGAAAAGTAGTGTTAAAAAGAAGATCTGATCTCCATTCATTTCCAAAACAAACACACGCCTCGTTAAGAGTCATCTACATCAACCCCTGAGGTCTCTCAGAGCGCCCTCAGGTTCTCATTACTGACAACCACTGACACGTTCAGCTGAGAATCACCAGATAACAGGGTCACCCTCTCAACCAAAACACTGACGGCGTAAAGCGTCACACACACGGCGTTCCTGGTGCCTCGCGCTGTTCTGCACCCTCAGAGATTTCAGCATGTTGCCAGGTTTTCTGGTCTTCAGACTTCGTATGTTGCATTAAACGTCGTCTGGACTCCTTGGTTGTTGTTCTTTTGGACATCCTCAGGGGAGCATGGAGTAGTTTCTTTTTTATTGCAAAGCGCAAACAGCGAGGGAGAAATAAGGGAACCGTTAAACATCGAGGCAAACCCATTCTTCAGCTCCATTTTTTGTCCTTCCAGAAAGTCAGTGATGTGATCGTGTTCGTTCACGTGAATCCGGCTCCTTTTTTCCAGCATTGACGTACAAACTGATCTGAAGTGTTTTCATGAGACAAACGCCTAAACCTGCCAAACGATAGATTCATCTGAGCTCCTGACACGACTCGAGGGCCGTGACAAAGACGGGAGGAGACGCAGAGTCATGACGTCATTTATTACAACATGAAGTTACATAAAGTGAAAGATAAGAGCGGAGCGGAGGTGTGTGGAGGCTTCAGGACCAGTGTGCCTGTTGGTGTGGGAACACGGCGCTCTGAGAGCTGATAAGGAGAGCAGGAACAGAGGACAGGAACATAAACATGACGGCGAATCAGCTCAAAGAGAGCAGATGTTCACAGTCAGTGTGTTCGTACTCTGAGGAACAGAGACGCTCAGTTTCAGCTCCCTGCAGGTACGTTTCACAGCTTCCCTCTGAAGCTGTTCAGTGTTTGTGTGAGAGCAGCCTGCAGCTACACCAAGTCTCAGAGAGATTTCACAACAACAGCAGCTCAGAGTTTGGCTCCGAGTGTGAGAGCAGAGAGCGGAGACAGTAACAGCGCGGGATGTTCAAACCAAACCAGATTAAAACCCGTCAGTGGCAAAACGAGCACCTTCAAGTCATCATATTTCTGTCCTGTGAACGTTTTGGCTGCAGTCATTTCAAAACAAGAGTTTCTGATCCCTGACAGGTTTGGGATCCGGAGGATTTATCAGTTGAGTAAATTATCGTTGTGAGATGAACAAAGATTTATGCAGCTGTTAATTCCCATGTCCACATCGTCTAATATAAGATTATTAAACAGTTTTATAGTGATGTGAGTTACATCTTTGTTAAATAAGTAACAGTCCTTATGTTACTGATTAAAGTTCCTGTGAGGACTTTCTGAGTGATCCTGAAAAAGTCTCTCTTCCAGATCTCTGCCTGATCCTGATCCACAGCTTCCAATCAGATTATCAGCTCCAATATGGGTTATTGATTAATGATGTTTCTGAGCTTCCTGATCGGGTCGGACTGGACCGGATTGATTTACAGCACGTTGAAGTCTCCATGACAACACCACTCCAGCTGATGAAGTTTATCAGAGAGAAGAGAGATCTGAGTTTGTCTCTGCTGGAAACGATTTCTGTGATTAATTTAGTAGAGATGGTGGAGACTGGAGCTGAACTGACAGACAGAAAAAGGACAGAAGAGAAGAAGAAAGATAAACAGGAGAGAGATAGAGCACAGGCTAAAGGTTAAAACACAAGCTAAAGGCTTTAACATGAGCTAAGGGCTAAAACAAGAGCTAAAGGCTAAAACACAAGCTAGAAGCTTAAACATGAGCTAAAGGCTAAAACACAAGCTAAGGCTAAAATATGAGCTAAAGGCTAAAACACAAGCTAAAGGCTAAAACACAAGCTAAAGGCTAAAATATGAGCTAAAGGCTAAACCACAGGCTAAAGGCTTTAACATGAGCTAAAGGCTAAAACAAAAGCTTAAGGCTAAACCACAGGCTAAAGACTTTAACATGAGCTAAAGGCTAAAACAATAGCTAAAGGCTAAACCACAGGCTAAAGGCTTTAACATGAGCTAAAGGCTAAAACAAAAGCTTAAGGCTAAACCACAGGCTAAAGACTTTAACATGAGCTAAAGGCTAAAACAAGAGCTAAAGGCTAAACCACAGGCTAAAGGCTTCAACATGAGCTAAAGGCTAAAACAAAAGCTTAAGGCTAAACCACAGGCTAAAGACTTTAACACGAGCTAAAGGCTAAAACAAAAGCTTAAGGCTTAACCACAGGCTAAAGACTTTAACATGAGCTAAAGGCTAAAACCAGAGCTAAAGGCTAAACCACAGGCTAAAGACTTTAACACGAGCTAAAGGCTAAAACCAGAGCTAAAGGCTAAACCACAGGCTAAAGGCTTTAACATGAGCTAAAGGCTAAAACCAGAGCTAAAGGCTGAACCACAGGCTAAAGGCTTTAACATGAGCTAAAGGCTAACTAAACTCCAGAACAAAGTGACAAAGTTTACTTGTTGTCAGGTGTCAAACAGCAGCTCTGTGTAACTGTTGATAAATACCTTACCTCCTCACGTTGTATCCAGTAAAAAGTCGTCGTGAACAAAGAAAAGTAGTGTTAAAAAGAAGATCTGATCTCCATTCATTTCCAAAACAAACACACGCCTTGTTAAGAGTCATGACATCACCACAGTTTGCGCACGATTCCAGCCAGAAGGTGGCGCTGTGATCCACTTCAGAGAGTCCTCACAGACTCTTTAAAGTTCATGTTTCATTTTTCCAATATCGCTTTTTCTAAGCCCCCAATATCAGCATCGGCATCGGCCCCTAAATTCCCGTATCGGTTTGGCTCTACCTTTTTCTCCCTGGATTACCGTAAAGCCGTCACATCATGTCGAGTGACTGCAGACTGAAAAAAACAACAAACACCTTTAAGCCCTTTTTTGCGTCTGAAGGTGAAGAAGACCCAGCTTTGAGACACATCTGTCTGTGGATGCTTTGCCCTCGTTGCACTCTGAGAGAGGAGCTGGAAGCTGACAGGATGACGTCAAACTGCCTTCAGGAACCTCTGCTCCTGAGCTCTCTGGCTTTCCAATAAAATATAATTCATCCCATCCTGATATCAGCTCTCCGCTCCCCGTCTGAGCAGCATTAGATCCAGATCCCTCAGAAACATGGCCTCCATCACAGGTTCAGATGATCACTTCCTGCTCTGACGTTCTGTCAGGATGATTCGCTCTGATGTTTGATAAATCTGCAGATCTTTGTGTTCAGAGACGTCCGACAGGCTGCAGGAAGCAGCTGGACGTTCCCCTCCATCCGACCTGTGCAGTACTGATTATTCATCAGGTCATGATCTGATGTGAGGAAACAAGCGCATCAAGCTTCTTCAGGGAGATTCAAGGCGTGTCCCAGCCCAGAGGTGTAATCTAAAAACCTACTGATCAGACCTTAACGTGGAGGAGCAGCTCCAGACTTCACATCAGAAGGATCTGAAGTCTCTGACAGCTTCTGTCAGTGTGAAGATCTTTAAAAGACGCTGCAGGAATTCAAAAATAAAACCTTGTGTCCTGCATGCAGAGGTTTAGCTTCATGTCAAAGTGGTGTGGGCGGAGTCAAGGTGAGTTCAGGTGAGTTAGTGGAGCAGTCAGTCAATCACTCAGGCTCTGATCTCCTCCTTTTTAAGTGGAAATAGTTCAAAATGAACACGTCTTTCTTTTCATCATGTGCTTTTTTGTCCCTGTTGGTACACCGTAGTTAAGCTGCCGCAGTGTCTTCCTGCTTCCCGCTGCTGTAATAAATAAGCACAACTCTGTGACTTTAGAGGCTAGCAGGCCGATGTTAGCGGGTATCACTGAGACGCCAACGACTGGCGTCCTCAGGTTGTGATGTCATGACCACGCCTTCATTTTTACAGACAGGAACTTTGAGCAGAAGTAGATTCCGTGGTGTGACGGACGTTTTTCAGTGTTAGAGGAAACGTTTGCACGTCTCTGTTTGACTGCAGAGGTTTCTAAAGTGAAGCCTCCATGTTTGCTCCGTGATAAACGACGACTACAGAGAAACCAGAGACACTCTCTGCTCACTCCTCCCACTGCTGACAGAGTTATGATCCCCTGCATACCTGTGTGTCAGAGTGTGTGTGTGTGTGTGTGTGTGTGTGTGTGTGTGTGTGTAGTAAGATCTTCATGTCTTCAGGGCTCATATTTTGAATCAGGCAGCACAGACTCCAGCGACATCTTCAGAATCAGGGAGTTTCTGGAAAGATTTGAAGCTTCTAAACCGTTAAAAAGTTGCAACAAAGCAAAGTTTTAAAACCAAAATAATTCAGGTTCGTCTGGATTCTTTAACAGAAAACATCCCAGTGTGAGTGTGCTGTGTGGAAAGGTTTGAAACCCCTCTCCATATCCAGGTCAGATTCTTCAGCAGCACTCTATAAATCTAGAAACTGGGCTAAACGGATCCACGTTCGGGTCTTCAGGTGCGTTTGATGGCGTTCACCTTGGCGGGTCCTGTGTGTCAGTTCAAAGCTCTACATGTTAAATCAAGCGCTCCTCACATTCCTCAGATACCAGCAGCTCTTTCTGAAGCCTCTGCAGCTCCACTCGGGTCCAGACCTTTCACACCATCACCTGCTCTCAGGGTTAGCGTGGGGAAAGTTTTAGTGCTGAAGGAGCAAAAGTGAAGAAAAAAAAGAAGAAAAAGGATGATTTTTAAGTCATCTTGGTTTTTACTCTCGTCTTTAACTCCTTTAAATACTTCAGGTCTGCGATTTCTCTTGATCCATTCCAGTAGGACGGAGTGAAAATAAGGAAGAATCATCAGTCTAAACAATCCAACAAAAAGGACATGAAAACTTTTCCACTCGTTTCCCATTTAATCCCCAAAATTCCTGAAATCCAAATCAGGAATCGATAAGAAACTGAAATGAAACCCATCCCAAGAGAACGCCCAGTTCCTCTACAGCAGTGATCCTCACTGTTTTTTCCACAGGAGCCACATCGGCAGAGCAAAGTCGAGGGCAGAGCCACTTTTACAACAACATACCAAGTCAACCACACGTGAGCATTTCTACATATAAACGGGTCGTCCCACAAAAAAGAAGCAACACATCCCATACGTTTTCAATGAAGATGATATTTACCTTCATACTCAGATGAGCAGAAGCTGGCATCGTTTTTCTCTTTCTGAGTTCGCTGCCAGGCGGGTAACTTTCATTGGATTTTGGACGCGCCGTTTTGAAATGGCGCTCCAAGTTGCTTCGTTTAAAACAGGCGCAGTTTGTTTGCATATTAAGCACAGAGGGGTCGTTTAATGTAGAACAAATAAGAATTCTTCCGTCCATTTGTCTTGAAATTTCCTGTGCTCGTCTTGTACGCCTCGTACCTTTCGGTTTTTTTTTTTGAACATCTGCAGTTTGCCTGCTCGTCCCCTCTCCGGTGTCTTCACGCTGATTTTCATTTGCTGCTTCATCAGTCTCTTTTTCTTCATTATTAGTTAAGTCTGGTTTTTGTCTCTTTTTTTAAAGAGAAATCGATCCACTTTGCGCTGGCTACGTGGGTTATTGTGACCTGAAAGCATGCACTGCGGTCAAGTGAACCGGTGTTGTAAACAATGCCGTAAACGAGCTGCGTTGCCAGGTTTGACAGTTACCCCTCTTTTGGAAATAACATTAATTGAGGTGAAAGAAGAGAAATATAATGCAGATGTTTATGTGTTTGCAGTGTAGTGTTAAATATATATTTATGTAGCACATTTTTTTAAAATGTATTGGCTGTGTTATATTATAAGCTAGTCTACCTGCGAGCCACCAATTAAAGCTTAACGAGCCGCACAATGAGTAACCCTGCTCTACATCAGCGCCAAACTTTCACTCCTGGAAATTTGTAGACTCTTCCAGGAGACGCGTCTCTGAAATTGTCTCTAACAGCGTGAAGTCTTCGTTGTTTGGTGAGGATCGCTTTAAGCCAGGTGTACGTTTTGTCTCCGAGCGCGTAGCTCACCCTGAAGAAGTCTGAGATTTGTCAGGACGTGAAGCGCGAGCTGTGGCTGCTTCTGTTTTTGCTCCTGATCACAGATGAAAGTGAAGGTTTGATGCTTCGTTTAGGGCTGAATCTGCTCAGCGGACTCATCCGAGTCCCTGATGGTCATCATAACAGTTCAGAACAAACAGATCGAACCGTGTTCAGGTTTCAGGTTCTGGTTTGTCCACATGTTGGTTTAAAAACTCCGAATAAGCAGAAACTCTGGATGTGGACTTTTTCTTTCTGTCATAGTTTCCTGTTAATAAGCAGCTGGAAGTCTTCAAGGTCTGAGAGTGTGTCATCACAGGCATCTGGAACTGAGCTCTGCATGTGTGTGTGTGTGTGTGTGTGTGTGTGTGTGTGTGTGTGTGTGTGTGTGTGTGTTGCATAATCAGAAAGCAGAGCAGCAGTTCCAGAAAGCAGCAGAGGGTTTGGAGCAGCACAACAGGCCCGTGTGTGTTGAAACAGTTAGCGTGTTTGCGTGTTTGCGTGTTTGCGTGTCGCTGCAGAGGAGGAGATAATACCATCCAGGGGTTCTGAGCGAGATGACCCATTTTCACTGGTTCTCTCTGGATCTGGGTTAAATCCAGACCATTGTGTGCTCTGCTGGACTGGTTCAGCCGAGGATCAGAGAACATGATGTACTTTGAGTCTTTGAGTTAGCCTAACGTAAGTAAGCGAGCGGGTTTGTCTCACTGAGGCCTCTGCTTGGCGTGACCTCTCTGTGAGCCACGCTCAGGTGTGCAGATTATCATGTGACCGAGACCGTAATCCGGTTTGGGAACCTCAGCTGGGACTCGTTGGATCTCATCTGCTCTGCCAGTTTTATGGCTCCTGGTGTCGTGGTTGTTGATGAGGATCAGCAGTGAAGGACATCATGGCCGACATTTAAAGGATGACATCACCAGTTTGACTTCTGTGCAGGTTTCTGTTTCTGAGGCGTAAACAAAGTGAAGCCATGATGAGAGATTTACTTTTATTTCATTCATTCCAGCAGGAAAATCAACTCAGTGAGATTAAAGATCTCTTCCCAAGTCCCAAATCCAGGACACCAGCAGCCCCACGAGTCTGCCTCGAAAACTGTTCAACCTCCCCTTAAAGTCTCAGTCAGACCCGTTTAAGCTTCAGCTCTTCTGTAAGTCACTGTAAACTCTGATCTGTGGCACAGACAGTCAGAAAACATCCTGGGATGGAAGCGTTTGGGTCCCCCGAACTCTTCTGCTGATTGAAAGTGAGAAAATATAACAGGTGCAAATTTTCAAGACAGACTTTTAAATAAGGAGTTTCCAGCAGAGTTTCTTTCTGCTTTCCTAAAAGATGCTTCAAGTTTGACTGACAGCTGATGAAACTACGTTTGTTCTTAGTCTGTATTAATCTGCAGAATCTGTTCAGGTAAACCAGCTTTATTTTCTCATGGGCGTCTTTTTGAAACCAGTCGAGTCGTCAACAGTGAAAAAAATACAAGCAAATCTCTGACTTTGGTTGAAGTGCTCTCTGTGTTTTTGTTCTTTGTAAATATTCCCTCATTTTGAATTTTTAATGTCTGCAACACGTTCCTTAGAGCTGCGACAGGGTCAACAACAGACTGAAAGATGAGGAATGCTCCAAAAACACCTGTTTGGAAGGTTTCCACAGGTGAACAGGTTCATTGGAAACAGGTGAGTGTCCCCCAAAGGCTCAGTCGTTCACAAGCAAGGATGTGAACAACTGCGTGAGCAAATAGTCCAACAGTTCAAGAACGATGTGTACAGTCCATAATATCATCAAAATAATCTGGATCCATATTTTCTGGGAATGCCCAGGGATTAAATCATTGTGGTTTGAGATCCATAAGATATTAAAATCCATTTTTAAAACAGACATACCTTTTCAGTTTACAACTTTATTTTTAGGAATTGTTGATTTTCAAATAAAAAATCCTGATAAATACCTTTTCAACATTTTGATCTCTGCCTGTAAAAAAACGATCACTGGTTGGTTACTTCCTGAACCCCCCACGATACAGGAGTGGATTAAAATTGTAAATGATGTTTATTCTATGGAAAAAAATAACTTTCTGTTTACGTCTAGAAAAGGTTGTTTTTTTATAAACTGTGGACTAACTGGGTTAAACATGTGAAACTCATTCAGGTGGACCTTGTGGAGAAATTTATGCTCCGATTTAATTTCTTCTAACTGCAGCATCATTTTGTTTTACTTTTCTGCCTCTCGAGACGATTTCTGCTGTGTTCTTGGTTGATTTTTGATTATTTGTGCACACTTTTACCCTCTCCCATGTTACATTTAGTTCTTTAATTTTAGGTTAAAGTAAAAAGAAAAAAGAAACTGAATTGCAGAGGAAATGATCAATTTTACATTTGTATGATGTGACTTGATGTCTGCCTTTCAGATACTGAAAAATAAAGAATTTAAATAATAATAATAATAATAATCTGGAGAAATCTCTGAACGTAAGCAGCAAAGGGTGAAGATTTGCAAAAAAAACAAACAAAAAAACAAAAGTTTATCAGTTTGAAGAATGAAAGTCTCGTCTTTGTTTTCAGGATTTACGGATCATTGTTTCTGTTTTTAATTTGGGTTTTTAGTCGACGTCCCGACTTCATTGGAACGGGGGTTGTACACTGGTTGTAATCTACCTTTAATTTCTGCGGACATGTTTTATTTAAACGGGTAAACACTCGCTGCACATTACTCTAAGTCCTCAGAGTTCAGCCTGACGTATTTAGACCCTTAAATCCATCTGAACAACCACATTTAAACAGATCAGGTTTCAATTTTCAGATTTATCCTCCAGAGCTTTTTTATTTACACCTTCTTTCGTTCTATTGTCTGCTCTGTTTGTTCTCAGTGAACTCTGTCTCCTTCACCCCTCCACCAGAGAGAGAGAGAGAGAGAGAGAGAGAGTGAGGGAGAGAGAGAGAGAGTGAGGGAGAGATTCCTGTGTGTTGCAGTAAGAGAGAGAGAGAGAGGCTCAGAGAAAGGCATGTGGATTCCTGTGTGTTTGCCTGAGCGAGAGACATAGACACACTCAGGAAAGAGAGAGAGAGAGAGAGAGAAAGAGCGAGTTCTGGGTTGCGTTGAATGTCAGGAATGTTGAGGCTTTTGGTTTGTTCTGACGGAGGGAGGAGGAGATAAAGAAGGAGAGAGGAGGGACGGAGGAAGCGGAAGAGGAGGAGGTAAGGAGGCAGAGGAGATAAAGAAGAGGACAACAGAAGCAGGAAAAAAAAACCTAAAGTAGGTTATCAGAGTTTTTCTCTTTGGTTTCAGCTATCAGAGTTTTGATTGGTGCAGTCAGCAGACTTTTAACGCAGGATGCGTTCAGGGACAGCGTGTAATGTCCAGCAACCGGTTTGTTTGCACAGACAGACACAATGCACTCAGTGAAGTGTCACATGACGACATAGAAGAGGAGATTATTTCACCCTGCGTTAAAGAGCGAGCACCTACCAGCTTTAATACAGTTAATTTATTCTATAAAGGGTGAGAAATATTTACAGTTTATACAACAGAGAAAAAAACAACAACCACATGATGCTCAAAGAAAAAAATCATCAGTCATGAACCAATAAAGAGACTCTTTTTAGCTCCTCCTCACTGTAACCATAAATCAAACTGTGTACAATGATGTCATCCATCTGACTCTGAAGCAGAGTTTGAAGCCCATCACCACCGGCGGCCATATTGAAAAGCTAACTCAGGCTAGCTTTGTTTACGTTTTGATGAGGTAAAGAGGCGGGCCTTTAGCCTCTTTGCGGACAGCTACAGGGTGCACACCTGTCAATCATGCCTTTATAAGGGCGAAACCCTTAAGTTTAATTACTTCTAAAAAATCTGTTTATGCTAACATCCTGTTTTGGACCAGGCTGTAAACAGGCTTTTTTTGTAATGGGTGTGTATGTGGTTTCTGCTGTTTCTGTAGCCAGCCTCTAGTGGACACTCCAGGAACTGCACCTTTAAACACTTTAACACAGGCTTCATATTTTTAGTCTGGAGGTTGCTGCTTGTTTTCAACAAAATGAACTCCAAATATGTTTGAGATCAAGAAAACTGAAGCTGGATTACCAGCTTTAAGCTTCAGGAAGAGCTGCGAGGTGTGTTAACTTTGTCTTAAGTTGAGGGCACCTCTGTAACGTTTACGATGTTCAGTGTTTGAGAAGGGATGAATCTGATCTGTGAGTCTGAAGCCTGTCCCGAGCTGCTGTTTCTCATCCAGCAGAGAGGACGTGTTGTTGTCATATTAAAGGACTGTCCAGCCTTTCCCAACAGTAAAATAAAAAGGCCGCTCAGTCCCTGCTGCAGGAAACGGTCTGTAATGAGGTTAGATCAGTTTGTGTTACAGAAAGCTTTAGTGGATAAAGATCTTCAGTCTGTTTTTAAAAACTCTCCTGCTCCTCTGTCCTCTCTCTCTCTCTCTCTTTCCTCCCTCAGCGTCTCCTGATGTTTTTTACTGTTTCTGTTTTTCCCCCCTTCTCTGGTCATGTGATTTTTCTGTAGAGATGAGCAACAGCGCAGGAATCTGAGCTGCAGCCAGCACATTACATAAAACCCTCTCTGCCTGCCGATGGCTGCCAGAGAATGAAAAGCAAACCACTCGTTTCTCAGCTGAAGTGAATGAACTCACTTCCTGAAGGTAGAGCGCAGATTTACGTCAGAAACGGACAGAAAACAGACGGATGTTTGGAGAACTGACCGTCTTATTAAAGAGCTGGACCAGCTGTGAGGATCTCAGTACCTGAAAGAAGGTCTGAACTAACCTGGACCCGAGTTCCTTCCTCAGATGAGCAGTTTTAGCTTTCTGCTCTAAAACTGTAAAAACAGCGACTCCCATGATGCCTCTGTGCGACCGCTTCATCGTACTGCCTTGTTTAACTTTCTCTGCTCTGACTCTAACGTTTGTTTCCGCTCTGATGTGAACTCAAACCTTCTTAAGCAGCTTCAGTCTGTGAACGCACCGCGCCTTTTATTTGGGGCTTCTAAAAGAGACGGCCTCTAATTACTTTCACATAAAACTCTTAAAGTAGAACAGTAGGTGGAACACCTTCAAAATGAATCATAAAATGATGTTTCTTTGCAGGATAGCGTTCCTAATTTAGCGCTTCATGATGACAAACTGCTGTTTTTCTGTCTGACAGGATGTCAGGGTTAATGTAACAGGAACCTTTTGTGATCAGCCTCTTGGTTTGACGCCTCACTTTGCTCCGGGGATGTTCAGGTGTGCTCTTGAGTTCACTTAGAAGTGAATTTTTTACCTCAGAGGTCATAAAAACCCTGCGACTCAGAGCGTCTCCATTTCTGTCTTCCGTTCATTGTTCTCCTCTCAGACTTTCCTCGCTCTCTTCCCTCAGCGATCAAGTCTTCAACCCTACAACCTTTCCCTCCTCCTCTCTTTTTTTCCTCTCTCTGTCCTCAGCCTGACTCTCCCTGCTCTCTCTCTCTCTCTCTCTCTCTCTCTCTCTCTCTCTCTCTCTCTCTCTCTCCCTTTGTCCAGCTGTTTCCTCCCCTCAGTTGATGTTTGTCGTTTGCAAACTGAAGGATTCATCTAACATACCTCTTTGATGTGTGTGTGTGTGTGTGTGTGTGTGTGTGTGTGCGTGTGTGTGTGAGTGAGTGAGTGTTGCGTAACCTCTTCAAGCAGGCTGCTGTTTGTTTCCAGTATTTATAAACTGCCCTGCTTCACCAGCGCTGATGTTGTGAAATCACACACACGCGCACACACACACACACACACACACACACACACACACACACACACACACACCATCCCGGTGAAGCCGTCTGAATCATTGAACTGCTCCTTAACTCTCAAACATTGCATCATCACTCAGGACGACCACGTCGGCTGTTTTCCCGTTAAATCTCTGAACTGTTATTTTTAACGAATGTAACCGTTTTACCGTCAGACCATCAGATTATTTTATCCTCCTCCAAGTTTTTTAATCACCTTCTGTTGTGTTTCTTCTTCTCTAAAGGGTCGTCTTTGTTATTGTGCTTTAAAAGGCTTGTGTTTATAGTTTTTTATCAGTTATGGGGCTTTTTTCGTCCTGCCAGCTTCGCACGAACTAACAGCAACATGTTAGACAGAGAAAATAACCGTTATTTTTTATTTACCTTTGAATTATTTCATGAATCAGCTTTCTGACATTTGTCTCCGTCTCTTTCAGAGATGTAGCGTGTCTGTTGGTGAGATCGTTGGACCATCATGCACCTCTTCCTGCTGCTGATTCTTCAAGCCACAGCAGCCTTTGGACAGATCGACCCTGGTATAATATAATCACACCTACACACACACACACACACACACATATAAACATATCATTTGAGCACCTGTGTGGACCAAAGTTGACTCAAAACATTCCTCCAAACTTGTCTTTCTGACTGTAAACCATTAGAAAGTGAAACATATGAATGTCCTCCTTCAGGGTGAACTAATGGACCCCACAAGGCAGAAAAACAACATCATGTAAACACACACAGTTAACACACCTCATCACTCAAGTCCTTGTGGTGACCCACAATGACTCAGAAGATGAAATTAAATAAGGTCTAAACTCACAAACAAGTTGACAATAAGGACTTTTATACCGTCCTCACTTTGTCTGAATTTTTGGGATGTTCCCTACAAAGTCAGAAAAACAAGAACACAAGCACACACACATAACATGGCACAGAGCAGTGTTTTAAAGGGTTAATGTGGTTGATGATTGAGTGTGTTTGTGTGTGTTCTCAGCACACTGTCGCTATGCCTTGGGCATGGAAGACGGTCGCATCAAAGATGATGACATCACAGCTTCCAGCCAATGGTACGAGACCACCGGACCACAGTACGCCAGGTCAGTGTGACGAGTGTTAGTTTTTGTGTTTCATCTCTTGAGGTTTCTGCACATTTTTAACCAAAATGATTTAACTGTGAAATCAAATCAACATGAATGACAACATTTTGGTTTGAACCTTTTGTCTTGTAAAGATGCTTGAAAATGTGCTGCGTGTCAAACATGATAAACAGAGCAGGAAACTGAAGCGCTGATGGATTTAAAGAGGTGCAGTTCATGGTTTGTAATGAACACTCTGTGTGTGTGTGTGTGTGTGTGTTTGTGTGTGTGTGTGTGTGTGTGTGTGTGTGCAGGCTGAACCGTGAGGAGGGAGATGGCGCCTGGTGTCCTGAGGGACAGCTGGAGCCTTCGGACAGTCAGTACCTGCAGGTTAGTGTCTGATCCAGTTGTTGGGTTACTTTTTCGGCCTGTCTGTGAGTCTTTTGGTTACAACTGTTATGGTCGTATTAGGATAGTTCATATTGCCATAGACGGTATCAAACAAAGGCCTCCTCTCTGTGACATCATACGTTTGTTTCTGAAACAGTTTTGAAACCTAAAAGTCGGAAACGCAACTTAACTAACTACTGCAAGAGGCAACATGATAGGTCTTTTTTAGTCCACCTGACAGTCAAGTCAACTGTGTTCCTGTTCTTCAAAACTTGACTTCAGAAATAAATCTCACCCCATACAGCCTGTGACGTTAGAGATCTGAAACATTCAGACTGATCTCATGTTTTGAACCAGGCTGTAAACATGTTTAATTCTGCTGTAAAGTTCAGCTTTTTGAATGGGTGTGTATGTGGTTTCTGGTGTTTTGTGCAGACAGCCTCTAGTGGACACTGGAGGAACTGCAGTTTATAGCACTGAACCCGGGTTGTTGCTTGGTACCGCTCGTCCCGCCCCGCCTCCTACCATCCCTCTCTGTGTCTGATCTTTTTGACATTTCCATCCACAGACACACAAATGACACAAATTCTGTTTTGACAGTTTTTACTTGATGTGATCTTTGAATGGAAGACAGCGGTTAATGATGATGTGTCATCACACACACCAGAGACAGAGCGAGGGTCACTAGTTTGGTAGTTAATTGATGGAAAGATAATAAAAAGTCAAACATGATTCAGTTAATTGACATGTTACAAGGTAAAGGTTATAAAATCATCACATTCAGAGGTGAAGAAAATAATTCTGCTCATCTTTGAGATTTCTTGTTCAAGATGAGAGAAAGATTTATTCGACAGACGCTGTGTGACACGATCTGTTGAATCCCTGTTGATGTGTTCAAAGGTGGACCTGGGCAGGTTGACCTTCCTGACCGTGGTGGGGACTCAGGGACGATACGCCAGGAGCTCTGGGAACGAGTTCGCCCGAGCTTACCGCCTCAACTACAGCAGGGATGGCGTGCTGTGGAAGTCCTGGAAGAACCGCCTGGGAAACCCGGTGAGTGAGCGCAGTGTTTCACGTTTCTGACAAAGAGAAATGAAACAGGAAGCAGAGAGGAGAGGAGAAAATCTGGAGCGGAAACATGTGATGGAGTGATAGGACGGAGCTGCTTCTGGTCATTCAGAGCCATATCAGAGGAAATGACATTTACACTCCAGCTTCCTGTTTGGACTTCGAGGTCCCCGGTTGCTTCAGTAACACCATGACGACCCAGTAAACACAACAGTGGGGAAAGGCGGTGCACATTGATACCAAAGTTTACGGTAATGTTCTTAAAATCTGAAGTTTACCTTCAGGATTGTTGATGTTTGTCTCCAGGTAATGGAAGGAAACAAAAACGCCTACGCCTCCGTCATCAACGACCTCCACCCTCCGATCATCACCCGATACGTCCGTCTGATCCCCGTCACCTTCCTGTCCACCACCGTGTGTATGCGAGTGGAGCTGTACGGCTGTCAGTGGGAGGGTACGAAACACAAACACACACTCAGCTCAGACATGTGTGACATCACAGGTTGTCCTTTAGAGTCCTCCTCCTAGAAGTGTTTAGGCCTCCTTAGAGATGAGTAAACTCCTCAGGAAGCTCCGCCTTCAAGGACGTCAACATCAAACCAAACTGACTCCAAATCACAGCAACAAGTTTGAGGCAGGAAGTTTGTTTACCTGCAGAAAAAAGTCCCGTCAGTGAAAGAGCAGGATGAGGAACTATGCTCAGAAAGGATTCCCTCTCTGACCCGTCCCCCCCTCCTTCCTCTGCAGACGGTCTGATCTCGTACGCCGCTCCTGAAGGTCAGCTCATGATGCCACCCCAGTACCCCATCGCCAGCCTCAACGACTCCACGTACGACGGAGCTCACGAGAAGAGGTGAGTACACACACATACACGCACCACATCGTGAGCCAGTTTACTGTTTCCCTTCTCTGTGACTGACAGCCGTCTCGTCCAATAGGAAGCTCTTTGGCGGGATGGGTCAACTGACAGACGGCGTGATCGGCCTTGATGACTTCCTCCTGACGCGCCAGTACCACGTGTGGCCGGGTTACGACTACCTGGGCTGGAGGAACGACTCGTTGTGGACGCCGGGATTCGTGGAGATGGAGTTTGAGTTCGACCGTCCGAGAAACTTCACGTCCATGAAGGTTTCAGATTCTGCTTTCTTCACCTCGTTAGAGTTCTCGTCTGCTCGTTTAGAGACGTTTCATCCGTCCCTTTGATGGATGAAGACACGGAGAAGAAAAGTGGTTAAAACAATTGAAAATGTTTTCGTCTGCAGATCTCTCAGAGTTGATGACGTGTGATTCTGTTGCAGTGAGCAATGTGCTGTTTCCATGCAGCTGTGTAGCTCGCTGTAGCTCCATCTGTTTTCACCATGTGGAGTTTGTAATACTGCCAGGGTCTGGTAGGATCGTTGAGATGAGCCTGTAGTGGCGTGAAATCCAGGACTTTAGACCGACCCTCCCAGAGATCGTGCGTCTTGCCTCCACTGAGCTCTTTTCCGGTCTTTAAATCCGTTTCCTGCGTCCTCTCCAGGTTCACAGTAACAACAAGTTCTCCCGCGGTGTGAAGATCTTCTCCTCGGTGTCCTGTTGGTTCAAGCCCCCGCACTTGGCCAGCTGGGAGGCGGAGCCAGTGGCGTTTAAGACCGTGCTGGACGACAAAAACCCGAGCGCCCGCTACGTCACCGTACCCCTGAACCGTCGCACCGCCAAATACCTCCGCTGCCGCTTCTACTTCGCTGACGTCTGGATGATGTTCAGTGAGATCTCCTTTCAGTCAGGTAGCACACACACACACACACACACACACACACACACACACACTTCTTTAAGGTTTGTTTATGAAGCACTGAGCGAGAGCTTGTATCAAGTTGACAAAAACCAAAGTAACTGGCCTTCATTTGTCCCTCAGAGGACACCGTAATCCCGACCCAGACGACCCTGTTGGTGACTTCCTCTCCGCCAAATAAGGACAGCACCATGCCGACCACATCAAAGACAGGTATGACCTTTGACCTCAGCCCTGAAAGACACAGGAACCCCTCGAACTGAAACTCTTCGAAGCCGCTCTGTGAATCAGAAATCTGGAATCTTCTTTTCTTTTCTCCTCAGCAGCGAATCCGTCCGCCAGTGACCCACCCGATGACGGGAAAACACCCATTCTGATTGGCTGCTTGGTGACCATCATCCTGCTGCTGGTCATCATCATCTTCCTCATCCTCTGGTGTCAGTACGTCTGTAAGGTGCTGGAGAAGGTGAGCCCGTCTTGGTCTCTAACAGGTGTTTGGATGATTCAAAAACATGTTCCTTAAATTTAAAGATCGTTTCCGTCTCCTTCAGGCTCCGCGTCGGATCCTCGATGAGGAGGTGACGGTTCGTCTGTCGTCCTGCAGCGACACCATCATCCTCCAGACCCCCCCTGTCCCCCCTCGATCTGGTCACGCACCTACAGGTAGATAACGCTCTTTGTATGAAGTGCTCAAAGGCACGATGTTAGGACACAGAGGTCTCCGCCTTCATCCACCAGCTGACCTGATTTCAGCCGGCTTTGCTCCATGTCATCATCCTTCCTGCTAGCGCCCCCTGCTGTTCTTCCAAAAATGGGCCAAAAATAAGCGAAAAGTTTTGTGATTGGAGTTGGAGGAGAAGTTTTGATCCCAGAAATCCTCACATGGAGCTACCCGAACATGTTTTTAGAGGATGTTGTTGGACTCTGTGTTTGACTCCTTCGTTTGGTTCCCTCAGGCCCTGCTAACACAGACCCTCACTATGAGAGGGTCTTCCTCTTGGACCCTCAGTACCAGAACCCGGCGGTGCTGAGAAACAAGCTGCCGGAGCTGTCACAGAGCGCTGAGGCCTCAGGTAACGGATATCCAAACCGTCCAAACTGACAGCAAGGAGAGAAAAACCAAAGCTGAGGTTCAGGATTTTAGAGATCAGACTCTCTCGTTTGTTTCTTCGTCATCGTGTTTTATGGAGGTTTAGAAACACTGGACAGAGACCTTCATTCATTTATTAAAATATAACTCTGACTGCTCTTAGAAAGTCTGCAGATCCTCCTTCAGAACATGTTCCAACAGGAGTGAGCCGAGGCCTCCGTCTGCTGCAGTCTGCCCCCTGCTGGCAGCTCCTCCTCTTTGTTTATAACAGCTGCCTGCTCCTCCTCTTCCTCTCTCCTCCTCCTCTCTCCTCTCGCTGTCTTTGGTGTTTTTCTGATCAAACCTGACGTGCATGCTCATTCACTCTGCAGTTTTTCTCTCTTTTACCTCCCAGCCCTCTCTGTCTCTGTCCCTGTCCACCTCCTCCTCCTCCTCCTCCTCTTCCTCCTGCAGCTCTCCTCCTCCTCGGTAATCCTCTCTATGACCTCCTCCTGCTGACTTCCTGTCACATGACGTCTGGCTGGCTGCGTGGTAAGAGCTGAAAGGTGTGACTCCAGACGATGAAGGAGACGTTGAATCGCTCTGTCAGGGACTTTTGTTCTTGTGAAAACAGGTTTTTGTGCAAAAACAGGAAGTTAAGAATCGAAATTCGTAACTTTAATTGTAAAAATCAGATGATTTTTAGTGATAAAGAGACAAAAGATTCCCTGATAAGAAGCAACAGGAATCTAATCCAGTTTGCAGATTTTTGGCTGAAAAGTTACTGACTGGTTTCGTATCGTTTTAAATGAACCAGTATCGTACTTAAATCAGAAACCACGAATCGTGATACGATACGAATCATCGTTAAGACAAATCGTTAAATCCCACTCAACAAAGTCGGAAAACTCTCGTCTTTATCGAGCAGTCGTGTCTTAAAGACGTGCCTGACCGTCCTCTGCTCTCCCCGACAGCTTGCGGAGGTGGTTACGCCGAGCCCGACATCACCCAGTGCACGCCACACCAGTGTTTCCATAGCAACGCCCCGCACTACGCCGAGACTGACATCGTGAGGCTGCAGGGCGTCACGGGAAGCAACATGTACGCCGTCCCCGCGCTCACCGTGGACTCTCTCACCAGGAAGGACATCTCTGCCGCCGAGTTCCCGCGACAGCAGCTGATCTTCAGGGAGAAGCTGGGGGAGGGGCAGTTTGGAGAGGTGAGCGGGGGAAACTCGGTTTAAACGGTGTTCGAAAGCCCACGAGATCTTTGACTTCACCTGTTTGTGTCTGAAAGGTTCACCTGTGTGAGGCTGAGGGGCTCCCAGAGTTCCTCGGGGAGGGGTCGCCTCTCCCCGACACAGACGGTCATTCTGTCCTGGTGGCTGTGAAACAGCTCAGAGCCGACGCCACCAGCCAGGCCAGGTACGTGTGAAGCTGATCTGAAGCCTCGCGGCTGTGAAGTCTCAGAGTTTTATAAACGTAAACCTTCCTCCATCTCGCTGTCGTCTAGAAACGACTTCCTGAAGGAAATCAAGATCATGTCCCGTCTGAACGACCCGAACATCATCCGTCTGCTGTGCGTGTGCGTCTCCTCCGACCCGCTGTGCATGGTGACCGAGTACATGGAGAACGGAGACCTCAACATGTTCCTGTCCCAGCGGGAGATCGAGAGCACGCTCACACATGCCAACAACATCCCCTCAGTCAGGTAACACGCTAACACGCTAACATGCTAACGTCCTCTGAGCTTCCAGTCTGATCTGATCGTGACCTCCTGGCTCCTCCTCCTCCTGCAGCCTCTCCGACCTCCTCCACATGTCGGTGCAGATCTCATCGGGGATGAAGTATCTGGCGTCCCTGAACTTCGTTCACCGAGACCTGGCCACCAGGAACTGCCTGCTGGACCGCCGGCTGACCATCAAGATAGCAGACTTTGGGATGAGCAGGAATCTGTACAGCAGCGACTACTACCGCATCCAGGGCCGGGCGGTGCTGCCTATACGATGGATGGCGTGGGAGAGCATCCTGCTGGTGAGACATGATGGAAGACTTTAACTCACACGTGTTCCCCTGAAACCTGGAAGCAGAGTCAGGCCTGTGAGGAGAAGTGGTAATAAAGGCTTGATTTGCCCCCCTCCAGGGTAAATTCACCACGGCCAGTGACGTGTGGGCGTTCGGTGTCACCCTGTGGGAGATCTTCACACTGTGTAAGGAGCAGCCCTACAGCCTGCTGTCTGACGAACAGGTCATAGAGAACACTGGCGAGTTCTTCAGGAACCAGGGCAGACAGGTAATACACACACACACACACACACACACACACACACACACACACACACACACACACACACACAATATTCTTACCATAAAACCTTTAATAGAAGCCCCTCCAAGTTTAAAGTCAGTCTCAGTTCCAACCCTGTGTACATCACCTGTTTCTCGCCTGTCGCTCTTTGTGACGTCATTCTTAGAAAAATCTCAGACGTCCTCAAATTCTGAGTTTTTTCTTAGCGTTTCCTTCTGGTAAGATTAAAGTTATTCAGGAAGAGCCTCAGGCCTTCAGAGAGCTCCTGGGGGAAAAACTGTTGGGAGGACGGAGGAGGACTTTAAGAAAGACTAAAGTCACTTTCACACCAACGTCGTTTGGTTCGGACTTTAAGACTTTTCTGTTGGATCTGAACCAAAATGATTGGTGTGAAACCTCCCCTGGACCTTGGTCCGACCAAAAGTGGTGGTCTTGGTCTGGACCAAACGGGACCACGGTCTGAAAGCATTATTTGAAAGGTTCGGACCTTCGTACCAATCGCAGGATTACACACTTTCTCTGACGACGATAAAGTTGTCGTCTAATTATTTCCCTCATGAGACGACCTGGGATCAGCATCATGTACGAGTCTTCAAGTTGTTGCTGTTGGTGGTATAAAAACATCAATAATATGAAGCTGGTTTGATGATTTCATTCATTGTTGACAAATTAAATTCCAGCTCAACATGTTGACATCAGAAAAAAGGATTTTTTTGAGCTGTAAGGGTCAAAATAAAGAGTAAAAAGATGGACGCCCCCCTCTTTAACTCTCCTGTTTGTCCCCTCAGATCTTTCTCTACGCTCCTCCTCTCTGCCCTCCTTCGCTCTTCGAGCTGATGATGCGCTGTTGGAGCCGCGACATCCCCGACCGACCCTCCTTCGAGGGACTCTACCAAGCCCTGAGGCCCCACGTCAACCAATGAGCTGAGAGTACGGGGACGTAGCGCTCAGGGTCCGGATGGAGGCCGTCGGTTTGTGTGTCTCTGGACTCCTGTGTGAAAAAGGACTGACTCAGGAGGACGGAGGACGGGGTGTTGAAGAGACAGCTGATGGGACGATGGTTGGTTTGGTTGTGGTAACAGCAGCGCTCTGTCCTGCAGAACGAGACGCAGAGACGGACGCTCGTCTGAAAGGAGGAACTTTAAAAACCTTCAATGGTGAACGAACAAAGATTTTTAAGCTTTTATCGATTCTCTCTCGTTTATCGAAGCCCTTTGACGAACACATCTTGGTGGACTTTCTAAACTTCTCTTTCTCTCTTCGGCTCCTTCAGGAGCCAGAAACTGGACAGACTCCCCGGTCTCTGTCGTGTCTCCTCTCCCTGTGGTTTTATTATTATTGTAAAGCACTGTCTGTGTCTCTCAGTTATTCATGTTCATATATTAACCCACACTGGAGCTAGGGCTAGGGTCAAACTTTAGAGTAGTTTTATTTTTAGATTTTTAATTCTATTTTATTTCCTGTGTTAGCGTGTCTCAGATGGATGGTTTGTCATGTGGTCATGAATGTTAAGGTTCACGTTGAGGTGAGGAGAGGCCGGGAGGAAACCTGTGTGTGGGTAACCGTCTCCAATATTGATCGGAGGTGTTTGGAAACCAGTTGGAAAAATTTTTGTGTTGTGCCTTTTTTTGCCAAAGAGAAATAAAGTATGTTATTAATAAAAACAAGCAGAGGAGAAACTGAAGGTGAGGATCCGTCCTGATGAATGGATGAAGAAGTGCTTCGAATGAAAGTGTTAATGATGCAACCAAAGTTTCATCTGGTTCGTGTCTGTAGTTAATCTGAGGCCTGAAGGTCCAACGAACGTCTGCGACTCTTCACCAACTGAAAACATGTCCTGCAAGTTCAAACCTCCAGCTGAGCTTCGTCTTCTCTACATTGTCAGTTAACGAGTGAGTTAACGAGTGAGTTAACGAGTGAGTTAACCTGTGAGTTAAGATGCGAGTTAACGAGTGAGTAAATGTGCGAAATAACATGAGAGTTAATGTGTGAGTTAACGTGCGAGTAAATGTGCGAAATAAGGAGAGTTAACGTGCGAGTTAACATGAGAGTTAACGTGCGAGTTAATGTGCGAGTTAACGTGTGAGTTAACGAGCGAGTTAACGTGCGAGTTAACATGTGAGTTAACGTGTGAGTTAAAATGCGAGTTAGCGAGTGAGTTAGCGTGTGAGTTAAAATGCGAGTTAACGAGCGAGTTAACGTGCGAGTTAACGTGTGAGTTAACGTGTGAGTTAAAATGCGAGTTAGCGAGTGAGTTAACGTGCGAGTTTACGTGCGAGTTAATGTGCGAGTTAACGTGTGAGTTAACGAGCGAGTTAACGTGCGAGTTAACGTGTGAGTTAACGTGTGAGTTAAAATGCGAGTTAGCGAGTGAGTTAGCGTGTGAGTTAAAATGCGAGTTAACGAGCGAGTTAACGTGCGAGTTAACGTGTGAGTTAACGTGTGAGTTAACGTGCGAGTTAACGAGCGAGTTAACGTGCGAGTTAACGTGCGCGTTAACATGAGAGTTAACGTGCGAGTTAGCGTGTGAGTTAACGTGCGAGTTAACGAGCGAGTTAACGTGTGAGTTAACGTGTGAGTTAACGTGCGAGTTAACGTGCGCGTTAACATGAGAGTTAACGAGTGAGTTAACGTGCGAGTAAATGTGCGAAATAACGAGAGTTAACGTGCGAGTTAACATGAGAGTTAACGTGCGAGTTAGCGTGTGAGTTAACGTGCGAGTTAACGTGCGAGTTAACGTGCGAGTTAACGAGCGAGTTAACGTGCGAGTTAACGTGCGAGTTAACGTGCGAGTTAACGTGCGCGTTAACGTGCGAGTTAGCGTGTGAGTTAACGTGTGAGTTAACGCCGTGAATACATCGGATCTTTGCCCGCTCTGTTGCGTGTGGACTGCGTACTCCCTCATCCGGCTCATATCAGGACCTCCAGACAGCTGGAGTCACAGACTGAGGAGTTCCCTGATGATGATCCTCTCCTGGTTCCTGTTACCAGGTCAGTGGTTTTGACATTGTTTGTTACTAAATGAAGACATGTCGATCCTCTGTTTGTGTCATTTCTCTCTCGCTGTCTGTCACAAACTCTGACCTCAAACCAACGTCATTTTTTCTTTATTTCACTGAACAAACAAGTTTTTCTACGATGACATCACAGGAAACAAAAACAGGTTCAGTATAAAAAAAAGAAAAATCAGTCTCTTTTTTACATCCTCTTTAATAATCATTAGTGGGCGTGGCTCTCATGTCAGGGGGCGTGGTCAGCAAAAGGTGGAGTACATCAGACTCAGAATCAACAGGTGGAGGTGGGAGGTGAGAGAGGAGGCGGAGCCTTCGGCGTCCTCCGAGCAACCACCTTTCTTCAAGCACACGCTCTTCTCACAGAGCGGACCTGAAACAAGCCAAAGACAGACATGCGTATAGCCTCAGATATGACATCATCAGACGCTCCCAACTTGAGCTGTGATGTCATCCAGGTGTGTGTTTACCTGTGAAGCTGTCTGGACAAAGGCACTGCTGGAAGTCGACACAGGTTCCTCCGTTCTGGCAAACCAAACTCTCGTTGTCACAGACGTTTTCTGAGGTAGAAAGAGACGACGCGTGAAAAGAACATCCCGACAGGCTGAGACCAAATAACTCAGGTACGGACTGAACCGTGGGCTGACTGTTGCTGCATCTCAGGTGAAAACAGTGTTTTGTCCCACAGTTGCCGTAGCCCCGCCCCCCTGTCGTGCTCACCCACACAGCTGGCGCCGTCTACTCTCCAGTTGAATCCCGGCAGACAGGAGTCACAGCGGCGTCCTGTGGCTCCTTTCTTACACTGACAGAGCCCTGAGTCAGCGCAGTGAGGGGAGCTACTGCCGTCTGGGTCACAGTTACACTCTGAAGACAAACGAGACACCTTCATCACCTGCATCATCATCATCATCATCGTGTGTGTGTGTGTGTGTGTGTGTGTGTGTGTGTGTGTGTATGTGTGTGTGTGTGTGTGTGTATAACTGACCGACACAGACTTGCTCATCATCGATGGTCACTGAGCTGTTCCTGTAGTAGCCCAGGCGGCAGAACTGACAGTTCTGACCCCGTGTGTTGTGTTTGCAGCTCACGCAGGTGACCACGTTGATGAAGTCGATGTAGCTGCAGCGGTTGGAGTGACCGTTACACTCACAGTCTGACGGAGAGAGACGGACAGGGTGAAAACAGACCTGATGGGGACTGAAGATGGACACTTTGAGACTCATGGATCATAACTTGCTCATATTCTTTCCTCCAATCATTAACTCCCTACATTATGAGCTGACTTGCTTTGAACTTTTTTTGGTTTCTACGCTTTTATTTTGAAAGGACAGAAAAGCCAACAGAGCTGGAAACTGGGAGAGAGAGTCAGGGAGCGAACCTGGGCTGCATGACTCGACCATGAGGCCAGATTTACTCTGAACTTTAACAAAGCTTCTAAAATGAGTTCACAAAGACCTGTTTGGGAAATGGATGGCATGGTATCCTCCCAAAAGTGACGCCAAAACATTTTGGGGCTTCTTCTACTTCCTCAAAAACAAACTCCAAAACCAAAAATGGCGTAACAAGAAAGATTCCCAAACATGGAGTCTGTCAGTGCGGGTATTTTTTATATAATACAGATTTTCTTTCTTCTTCTTCTTTTTGGTTTTAATCTTTATTTGATGCTATAATAACGATTTGAGGCGCCATGATTGACTTCTTTAGACTCCTTTGGCGTACAGGAGAGGGACAAAAATGTCTAAGAAAGACTAACAAACGTGTCTTTGAGTTGCAGAAGAGTTGCAGATCCACTGGAAGACTTTGATTGGAGGATGTGTCATCCTCCATTACACACATAACAGATACACAGACAACACAACGTCATGGAAACCCAACTATCAGGTGAAGATGGAAACAGAGTCAAAGCATTTCATTGTGTTTAGTTAGTATCAGTAATACTGCAAGTTTTTAAGTTTTTAGAGAGCGTAATAGTACTTTGAGCTAACACCCTATTAGTGTTAACCAGCTGTGTTTACCTGGACGTGTGTCGGTGACCTTGGTATGAAAATCAACATCAGACAATCATATCTCTGCATTATGCAACTGCAAGGACTCATATCCTCAGCTCAGGAGATGTTTCCTGTAGCTGGGAGCCCTAACACTGCAGTTGCACTGCTCAAACCACCAGGTGGCAACAAAGTCACATAAATGCTACAACCACGTCAACTTTTCAGAAATTCAACACAAAGTATTTCCAGCTCTGTCAAACCTGACATCAGAAAGGGAAGCATCATCTACAACAATCAACGTCAGTCCGGCCAGAGCTTTTCATCCGGCCCCCAGAATATTACTGAAAAATACTCCAGCAAGGAGAAAACTATGTTACTCTATCTATTTATTACTCTGACAGTATATTGTGCCATAACCTGCCTTCAGTCAACAACAACCACAAACTGGTTGCATGTAGAGACGCACTTGTTGCCCTCTCTTGTTGAGTTAAAACTGGCTCTCGGACAAATGTAGCTGATGACCTCTAATCTACAGTCACAGCTGTTCAAAGTTCGTAGGAAGACTAAACAGAAGCAACATGATGTCTAGATATCTGAAAACACCATTGGTTCTCTCTGGGAGTGGGTAGAAGGGATCAGTTTTACAGGAGGAGGGTCAGTCCAGGCGAAGGAGTCCAGGAGTCAGGTCTTACCCTCGAAGGTGACGTAGGCAATTTTGGACAGTTGACTAAACTTTGGTCCTCCAGGAATCAGAAACTTCTGGGTCGCTTTAGACACAAAACGAGATGTGAAACTGTAGCAACAGACAGAGGACAGCGCTGCACTAACCTATCTCTAAGATGTGTCTATTCTATTTGTGCCACTAGTACTACAACTAGCCAGTAGGTGGCAGCACTGCATTACAGAATCCATCAATGTACCTTTCTTCTTCTCATATTCTTTTCCCTCCTTCTCTTCTTTCTTCTCTTTCTTTTCTTCCTTACCCTTTTCTTCCTTGTTTGTTTCTTCTTTGACCTCAGTGGCTGTCAGATTTGGGAGAAACGTATTTGAATGTCTAAAAATGGGAGTCCAAGTTTTTCTAAATAAAGTCTGATATTCAGTAAATTAAAAAAGCTGCTTTTCGGTGAACGTTCAGTGGTTTAAATTATCTGGTAAGCTTTCTGCAGGTTTAAGGTCTGTTCATGGACTTAATTAGCACTGAATTGATTTTTTATGTTGAGCATTTCATACCTTAAACACAAAGTTCTGCAGATCTTCTAAAGCAAAATTTAAAGGACAAAAAACACGTTGCACACTGCAGCACTGTTCCTCATTATGTACCTTTGACCTCTTTCTGCTCCTCTCTCTTCTCTTCTTTAGAGTCTCTCTTTTGCTCTGACTCAGCTGGTCCACCAGCTGCTGTCTCCTCTCCAGGTGGCTTTTTTTCTATCACAGCGGCTGAAGGGTCTCTTTCTGGTTCACCCACTGCTTTGGAGGCATCTGGTTTTGAGTCTGAATCAGGACTTGCACGATCAAGTGCTCCTGTTGTCTCTTTTTCAGAGTCTTTCTTTTGATTGGCCTCTGAACCTCCTGCTGTTGAATCCTCCCCAGAGGACTTCCCTTCCCCCTGACCTGCTGAGGAACCTACTTTGTCTACTGGTGGTATGGGATCTGGACTTGCATTTTCTGGTGCAGGAGAATCTGGTCCACTTGCTGTCTCTCCTGTATCTTGCCCTGCTAAGGAAGAATCCCCCCCAGATTCCACTGAGTTTGGTCCAGGAACATCAATAGATCCACGGGTATCCTCAGAAGTGGTCCCAGGATCACTGACAGGCACTGTGCCAGAATCTGGTTTGGATTCCATTGAAGTCTGCTCTCCAGGAAAGGGGAAAGTGAAGTCCACGGGGGCTAGTTCACCAGTAGGATCATCCACGTTAGTGGAGCTTTTGTCTGGTGCACTATCGCCTTCCCTTACTTCAGAAGAAGGCAGCAAGGAGTCCACAGGAGGAGGCGCTTCAGGAGAGACTTCATCAGGAGGAGGTACGTCTACCAGAGTGTCTGGAGTCCTAGAGGATAGCACTTCTGGAGGATTATCTGGGGGAGGTACATCCGGAGAAGGTACATCAGGAGAAGGTACATCTGGAACGTCAGGAACGTCAGGAGGTGGTATAGCAGGAGGAACTACATCTGGAGTAACATCTGGGTCAGGTACATCAGGAGGAGCTACATCTGGAGGAACATCAGGAGGTGGTACATCAGGAGGAGCTACATCTGGAGTAACATCTGGGTCTGGTACATCAGGAGGAGATACATCCGGAGTAACATCTGGGTCAGGTACATCAGGAGGAGCTACATCTGGAGCTGGTGTGTCAGGAGCTGGTGCTTGGGGGGAAACATCAGGAAGAGGTGCATCTGGAGGTACATCCACTGGAGGTGAATCAGGGGGAGGAACATCTGGGTAAAGTACGTCAGGAGGTGGAACATCAGGAGTAGATATATCTGGAAGAGGTACATCAGGTAGTATTACATTGGAAGGGGATATGTCTAGAGAGGACACATCTAGGGGGGGTTCACTGGGAGTATCTTGATCTGGAGGTGGTACTTCTTGAGGTACAACAAGGGAAGGTGCATCCGTGAGGGGTCCATCAGGAGGAGGTAAATCTGGGGGAGGGACACTTGAGGTTAGTGCATCAGGAGGGACCTCATTTGAGGATAGATCAAGATCTGGTGATTCCACAGGTGCATCAGGAAGAGGTACATCTGGAGGGGGTGTAAATGGAGAAGGTAAATCTGGAGGTGTGTCAGGAGCTGGTACTTGGGGAAACGCATCAGGAAAAGGTATATCAGGAGCTGCTACTTCAGGGGATACATCTGGGGAAGGTACATCCGGGGAAGGTACATCCGGGGAAGGTACATCCGGCGGAGGTACATCCGGAGACGGTACATCAGGAATTGTTCCATCAGGAGAGGGAACATTTAATGAAAAATCTGGAGGAACATCTGAAGCGGTTCTGTCAGCTCCTGCAGTCGGTGAAGGATCTGCAGCCTGATTGGTTGTGGCTGACCCAGTGGGTGGAGTATCTCCAGATGGAGCCCAGTCACTGGCTGGGGTTACAGATGCTGTAGTTGGTGCCCCAGTTGATGATGTAGTACCTTCCACAGATTGGGTAGTACTGGTGATCAGGTTGAGAGTTCCAGAGAGGGTGGAGTCTGTGCTGTCTGGTGAGGAGTTGGAATCATATGGCGCAGTCACTGGGTCAGAAATAGACACCTTTGAGTCAGTACTACGGCCTGGGGTAGTGGGGCTGTTGGTGTTGGTGTAACTGAAAGGGCTAGAAGTGCTAATAGCATTACTGGGGGTGGTTTCGTCTGTCATTGTGGGAGCTGTTGTGTACCGCAAGTCTCCAGTCTCCTGAGATGAAGTTGCCACTGAAGTTGTCATTGCACTGCTAAACTCTGTAAATGCATCAGAACTTATGGTGCTGGCATAATTACTGACAGATGTTAAGGATGCAGAATCAGTGTCTATCATGTTAGTGGTGTAGTCTACACCAACTCTAGGAAAGTCACCAGCGTTACTAGTGCTTATAAAGTATGTTGTTGAGGTAAAATAAGTCGTAGTGGTGCTGATAGTAGGGATGCTGTCTGGGTAAGATACAGTAGCAATATCATTACTAGGACTTGTTTCTGCAGTTGTTGTTGTGTCTGTGATAAAAGTTGGGTTGGTCGAGGAAGACAAGATGCCAACAGTACTGGAGGAAGTCATGCTGTCAGTAGGAACAGAAAGGTCTGATACAGACACAGTGGGAGTTGCAGTACCATCAGTAGGGGTGATATCATAAGTTGCAGAAGACATAGTAGTAGAAGTTGTGTCGGAAGTAAAATCAGTTATGGCAGCAGCGGTAGTGGTGCTACTGCTGGTAGAGGTGGTACCATCAGACAGAGTGGAAGTAATAGTCATAATAGAGGTGGTGTCAGTAGGGGAAGTAAAATCAGTTATAGTAGAAGTACGGTCAGTGGGGGTGGTAGTATCAGTCAGAGTAGTGGCAGATGCAGTAGAAAAAGTGATGGTAGTCTTAGTAGAACTGTCAGTAAAGGTGGTGTCATCAGCTAAAGTAGCAGTAGTAGCACTAGCAGTGGAAGTAGGGGTAGTACCAGATATGAGAGTGGTAGGGGTGGAAGAACTGTCAGTAAGGGTGGTGTCAGTTATAGTAGGGCCAGTAATTACGGCAGTAGAAGTAGTTGCCTCAGTAGTTGTCATGGTAATGGTACTAGCTATGGTAGTTGGAGTAAAGACAGTAGTAGAAGAAGTCGTAGCAGTGGTAGTGTTAGTCACTCCATCTGATGAGGCAGAGGGTCTATCAGATGCTGTTGAGTTAGAGTCATCGGCCGCTGTCAGAGAAGAAGAGTTAAGGTCCCTTTAGTGAATCTCAGCTCTCTGTTCTCTACTGATTGACCAAACTCTCTGCAGAACAGTCATCTCCAGGAACGTTAAAAGAACCTTCCAGATGTCCAACACTGACCTACCTCTCTCAGGGATAGGTATCAGTGAGAATAAAAAGTCTTTTAAAGGGGGCAGCTGTTTGGCTCACCTCTTAGAGAGGATGCCCCTGATCAGAGGCTATAGTCCTCATCCCAGCAGCTGCTGGTTTGACTTCCGGCTTCAGCCCTTTGCTGCACATTGTGACGGTCCACCCAGTTGGGTGGCTTGGGGTGGCATGTCTCCCTCCCAAACAAAACTGACTTGCTAACCCCTTTGACAACCAGAAACTGTGAACTAGGATTGGTTGTGGTCCCTGTACGAGGTGAGACTTTAAGTATTTTTAGATTAACTATTTGGGAATTGGTGCAACAAGCTGCCACTTTCTTGCATTTTGTGGCAATACATTTTCATTTGATTGAGATGGGCAGGGGAGGATAACAACCACTTTTTAGTGTAAGGGGTTCATGGAGAAAGTCAAAGTAGACCACCCCTGCATACCTCCACGCTCGAATTTGGCCACTCCAACAGAGTCTGGACACCTCTCAACACTTCCAAACATTTAAAATATTTTAATCCTCCTTCTAAGAAATGACCTTTCTGAGAAATGTGTGGAAAATCTACCTCATTAGTGTTAAATCTGGTAAAAATGTCTAATCGTAATTGCCTGGAACACCAGAGAACCCCATTTATTTGGAATCTACAGCTGCCATCCCTTTACCAGTGGAACCAGGTAACCCATTCAGCCAATCAGGGGGCAGTAAACACCTTAGATGTAAACACTCCTGACGCTGTTCTGCAGAGACCTTTGCTGGATTCTAGTGTTTCTGCAACAGTCACCAACTCCACATTCTACTCAAACATTCTCAGGTTCTTCACAGGTGCACATTTTCAGGGTGACAGTCAGCTATGAGGTTGGTCTACTTGTTCTATGTTCTGCTAAATTTGTCGACGGTCACCGTTGCATCCTGCAGGGTCTCTACATGTTAACACAGGCTCAAAGAGATTTGATACTGTTTATGTAAACACTACAAACTGAAATCCAAGAAAGTATTTGTCTTATTTCACAGTATTGTCATATTAGACTTATATATGAGCCACATTCACCAAGTGAAAAGTCCAGAAAAGTGTCTTGTACATGATATTAAAAACAAAACAGATATATAATTTTCTTGCAACGGGGTAAGAAAAATACACTGCCTTAGTTTCTTGTCTAAAGACATAATTTTTACTTCAAGAAACCAAACTTCTGATGAAGCCTCCATTACAAACATCAAAGGAAGTCTCTCTGTATGCAGACGATTTGATGATTTTCATGACTCACTCCATAATTTGTTTCTATCTTGTCAATCTCTGGGTATTTTTCAGGTGTTTTTAGAAACTTCACTTTTAAAGATTAACCAGAACATGCAGCAGTTTATGGGGCCTGCCCTCCCTCAGGTCTGTGAATGTCCTCACACAGCTAATAAGCCTCATGATCGTCTTTTAATATCTTAAAATAAGACTTTTTTTCTGGACTTGCTGGGTGAAAGTGGCTCATACTGTCTTGTAGATATTAATTATGAGAAATAAGAGATGAACACTTGCTTGGGTTTCAGTTTTATGCTCTATGTGTCCCTGGATGTGACTGTGGGTGTGTTTGTGTGTGACAATGTGTGACTGACAGGTTAAAGAACACTAATACAGATTAAACACACACACCATCTGTCAGTGTTAACAACAGATTAACATTCTTACTCTCCTCCCAGAATGCACTCTGAAATTTCATTTATCTAGTCATGTGATCGAACATGTGACCAACCTGAGTTAATTGGATTTTGTTGTAATTTCAGTGTGAGTGTTTGTGTTTGTTAAAACTTATCTGGTGTGCGTTTTAGCTTACTTCCTGTTTCGTTCATTACATCTTTGAGGAATGATTGTTTCCCATGATGCATCATTGACCGTTATACGCTACATGTTCTGTCTGAATGTGAAGGCAGGGGTGTGGACGGAATGAAAGGAACAGGTGAGCAGACAGACAGGTGAACAGGAGAGCTGACAGACAGGTGGGCAGACTAACAGCTGAACATGTAAAGAGAGTACTTACTGGCAGCTGATTCTGCGGCTTCGCCTGAAAACAGACACATGATGATGATGCTGTTAGCGCTGTGGATAAGGAGGAAGCTGGAGTGTGTGTCGTTACATGTTCCAGTATAAAACAGGTCTTGATGATGTCAGTGCAGGTGTTACAGGTGTTAGAGCTACATGTGGATGTAAGCTGGTTGTTAAGGTACTTATAGGTGCTGGTACTGTTTTTAGAAACACATGTGCTGGCAGTGTGTCCAGGTACAGGAAGGTGCTGGCAGTGTGCCCAGTTCAGGGCTGCTGTCAGGAGTGTGTTCAGGTATGTACATGTGATGAGAGTGTGTTTGGATATGTAATGTTGTTTCCATCAAAGTGATGGCAGTGTGTTCAGGTGTGTTTAATGATGTGTGTAATGGAGACCTTTTGGGTCTAAACCTCTGCATCTGTAAGGTCTATTTGATTCATTCTGGTCTCATAATAAAGGGAACACTTGTAAAAGTGTTCAGAAGTATCAATATTGGTATTTACATCACTGGCTCAGAGTTATAACTCAAGTATTATTCTGAATGGGGGAGCCTTATGGCTTAAGAGATTAAGGCTTGTGCACGAGTTGACAGTTTGTTCCTCAGGTGTTGGCAGTGAGTCAGGTAAAGACAGACAACAGTAGCTTGTTCTCTTATACTCACTGCTGTCGGTATGTTATATGTGTTAAGGTTTGTTAAGGAGTGTGTTGGTGGCGTTTTTAGGTAACATGAGTCGGGTTCTGTCCGAGGTTTCTGCCCGTTAAAGGGAAGTTTTTCCTTGCCATTGTAACTTGCTAAATATTGCAAAGTGCTGTACTCATGGTGGGTTAAGATGAGATCAGACTTCTTATCTGGTCTTGATGTTGGGTTTCTGTTAATAAAATTTAATTATCATTTACAGGTCCAGACCTGTTAACGCTTGGAAAGCGTCTTGAGATAACGTTTGTTATGAATTGGCGCTATATAAATAAAGATTGATTGACTGATTGATTGATTGATGGGTACATTCAGACGTTGGCAGTATGTTCAGGGATGTTCAGGTGTAGAGGTATGTACAGATGTTGCATCCTCAGGTACATAGAGTTGTTGGTGGTGTGTTCAGGTACAGTGCTTCACAAATTGACAAACATTAATAGTGTTTTGGTAGTCAGCACTATGTTGTGGTGGTCCAATACATTTGTAAAGAACTTTCTGTACAGATGTTGGGATTCTGTTTGGGTACATCCAGATGTTGTTGGTGTGTTTTGGTGGTGTGTTCAGGAACATACAATCAACCAGTCTCTGTTTATATAGCACCAAATCATAACAAACTTTATCTCAAGACACTTTCCAAAAACATGAACAGGTCCAGACCCAACATCAAGACAAGGTAAGAGGTCTGATCTCATCTTAACCCACCAGGAGTGCAGACCTTTGGAGCATTTAGCAAGTTACAATGGAGAGGAACAACTTCCCTTTAACAGGCAGAAACCTCGGACAGAACCAGACTCATGAGAGAGAGAGAGAGAGAGAGAGAGACTGTGTTGAGCTTATTTTTTTTGTTTAGGTACATGTGGACGTTTGGGGTGTGTTCAGATTTGTTTAGGTGTTGGTGGTGTGTTAAGTTTTGTTTAAGGATCAGCGGTGTCTTCAGGTGTGTTTGTTTAAGTGTTTGTAGATACAGGTGTCCGTGGTGTGTTCAAGTACGTACAGATGTTGGCAGTGCCTGTGGGCAGAGGCAGGTATGAGGCTGGTTTCCAGCTCCGGGGGTTGAACCCTTCACTGCAGCGTTGGCAGTCTTGTCCACTTGTGTTGTGGTCACATTCACACATCAGCGTGGCATCACGTAGCACACACTGAGACGCATGCAGGTTACACTTACACCTGCAGGAAAAACCCAAGTCATACACAACACACTTCTACTCCCAGCTTTTTAGGATCTTAGTTTGGCACTGTAGACATCAGACACGATGAACTTCATAACTTT
>CM061153.1:32432366-32449866 GCA_030710495.1 Labroides dimidiatus
TTATTATAGTTATACCAAAAGACAGTTGGACCTTGTTGGACATTATTTCAATAGACCAGAGTCAGTCAACATGGAGGACAGTTAAATTTGGGGACAGTTGGACCTCATTTGATCTGGTTTAGAACTGAGGGCAAATTGGCAATAAGATTATCAAAGGTAAAGATGGATTGACCTGAAGACATAATTCACCAAAAACCAGTTCGACTTGACGACAGGTCAGCTTGACCTTGAAGCTAGACCTAAAAGACATAGACTTGAGGACAGTTTAACCTTAAATATTGACAAATGAGGACAGTTAGCTTGCATCTGACCTGATTTAGAAAGTCCTGGAAACAATTTTACCTCATCCTAAAACAGAGAGACTTTAAGATAGATGTTCCCTGCATTGTTTGACTTGAGGACAACTTGACCTCATTAAAGCCAGTTTACATAGATCAAAGAGTAATTTGACCCAAGAACTGCTAACCCCCAATGCTGTTAGACTTGAAGTAGGATATATCTCAAAAAAGTTTGACTTGAGGATAAATTGACCTCATTTAAAGCAGTTTGAATAGAATTGAGGACAGTTATACCCCAAAAAACAGTTTGGCCTCATTCAAGCCAGTTTTAATACACCCAACGTCAATTTGACCCTCGGACTGCCGAACCTAGAAATGGACAGACTTGAGGACAATTAAGTTTAGATTTTAGACCTAGAGACAGATCTACTCAAGGACAGTTAGAACTCATTTGACCTCATTTGGGAGGACCTGAAGGCACCCTAGATCTCCTTGAGGTGGAGTCGTCCTCGGGTTGGTTTGCTCGTAGGTCTCCTGATGCAGCTTACATCTGCAGTTTCAGAGTTGAAGTCAGGTCAGACAGATATCTGATACATAAATATAAACTTTGGTATGTGTTTAGTTGTGTTTGACCTCCTGCATGTCGCCTCCAGAGAAATAATGTGGGATATGAAAACGACTCCTGTTACTCTTCCACTTCCTCCATCCTATACATCTGTGCGTCTCTCTGCAGGTGGCTCAGCGTGTCCCTCTGCCCTGTCTGAGTGTTTGTGTGTGAACATCAACACAACTGATTAAACTGAGACTCAGAGACTCGGCCTGCTGCTCTGCTTTATTAAACCAAAGTTTGTGTTGCAGGAAGAGGAACTCAGCGCTCACTTTATGAGGAAAGCCGGCTCAGTCTGATGGAGCTGTTACATCTGTTGTCACTGACTCTGTGATGCTCAGATAAACTACAGCTCCTGATACAGAGACACATGTCTGTCTGTCCACCTGTCTGTCTCTCTGATATGACTACACCTGTCTGTCTCTCTCTCTGGACACCTCTTTATCTGTCTGTGTACATCCCAAATATACAGTGTTATATAAACCCTCTGTCTCTGGACTTCTTCTTTTCCACACACCTGTCTTTCTCTTGAATTAATCTTTTTCTGGATTCATCTTTTTTATAAACTTGTTTATCTCTAAAATCATGATTTTCTAGACCTGTCTGTCTATAGATCTGTCTTTCTCTTACCTTCTCTTAACTGTTATTAACCCTTCTGTCTCTTTCGTAGCACATCCTTTCTACCTTTAGTGATTTTTTTTTTCCTTTTCCACACCTGGACTGCTCTGAAACTGTAGTTTCCTACACCTGTCTGTCTCTGGATCTGTCCCTTTTCTTTATTTTTGTCCGGATTTGTCCTCTTCCAAAACTGTCATTTTCTACACTTGTTTGTTTTTTCTCTCTTGTTATATTTGTGACTGTTTAACACGTATGTCTAGAAATATTTCTCCACCTGCTGATTTGTGGCACATCTTTTCCACACCGGACTTTCCCTAAAAATGTCTATTTAAAAACCTTTTTTCCTCTTCATTGGCTCAGTTTCCTGCCTCTGAAGTTGTAACTTTCCCCTCCTCTTACTGATCTTTCTCTTAAATTGTTATTTTCCGTTTTATCCTCCTCTGTAGTTGCAGTTTTCTTCACTCTTTTTTCTAAACTTCTTTTTTTTAACACGTCTCAAAGGTTATTGTATTTTCACCTGTCTTCTGTGTGTCTCCTCTTGTTTTTAGAATCGTCCTTTTTCACAGCCACATATCTCCACACCTGTACACTCTGCACGTTGTCTTCACACACCTGTCTTTCTCCCGACCTGTCTCTCTCTCTTTGAAGAAAAATAAAACACGTTGTTTTCTCCTGACCTTTTTATCCTTCTCTGTGTCTGCAGACCTGTCGGTCTCTATCAGCAGGAAACCAGAGTTTCCCAGTTCTTTCTCTGCACTTCAAATGAGACTAAAGAGAAGTTTGTCACTCCACCTGTCTGTCTGCACACCTGTCTGTCTCCATGAGCTCAGAGGAAACAGATCTTCATGCAAACTGAACCTTTAAATAGATCTTTTCTTTTGATCGTAGAGGAGTTTTAACCTCCTCCACTCGGAGCTAAACCTTTAAATCACAGTTCAGACCTGCACCACCTGCACACTTTCCCCTCCACACATCTGTCTCCCTCTCTTTACCTGTCTCTCTCTCTCTTTACCTGTCTCCCTCTCACTCTGTCTCTGTCTCTGAGAGTCACTCACCTGTCCATCCACGTCTGTCTGTTTGTATCTCGTTAATCTGATCAAACGAACACAGAAACGCTGAAAATCTTCATCGTGCCTTCATCTTGATCAACTTTTCTTCTTCTCTTTCCTCCTCATACTCCTCCTCAGCGTCTTCTTCCTCTTCTTTTGTCCTCTGTTTCTTTTTCCCGTACTCTTCTTTATCTTTTATAATCTCCTCCTGCCTCCTGCTCTTTCACTCTTCCTCCCCCTCTTCTCTTTCCACCTGAAGATAAACCTCTCTGAGCTCGACCGACTGTCTCTCTCCCTGTACTCTCTCTCTCTCTCTCTCTCCTCTAAGACTCCACCTCTCTTCACCCCTCTCTTTCACTCTCCTCTGCACCTCTCTCTGCCTCCTCTTTTCCAAAGTTAATTTCATTTTACTTCATTCTTCTCTGATGGAAATAAAATTGAAAAATGATTAAATAATAAAAAATTTGATTAAATAGAGAAAGTTTGGATTTGCATTTAAAGCGTTGTTGTTTTTTTAAGATAATAACATTTTGCAGACAGGAGTCAGTTAATTTAACAGGAGCAGTTATCAGACTGAGCTCTCAGACTGTTCGTGGTTCATTTATTTGTCTACTTCTAAAATACACATTCATATTCCACAAGCATTTTTATCTACACATAATTCAGTCCTCCTGCAGGTTCTCTGGAGTTCAGTGATGGAATAAAACTCAAACATGGCGCGTGAACCCTGTCATGGACCTGGATGGTCTGGGGCAGACTGAGGATTAGCTTACAGGATATCTGTTTTTTAAGGTGGCGGTCCCTAACCTGAACCTTTGGACTCCCTGAGAGTTAAAAACTTCGAGGGGAGAGAAGGATATTAAAGAGGCACAATCGATAGAGGCCGTTTACTGATCCCACAGTGAGATCCTGGAGACAAAGTGTCATAGAAATGAATGCTGCAGCATTACAAGATCCTAATACGGTTAATTTCACTCAACGGTCTGCTCGATGAAACATACCATGATACACTGATGGACTATCAGCTAAGCTTCTCTGAAAAGTATGAATACAGAAAAGCTCTCAGCCACTTTATCGCTTTAGAAAACTCAGAAATAAAACTCAGCATATTTAAAAAGTGTCCAAATCCACTGCTGAGCGTCTCTTAACTTTCCATCTTCCTGTCCGGTTCAAACCACAACTACAAAAACCTCCGTCTCAATTATTAATCCAGAATTCTATAGTTTCTGTGAGGACATTTAAACCTGACAGGTCTTGGTTCTGGATCTTGGCCCGGATTGATCGATGTGGTCTAAGGGCCAAAAACAGTGAAATCAGTCTCTTTTTTATAGCATTAACATAAAAAGAGAATAATTTCACATATCTGAAAATCCCTTAACTCTGTGCAATAATCTAAGACCTGCATCCATTACCTCTCTGCTTATCAACCAAATCTGTATGAGGTGCTGTTTGTAAAAAAAAAAACAGACAAAAGTTTTTGAACAGATGTATTTTCAAAATAAAGTTCCTTTTCTCCACATTGAGCACATTTTCCACAAATAAGAGACCAGCAAAAAAAAATGAAAATGAACTATTTGTGAGTTAACATAATTGTTGGATTGACATGTTAAATTCAAATCTAAATGTTAAATCTAAATCTGAATATTCAAAATAAATTTAAATCTCAAATCGAGGATAAGTGGTATAGAAGATGAATGAATGAATGAATGAATGAATGAATGAATGAATCTTAAATCTAGATCTAGTATATTGTTGTTCTTGAGCCAGCGATGAACCCTTCACAGAAAAGGTCTGCTGTTCATGTATTCATTTAACTTAGTTACATGCTTGCATTATCACTGTGAACAACACAAAGATTTCGACGGAGCATTTTTATGGAAGCTCATCTCCACCGGTGAAAAAAAATAGGAAAAGAAAAAAAAAGGAAAATAAGTGAATAAATATTTGAAGTCAATATTATAACATGCTATCTCTTAATAATGAGATACTAGTTCATAATTATGAGATAATAAGTCAAGTGAAGGCTACCAAAAGGTGGGTTTATTTTTTATGTATTTATTTATTTTTTTTATTATTATTATTCTCGGAATAACATAGAATAAAATAAAATAGAATAAAATAAAATAAAATAAAATAAAAAAAAATTAAATTAAATAAAATTAAATAAAATTAAATTAAATTAAATTAAATTAAATCAAATTAAATTAAATTAAATTAAATTAAATTAAATTAAATTAAATTAAATTAAATTAAACAAAAAAAATAAATAAAACAAAATAAAAATTAAATTAAATTAAATTAAATTAAATTAAATTAAATTAAACAAAAAAAACAAAATAAAACAAAATAAAAATGAAATAAAATAAAATAAAATAAAATAAAATAAAATAAAATAAAACTAAATTAAATTAAATTAAATTAAATTAAATTAAATTAAATTAAATTAAATTAAATTAAATTAAATTAAATTAAAAATGCTATAGTGGCTGAAAGGACTCAAAACAAAAAAATGAACCGAAGAGAAAGCAGAGTTCAGTGCGCGCCGGGCTCTTTGACGTCATCACTGCGCGCCTCCCTCTCAGTGAGGAAAAGAAGAGAAGATGGCTGACGGGGTGAACGTCGGTGTGAACCTGGACGCTTTCTCCCACGCTATCAGCGGAATACAGGCGCTGCGCTCCAGCGTCAGCCGAGTGTTCGAGTTCCTCAAAGATGGCATGAAGAACAGGGAGACCCTGGAGGGTCGAGAGAAGCAGTTCATAGCCGAGTTCCACGACAACCTGCAGGCAGTCAACAGAGACCTGAAGTGAGTCCTCCAACCCGGACTGAAGCTCACCTTTGTCGGTTTAAGTCAGTGAACTGGTTGCTGGTTGCTCCTGAAGACTGTTTTCAGATGTATTCTGAGTTTAAACAGTTTAATCTGAGTGTTACAGTCCAGATGAACATCGAGAAATAACTACCCTGAAACATAAACACAGCAGGCTGTACTAATCCAAAATACATTTCAGTCAGTTTCAACCGCATCAAACTTTAACAGATTTGATTTTCTGTATAATAATGGGCCACTTACTGTGTTTTCCTTATGGTAACAGACTTCAGTGGTAAAATATGGAAAGTTGAACTTCAAAAGTCGCAAATAAAAGTCGGTGAGCCCTCTGTGCCACTGAGTTCTAACATGGAATCTAAAAAGCATGACTGAAACTGAATTTAAACACGGTCTGCTTAAACTGAAGCCACACAAACAGTGATATACTTTCATATTTTTCAGTATCCAGTTGCTTCGACCATCTTCAACTCAACTCTGATCTCATCTGTCCTCAGAATATGTTGCCAGTTGTGCTGAAAAAACATCCAGATGCTCTTCAGTGTTTGGTCACTGATGTCATTGTCTGTGTGGTATCATCTTCAGCAGACTCCGTCTGTTGAAATGAGCAGCTGATGGGAGCTGATATGTTGCTGCTGCGGTGTGTGTTCCACCTGCTTTTGCTCTCCATACAGACTGTTGTTCCTGCAGACACACACACACACACACACAGAGGACTGACTTTAAAAACATGTTTTTGTGCTGAAAACCTGGTCCCTTGAGTACAAGTTCTTTATCTCTCAGGTAGAATCTGCAAACAGACATTGACACATATCCCTCTCTCCACCTGTCTGTCTCTCAGTGAGTTGGAGCGTCTCAGCGGTCTGGTCGGTCGCCCCTCAGAGTCGCTCCCTCTCCACAACAGCGGCCTCCTCAGTCTGGATCCAGTCCAGGACAAAACTCCTTTATACTCACAGCTGCTGCAGGCCTACAAGTGGTCCAACAAGGTAAACACAAGCTTACCTTCTATCAAGCTAACAGGCTAACGTGCTAACAAGCTAACAGGCTAACAGGCTTAGGTTTGTGTGAGCTCTCTGTGTCAAGGCGTCCTGATACAGTTGTGGAGTTTTCTGTCTGTTTGAAGAAGTTTTGTCAGAACACACAAAGTGATGGTTTCTGAGGGGTTGGTTATTTGTGTTCTACTGAATATTTAGTCAGTCATGAACATAAATCAGCAGGATTATATTCTGAGGTTTCAGTTTTAACAGATTCCTTCTCACTTTTCTTTCTTTAGTTCAAAGGTTTGTTCATCTGTCTTGTTAATATTTTCCATCAAAAAAAGCTTTAAAAAGGAAGTGATTTCTGTCAGCGATGGGGTTCTTTAGATGTGTGTGTGTGTGTGTGTGTGTGTGTGTGTGTGTGTGTGTGTGTGTGTTTGTGTAGTTTCTGATCTGAAAAGACGACCCATGAGCCTTTAGATTTCAGGGGATGTGAGTTAGATTCCAGTTTAAACTCAGCCTGTGGGTTTCAGAGAGAGGCAGCCTCACATGGTCATGAAGTGAAGAGGTTTGTCGAAGCTCGTCTGTGCTGAAACCAGCCTCCTCGTCTCTCTTTGATCTGGAGTGATCTCCCCCTGATGAACCAGCTGAGACCCTCTCATCACTGAACCATCGACAGATGACTCTGAAGTGTTTGAACCTCGTTGGTTATCATGACAACCAGCCGCCCTCTGTCAGGACACGGACGTAATGATGATGATGATGATGATGATGTTGTGTGTGTTTCTGTGTAGTTGCAGTACCACGCAGGTTTGGCGTCCAGTTTGTTGAATCAACAGTCACTAAAGAGGTCGGCCAATCAGATGGGAGCCTCAGCAAAGAGACGACCCAAAGTGCAGCCCAGTACTCTGGTTCTTCCCCCTCAGTAAGAGCTGCTTTTATAAACACACTCTGTACACAGGAACAAGTTACTGCTGCTGTCAACAAAGGTGTGAACAAACCCACTGATTGGCTACCTGTGATCCTCTGTCTGTCTCCAGGTATGTGGATGATGTCATCTCTCGGATTGGTCGGATGTTTCCTGATATGACCATCGAGCTGTTCAGACCCAACGGGACGTCAGCTGTTCTGCTGGTAAGAAAACAAACTCACTCACATGGAGACCAGATTACAGGTGTGGATTACAGGTGTGGTAAAACCAGATTAAGGTATGACAGACCAAATAACAGGTGTGTTCAGATCTTATTCCAGGTGTGTTTGCTCTAAATTACAGGTGTGTCCATGTTAGATCACAGGTGTTTTCAGACCTGATATTCTGACATTCAGACCAGATTACACATGTTTTTAATTCAGATTATAGGTGTAATCTGGACCGGATTACAGATGCGTTCAAACCAGATTACAGGTGTAATCTGTTAAAATTCAAACCAGACTAGTGTTCAGACCAGATTCCAGGTGTGTTGAAACCAGGGGGACATGTCAGATCAAACCAGATTACAGGTAGGTTCTTATTCCAGGTGTATTCAGACCTCATTGCAGGTGTGTTTGGACCAGGTAACAAATTTTGCTCAGGTAGATTACAGCAAATGCAAAGTGTTCCAACCAGATTACAGGTGAGTTCAGACCAGACTGAGCTTCAAGACAGGTAACAGGTGTGTAGACATGTTCCAGGTGAGCCCTCAGGTAACAGCTGATCTCAGACCAATCAAGAGTTATGTTACAGGTAACAGGTATGTTCAAACCGTTTCAGAGGTGTTACAAGGCGAGTGAGCAGCTCTCCAAAGACATCATAATATCACGTGCAGACCAGGTGTTAAACGTCTCACCTGTGTTCCGCCCAGGTGACCCTCGGCAAGGTGTTGAAGGCGATCGTGGTGATGCGTTCACTTTTTATCGACAGGACGGTGGTCCGAGGATACAACGAGAACGTTTATAACGAGGATGGAAAGGTGAGAGGTCAAACTCACCTGACAGGTGATGTGTGATACCTGTCTGGTTGTCTCTGTACTAATCTGTCTGCCCCTCTCAGCTGGACATCTGGACAAAGTCTCAGTACCAGGTGTTTCAAAAGGTAAGCCTCACCTGTCCACACCTTGCATACCTGGTGTGCTGGTGCAGCGATCTCATTGGTTGTAATGTCGACAGGTAACGGACCACGCGACCACCGCTCTGCTGCACTACCAGCTACCTCAGATGCCCGACGTCGTGGTTCGATCCTTCATGGTGAGGCATTGATAGACCCGTCTGTGTCACCTGTCCTCAACCTGTCTGTCTCTCTTTACACCTGGCTGCAGCGCCACATAACACCTTTAAACCCACCTGTCTGTCTCTCTGTAGACTTGGCTGCGGAGCTACATCAAACTCTTCCAGTCGTCCTGTCAGCGGTGTGGTCGTTTCCTGCAGGACGGACTTCCTCCAACATGGAGGGACTTTAGGACCCTGGAGGCGTTTCACGACACCTGTCGCATGTAACAAAAAAAACCCCACACGCTTTGTTTACCTGTTTATGTTCTTAATTTGTTTTTGTGTTTTTGTAAAGACGTTAAATAAATTTTGATTCTGTTTTCTTACAACTGTTCAGTTTTTTATTGCAAATAGAAGAAAAATGGTGGAAAACATATGAACCCAACTTCAGAGAGGAGGTTTTGAGGGTTTTTCTTCTATCTTTATTTTGTCCCTCTGGTGCCCCCGTAGTATCTTTGCATGATTAACAGGTAAAAAAAAAAAATCCCTCTTTTTCTCACACTGGTGTTTTATTTCAGCCTTTGTTTTGGGGACTGTCTCTTTAAGGCTTCCAGCTTCCCTCTGATTGGCCAGCCCTCTTAAGGCCTGTTGTAAGGGAAAATATGAACAGACCTTGGTGTTTGAGGCCCTTCCTTTCCACTGTGTGCTAAACCAGTGAGGAAATCCTCATGCGATGATGTCATCATGTCAACAAGTTTCATAAAGATCTGGTTCTATTTTTAGAACTGAATGTTTTGATCCTTTTGCAGACAAGGACTTCAAGACTTCAAAAAGACAAGATTTCAATCTTAAATCAAGACTTCATCAAGAAAAGAAAGTTGACCTGAAACTATCAGTAAAATATGACGTTGTCTCCTGGTCAGTGAACAGAGGAGTTCATCATGAAGTCAGTTACCTGCAGCTCAGAGAGCCTCCAACAATAACCATTAACCTTCATCAATTATTGATCTGCTGCGGCCCTCTGAGGATCACACACACGTTCCTCTGCAGTGAGGAATGAAACACCCCGCAGAGCGGCCGTCACGCAAATTAAATAGAACTCATAACGACTGAGGTCTCTGACCTTCAGCAGCCAACACCTGCTGGACATCAGTGACGCTTAGTGTCATAATTCAAACCCAACTCTTTCAACAAACAACCTCCAAATGTTGTGAAGCTCTTATACTCAAAAACCTCCCTTGACTGTACAACAGTTTCCCTGCTGGTGATGAAACACACGGATCATAAGGACACAGAGTGTGTCTGATCCGTCAGCCGGCTGATATTTAATAAGAAGGACCATAAAGGACTCGCTGACATTTCATTTTCCTCTTGTTGGAGTAAAAGTTCATAAAACCTTTAAACCTTCAGAAACACCATGCAGCTTTAAAGACATTTACCGCCTGGTGTTTAATGTCAGTTTCTCACCAGAGCAGGAGAAGTCCTGCACCCTGACCTGGACCTGATCCTGACATGAGGAGTCTGCTTAAATTAGATCACTCCTCATACCTCATATTGATGTTGTTCATAGATATTCCATCATGTATTTGAAATAGATCCCATGATACTTGAGAACTCTCGTCCCAAATTCCTCAGACTCTCCAATGATCACATTTCTGAGAGCTTTACAGTTTAGACCCCAGATGGTTAGACTCAGATTCTCAAAGCCTCTACGCTTGGACCCTCAGACCCCTGGATTAACATGTCAGGATATTAGACCTTTAACTAAAACCATCAGATTCTTAGACCCTGTCATTTATTACCTCAGACTCCATAGTTCTTAGACCCTAAGATACTGTGATCCTGAAACTCACAGATTACAAGCCCCGAGACACTTTGACCCGTTTCTAAGATCCTCAGAGTTTGAAAGCTCTCAGGTTAACAGACCTTCAGATTTTCAAATTAAGTTTTAAATCAAAGCATCAAATCTCTCTGTACTGTGTTGTAAACTCACGGAAGGTGATCAGAGTGTTGCGTGAAACTTGGCTCCTGCTCAGCTGTCCTAAGGTGACTCCTCCTCACTCAACATAATTAGATGATGTCATCTCTAACAGGAAACGCATCACTCAGGTCTGCAAGACACTTCGACATATGTGACCCATTATGCTCAGCAGCTGTGCTGATGGGGTCAAAGCAGTGGAGAATAAAGTGGCTTTCCTGGAGACGGTCCAGGAAGTAGACCCAGCCAGCAGAGGAAGAGGAATCTACAGGTACAACACCATGACACAGACCAGGCCCAATAACACAGATATTACACACACCAAGCATGTGAACGTACATTACTGGATACTCCAAAACACCATGAAATAGACCTATCCCAACACACAGGGACGACACCGAGGGAGAAACAAAGCCCAGCTTATAAATACATCACCAGGAAGTACAGAGAGCAGCTACATGTTCAGTTCATGGTTCACAGTAACATGAAATAGATGGAGCCCACATTGAGCACGTCTTGAGACCCATCCCATCATGCAGGGACGACACCCTGAAAGAACCAATTTATAGTAACAATGCCAGGAAATATACCAGACCAACAGTAAGGTATCCAGCCATGAAATTCCCAATTTACACTCTTCACATCAGGAAATACACCCAGCCCAACCATAAATTACAACCCCAGGAAATACACCTAGCCAGCCCAATAGTAACACACGAAGCAGACCCATTCCTGTTAACAGTGAGAACACCAGGGAATTCACTCCACTGAAAAACGACTTCAGGAAATCCACCCAGACAGTCAGTTACACAACAACAACCTGAGGAGTCTCAGACTATTTTTTAATTATATCACCTTAAATAGATGCCGTAATAAAACACACCAGGCCTGATAATCAAGTATAACACCATGAAATAAATTCAGCTTATCAAACTGTAACAATAACATACAAATTCAAAAAACAGATCCAACCAATCATATGAGTATAAAATGACATAAAAACAGATCGTTAAATTTAAAGAAAGCCGAACGTCTGATAACAAACTTTATCTTTTTCAGCCTCACGGCAACATTTGTGTCTAAAGAAATGATTGTAATAATTCTGTAATAATGAAGTACTGAAAGCACTACAGAAGAATGTTTGGTTTGTTTTTTTTGGAGTTTTATTTTGAAGGAACTTATGTATATCCTGTCAGACTCTGACTAACTCTAATGTTTTCTTTGTATTTTCTCTTTCCATAAAATCAATAACCTGCTTTGTTGATCTTTAATCTCTGATCTGAGGGTCACTGGTAAAAAATGTGTTAAACTTTGGCATCTGCTGTTGTTTTTATGCACTCTATATTTTTGATTTATTTTGACCGACAAAAACAAATTGTTTTTCTCATGAACGTCCTCGTATGGTGACGTCACCACGGGCAGTGATGTAGATAGTGAGTGCTGCCTGCTGGAGGAGTGACGCCATCACAGCTTCAGTGTATTAATGGTAATTCAGTTTATTCTAAAGAAATAAATGATGGAATAAAAATCATTTATAAATATCAATTTTTATCTAATATCTTGGGATTAAATTATTATTTTCATCAGGGTCAGAGCGAGATGCTCTGTTACAGTGTGTGTGTGTGTGTGTGTGTGTGTGTGTGTGTGTGTGTGTGTGTGTGTGTGTGTGTGTGTGTGTGTGTGTGTGACAGCAGGGCGGGGCAGCTACTGAGCATGCTCAGTACACGCACAAACACACAAACACAATCTCAGCATCTCTTCACTGATGACAAAGGGTCCTCCGGGGAGGCGCGCCGCGCGTTACCGCGTCCTCTGCTCTCGTGCCGCTGCAGACCCAGACAGACAGAGAAGTAGACAGACAGACAGAAGGTGAGACTGACTGACAGACAGACAGGCAGACAGAGGGGAGGACAGACAGGCTGCCGTTGTGTCGGTGAGGATGCGCGCGGCGTGCAGCAGCAGCAGCAGCGCGCGGTGATTGTCGGATCGGTACCAAGAGGCGGAGCAGCTGCAGCGGAGCGCGAGGAGCAAACCGGACACCATGAGCTGCAACTGGGGCACCGAGCTGTGGGTAGGTACACCTGTCCACACCTGCTGCACCCTGACATCCTCCTGCATCACTCTCTGAAAACCGCTTCATACCGGCTGCTGCAGCCGCTGCACCGGGAACCTGTCCGTGATGAGCCGGTAACCGGGCGGCCTGTTAGTGTGTGTGTGTGTGTGTGTGTGTGTGTGTGTGTGTGTGTGTGTGTGTGTGTGTGTGTAAGGCCCTCGTGCTTCTGTCTGCTCTGCCATAGCAACACGGTGAATGACGACAACGGCTCGCGCGCTGCGTCCTCCATGATGCTGCAGCGCGCGACCACAGACGACCCCCTCCCTCGCAGCCCACCCCTGACCCTGCCTCACTATCACCGCTAATGTCTCCATAAATCATGCACAGCGTCAAGCGACTCATCCTTTACGAAGCATCACTGATGCAGGAGAGCTGCTGTGTGCAGGCCCACTGTAGGAGCGTGTGTGTGTGTGTGTGTGTGTGTGTGTGTGTGTGTGTGTGTGTGTGTGTGTGTGTGTGTGTAAAAGCCTACATCTATGTTGACATATATGTGTAGGGGGAGGGACTTCGTTTCATTCACTCGTCTCTCCGTCAGACTGATTCCTTTTTTAATCCGTGTGTCATATTTCAGAGCTCTGACCCACAGCCAGCGTCCAGGTCAGAGCCTCAGACCATCAGAGTGTGAGCTGTGTGTGTGTCTGTGACACACTGACAGAACACTTTAAATACACACATTTGACTGTAAATCATCTGTTTTTAATTCAAGCAACAGTTTTATTGTGATATGACACCAGGAGCGTCATCACACTGATTTCACTTAAATTTAAGCTCGTGGATGTTTTTAACGAACTGATCGTTCAAGACTTCACATGAGCCAGATTCACCTGACGAGTCCAGAAAATGTCTCCTTTCTAACTCCATCCTCCACCCATAAACAAAAGAAGAAAACCTAAAAAAAAAAATAAACTTAGAAATCATTCCTCACACACACACAGGCAAAACTCAGAGACACAAGGTGCCGCTTTGGCCACAGGGGGCGCCACACTCCTACAAAAAGGTCTTATTGGAGTCAAAAGCATCTACCGATGGGGTGAGAAAGGTGTATTTGTTTAGTTTTTTACTGAGACATGATTCTTATTCAAGACACTCAAAAAGCAGTTTCATTTTACCTCGTGGAAAGTTTCTTTTTGACTCTCTTCAAGCGATTTGGGCGTCATTTTTATCGTTGAATATCCTGATACGAGACATTTCACTGGACTCATATTAAGTCTAATAAGAATTTTTCACTGGAAATAAGTCAATCACTGCATTAGATTTCTTTTTGGCAAAATAATTACCTAAAATAATTTAATTCTCATATTCTGTATTATAATTCACATATCACACTGCAAAAACTGAAATCTAACCAAGTGTTTCTTATTATTAGTAGAAATTACGTAAGTCCAGAAAATTATTATTTTATAGTATTAAAAGATGAAACTGACGCCTGAATTGCTCTTAAAGAGTAAAACAAATTAATATTTCCGGACTCGTCTCGTGACTGTGTCTCATATTACGTCTGTTTTTACTAAATATAACACGTTCAATCTGCCTCAGAGTTCAGTTTTTTCAGTGTACAGTATGTCGTCCCCTCCAGTTTCCCGCTCCATCCATCATCTGATTTGTAAAAACAGCACAAAAGCCCCAAAAATTAACATCAAGAATGAAAACGTTACTCACACGTGCACAGTTTGCCCCTTTGGCCACAGGGGGCGCCAAACTCAACGCACAGGAAAAGTTCCTGACAGGAGTTTTAACAGTAGTCTGTTGGAGACCGGTGAAGCTGAAGGTGCTGGTCTCTCTTTATGTTCCAGGATCAGTTTGATAACCTGGAGAAACACACCAGCTGGGGGATCGACTTCCTGGAGAGATACACCAAGTTTGTAAAAGAGAGAGCCGACATCGAGCTGAGCTACGCCAAGCAGATCAGGTATGAGAGATACGGCTTCAGTCGAATCAAAGAAACTCCTCTGTAGTATCTCCAGATTCTGTCTGGAGCTCTTCTCCTGAAACTGTCGTCAGATTTAACATCCGGTGTGAACAGCTGGATGTGCAGACACTCTGCTCTTCTCCTCTGGACTCTTGTTTTTATCCGTCCTGTCGTTTGTGGCTCCAGCCAACTTTTTACGTTCACACATGCTGCTCACTCTGAATGTTTGGTGACGTTTTCAGGAGTTGTTAGCGTGTGTGAACGCAGCAGAACATGAAAACCTATGTCAGCTCTCTGCTACACATGTCAGCAGTGTATCACCTGTGTGTGTGTGTGTGTGTGTGTGTGTGTGTGTGTGTGTGTGTGTGTGTGCAGGAGCCTGTCCAAGAAGTATCACCCCAAGAGAAGCAGAGAGGACGAGAGCCGGTCAGTAAACTTTACTTTCTGATGACATTAAGACCAACATATACGCATAATTAGACACAATAAGGGGTGTGGCTTATCTGACTGACAGGTGGTTAGCCTGTCGTCTCTCTGATTGGCTGTTGAAAGTTGCCCTCGTGTCTGGCCGTCACAGGTACACCTGGTGTTTGGCGTTTGCGGCGACTCTCCGTCAGCTGAATGAACTCTCCGTTCAGAGAGAAGAGCTGGCTGAAAACCTGAACTCGCAGATCGTCTGTGAGCTGTCGCGATACACGCAGGAGCTGAAGACCGAGAGGAAGACTGTGAGTTTACACACACACTCTCCACAAAAAACACACACACACACACACACCAACACACACACCAACACACACATCCAAAGTGTTCACTGCTGGTGAAAAGTTTTGGAACAGCCCAGTTTTCCCAGTTTTAGTTGAAAAAGATTTAATGGTGTCATTGTGTTCATTGGGTTCAGGGTGCCTCTCAATCTGTACAAGTCCCAGACCCTGGATCCAGAAAAACAGGTCCAGACCACCATGGTTCCTCCTCCATGTTTCCATCTGGTGTCTCACTCTGAGGAACCGTCCTTTAGCCTGCTCCACGTGCGGCGTATAAAACTCCTGATGATGAAGCAAAGAGTTCAGACTTTGGTCCATGAGTCCACAGCTCCATCTTGGGGTCTTCAGTAGTCCCTTGGTGGTGTCTGATGGTCCAGTCCAGCCTCTTCTTCTTCTTCTGACTCTGTCTCAGTGATGGAGGTCTTTCTTTCTGCAGTCTGACCCTCAAAGCTGCATCTCAAAGTCTTCACAGGAACTCAGACTGGGACTCTACCACCTCTGTGAAGCTGTGAAGCTGTGGACTCTCAGAAACTGGTCTTCTGGTTCTGGTTCTGGTTTGGCTCTTCCAGACCTCTTCCTGTCAGAGTTTCCAGTCCCAGTTCCTGAGAGTCTTTGGATGCTAAAGGAAACTCTCCTCCCTGAGCTCACTTTGACTTTCTTTGACTTCCTGTCTCTGGAGTAAAGACCTGTTTCTGTGAATCTTCTGATGCTCCGTCTCTCTTTCTTCATCAGTCGTCTTTTCCTGATCAGTTTCAGAGCGTCACTCCACTTCCTGCAGGACAGGACTGTTCAATAACGCTCACCATGAGGGTCTGCTCCCACCGTGTGATCAGATCTACTTTATACTCACAGAGATGTTTGAAGGAACCAAGAACACTTGGAGGAACTGATGGCACCAACTTTAAAGGCTTGATCCATCTGCGTTACTGCAGAACAGCAGCTTTAAGTTCTTAAAGGGCTCAACACTTACCTTTGTACCATTTTGAGCTCCTCATTGGACTTCGTCTGCTTCAATTTCAGTCAAAAAAACTGTAGAACCTTTTGACCAGCCGTGTGTTTAACACCATCATATCATCTCAAACCTCTGCGTCAAAAAGCTGCCAAACGTTTGTAGCGTCTGTGTCTCTGTTGCAGCATTTCCAGGATGGGCGTCGTGCCCAGCAGCACATCGAGAGCTCCTGGAAGCAGCTGGAGTCTGTGAGTCACATCTGGCTCAGCTCGCCAACTGTCTGATTTAAAAAATATTCAAACAGATCTTTTTTTTATTTTCTTGACTTTGATCACGTTTGCTTGTTTGTTTGTTGTTCAGAGCAAACGTCGGTTCGAGCGTGACTGTAAGGAAGCCGAGCGAGCTCAACAAGTGTCGGACAGAATCGACCTCGACAACAAGACGGACGGAGAAAAGGTGGGAGGAGTTTATTCTTTGTCTTTTTTTTTTCAATCTTTCCAAGATTTTTTTTGATGAATGATCTCAAACACGGTTCAGTTTGGGTTTAATTATCTGACCTCCCGTCTTTCTTTGTGTCTGTCTGTCTTTGTGTCTGTCTGTCTGTCTGTCTGTCTCACAGCGCTGCTCACTGAAGGTAAGATCCTTGTTTTAGACATTTTATTTACCTTTTCTTTTTGGACTTCATGGATACTTCTGTGCTGTAAAAGTTCATTTTAGTCTAAAAAAAACTGTTTTTAGAGTTTTAGCTCATTAAAAACTGTTTTTTTTTTCACGTGTTTTTTAAAAAGAAAGTGAATGTGAGTTGAAGAAGAAGCCGTGTTTCAGGGCATGTCGGTGGATCTGTTTGTGTGTTTTTATCTGTTGGCTGGTCGCAGGCTCGTCAGACGGCTCAGCAGAAGAAAGAAGCTGCAGAAGACGCCAGGAAGGACTACGTGACCTGTTTAAACCAGTTTAACCAGGACCAGCACCAGCACTACCACACACTGGTCCCAGTTATATACCAGGTACACCTGAATCCTTCAGAGAGGGAGAGACAGTCGGTGAATTCAGCCGAGACCTCACTGCTCTGCCGTGTGTCTGTGCTCGCAGCGTATCCAGGACATGGAGGAGCGGCGGATCGAGAGGATCTGTGAAGCGATGCGTTTGTCAGCGGAGGCGGAGAGGAAGGTCCTTCCTGTTGTCAGTCGATGTCTGGACGCCATGATGGACGCCAGTGAGGGGATCCAGCCCAGGATGGTGAGTCTAAGGGACGCCTG
>CM061153.1:32454866-32462366 GCA_030710495.1 Labroides dimidiatus
AGTATTTGTGTGTGTGTGTGTGTGTGTTCAGGCGTGGCTGGCGGAGGCAGACAGCAGACTGTCTGATCACAGCGGCAGGAGACAGAGTGGAGGTTGTGGGGTAAATTCCCAGGCGACGACACCGGGCAGCAGCAGCCTCAAACAGCTGGACAACCGCAGCCCAGCGAGCAGAGAGAGGTAACGAAAAACTGACTGAACAAAACCACCTGAGTCCATCACTACACACAACACACAGACCTCCTCTTCACAACCAGAGAACTTCCATCTACGACATGGAACAACCGAACCACAGAGAAACTCCATCAGTCACAGCATCAGCAGAGCGGTGGAGGGGAGCGTTTCATAGAAGAAGAAAAGAAGAAATAAACGAGTACAAATCATAAAAATAAATTTTAAAAAAAACTAAAAAGACACATTTTCCATCTGATGGCAGTAAAACAAGAATATCTCAGACATTTGACGCCCTGGATTGGTTCCACTTTGGCTAAAGAGATAGAGAGATGTGAAATGAAGCCTGAAAGCATCACAGTTCCAGAACAGAAGTCAGTTAGAAGAAAAGAAATCAGGTACCAGCAGCCACTGCTGGTTGACAGACCAAAACAAAGATGGCAGCCTCCTATCAGCACTCAAGGCTCATGGGAAAAATCATACTTTACTCATATTGTTGACAGACAGGGTCCAGGAAGTCTCTGATGGAGCTGTGGATCTCATGACTCAGCTGGTTTTTGACAGCAGGTCTTTAAGATACATCGTTCATTATGTGCATCATGCGGGTAGTTTGGGTCTGCTTGAAGCCCAAGTAGTTTTGACCAATCACGTCTCCACATGTTTTGGTGTTAGCATGACAAACAGTCAGCTGGAATGACACCTTGGCACCTTTTACCTGTGTCTCCTCAGTCCTGACGGCAGCTACACTGAAGACAACAGCGCAGAGCTCCACTTCAAGTCTCGTAGTTCAGAGTTTGACGACGACTTTGATGACGAAGAACCGCTCCCCAGTATCGGCACCTGCAAGTCTCTGTACCCCTTCCAAGGTACTCGGTTTGATTTCTCTTCACCACTTTGATGTATCCCGATGTCACCCGCTTCTCTCTGCTACAAACACGCTGCGATTCATGCTCCTCAGGTCAGAACGAGGGCACTCTGTCCATGGTGGAGGGAGAACTACTTTCTGTGGTGGAGGAGGACAAAGGTGACGGTTGGACCCGAGTACGGAGGAACCTGGAGGAGGAGGGATACGTTCCCACCTCCTACATCAAAGTCTTCCTAGACAGCAGTGCCAAAGGTGCCATGACCTACATATAACCTACATACTAACGACATATGACCTTAACACGACCTCGACACTACAAATATTATCTACCTATGACCTAAACATGACCGACATATGTAGAGAAGTAGACTCTGTAGGAAGTGTTCTAGTTTCCATTTGTAGTTCAGTAGTATTAACCAATCAGGTTTCAGCAGGCTTTGGTGTAAGTATGGAGAAATAAATCCCCACATCTGCCTGAAAGTACAAAAATCTCTGCTCTACGTTTATCAAATTATAAAATGATGTTATGATGTTATTTTGGCGAGTGAATTGCCAGGAGTGTGTCCAGTTTTTAAAGTTTACTCCGGCTCCAGTTCACCAGTGTGACGCTTCTGTGTACTTTATAACGTACAGTGAAGCTGAGACTCCCCACTAACAGGTAAAAAAGTGATTTTGATGAACTAAAATAATCGAGAAATGAAGTCAAGTTTATTCTGCAGACGCATCTGGAGGGGCACAAAATAACATCCCATAATAGTTTAAGACTTCCATGACCTTACGACAACCTTTATACGACCTTTATACGACCTTTGCTTTAACGTTTATCAAGCTGCATTTGACCTCAACACATGACCTTGAAGTGACCTCCATGTGACATTAAGTGACCTCTTGTTGATCGTGTACAGATGTGGGTCTTTGGAAGAATTGAGCATCTTTTTGTAAACTGAAGCCTCCCTGCTCCCCTCCTCACCTGATAACCTTCATCAACCTCTGACCTTTGACCTGTAAATGTCGACACTGTGGTTGCTGTGGAAACAGCAGCAGCAGCCTGTCTACCTGTGTTTACCTGTGCTCTGCCTGTCTATGTGCCGAACCACAACTCTACCTGTTATTTTTCTGCTGCTACTGTCCTCTTTGGGGAGTTCACACCTGTGTGACACACCTGTCTCATCTGAGACATTAATCAGAGATGTTATGTTATAGACCCGACATGACTGCCACAGATTTTATCAACATGAAAGCCGTTAGAGACGGTGGATGATGAGGATGTTAAAGACGGGAGAGACGGGCGTTTTTTTGGGACACCAAAGAAGAGAGAGTGCCTGATGTGAAAGGTCGGAATATGTCCAAGATTAAGACTGAGATTAAAAGAAAGGAAACAAAGATATCAGAGATGTTAGAGATGTTGAAGTCAGAGAGTAGTGATGGATTGAAACTGTTCAAGATGAGATGCACTAGACGCAGGATTTGTTTGGGGGTTTAAAAAAAAAGAGATAAAAAGAGATGTAAGAGATGCCAAATATGTCAGAGATGGTCAAAATGAAAGAGATCACAGAGAAACATCTGTTTGAGATTGAAGTTATGATTCAAAGATGCCACAGGAATGAGAGATGTCAGAGATATGTGAGAGATGTTGAGATCAGAGTGTTGACATGTTGAAAGTATTCAAGATATAAAAAATGTGAGATATGTGTCAGATGTTTGAGATAAGTAACCATTGGAATTTGTTAAGAATCTAAAAAATGTCAATAATTAGAGATGAGTGAGATGTTAAAGATGCCAAATATACCAGAGATAGAAATATATGAGATCACAGGGAAACATGTTTGAAATTCAAGAGATGATTCAGAGAGGCCAGAGGAATGAGAGCTGTTGGAGATAAAGAGATGTAAGAGAGATATTTGATGTTGAAGCGAGATGTGTTGGGGGTTTAGATTTAAAATATGAGGAGCATAAGAAAGATGCTGGATTTGAGAGATTTTTCCAACCTTAGCTTTATAAAAAAAACGAAAGAAATGATTTTAAAAAATTAAGAGATAGAGGAAAGTGTAAGTTAATTAAGCTAACAGGAATTTAAGAGATTTGCGAGAGCTGAAGTTTTATTAGATACTGCAAATATTAGAAATATTTAAGATATGTTAGAAATTTGAGCAAAAAAAAAGATTTTAGAGATGCTGTGATTGTGAATCGTGTAAGAGATGAGAGATGAGAGATTTTCATCATGCATCTTTTTATGGCAGTTGTTCAAAGGTTGAGATTTCAGAGAAGAAAGGAAATTTGTGGATGTCAGAACTTAGAGATACAAGACATTTCAAGATAAGAGAACGTTTTGAACGCTGAGGATAACTGAGATGTTTGAGATGAGTTCAAGATGTGAGGAGGAAGATGTGCTTTAGTAGTTTCTTGAGATTTTAGGAGTGTTTATCTTCAAAAGAGATACTGGCTTTGGAAATACTGGACTTGTTTGGGATGTGAGATGTTAAAAGTTGAAAGTTTGAGATGCTATGAAGGAAAAAATTAGAGGTTCGGGAGATGTGAGAAATGTTGCATATTTTGGTGAGATTAATAATGTGACAAAATGTAGAAATTTAATACACAGAGATTTCAGAAATATGAAAGAGATGGAGAGAATTTTGGATTTTTAAGTGTTGGGAGATGTTTCATATTTGAGAGAGATGTGAGAGAAAAAAGGTGTTGGAAATGCAAGAGAGATGAGGTTCTGAAGAACAATAAAACATTCAGGGTCAGAGATGAGGAAAAGTTTAGAGATGGGAAAAATATGAAAGATGATAAGAATGTTAGAGGTGTGTAAGAGATGCAAGATGTAACATTTCAGAGATTCATTTAGAGAAATGAGAGATGAGAGGGACCTTTAAGATAACTAAAAGATATTTGAGATGATATGTTAAGATATGTTAAGAGATTTGAGATATGAGGGAAATAGATGATTGAGGAAGATACCGTGGGAAGTGATGAGAGAGCGACATGAAATTAGAAATATTATCTCTACACGACCCTGAATCTCGTTTTGTCCTCTCAGCGTGATGAATATGGAGATGTTGGTTTCTCATGGAGGATTGTTTAAACGCAGCTGTTTGACGTTTTACCAGCAGACAAATCGAACACACTGAACGTAATGAAAACGTGACAGAAAACAAACTGTGAAGATGATGGGAGTGAAATGATCTGAAATGTTTGTTGAATCAGCGGCAGATCGACTCGTCCACCATGACACCAACGATTAAAAAGAGATGATGGAAGTGTTTTCACTCAAAGGACAAATGACTGAAATAGAGAAATGGTTCTTTGCCAGTCTTTAGGTTATAAAGAGAAATGATAATAAAAAGTCATTTAAAGAACAGGGTTCCAGGTAACTCTGAATGACATAAACAAAGAATGAAGCGTGACAGCTAACTCTCTAAAGGTGCAGATTTCAGCTCTGTGTAGTTTGCTCGTGTTGCGTTTCACCAAGCATCTTCACCCTGATCTCCGCACTTGGAGCTCAAATCCAGCCATGTTGTTTTTTTTTGTTTTTTTTCCCAAAGTGCATCTCTGTTTGCTTGTGCTTTTTGAATTGGGTGGTGCCGTTTTGTCTCAGGTGCACAGGCGCAGAAACCATGTGATGCTCACCTGAGTGAGGCTTGTAGAGCCAACAGGAGTTTATCATCTCTCAATCTCCATTTTGATTTTTTTTTTTCAGCTTCTTTGCTTCACTAAAATCATCTTTTTCATTATTCTCCAAACCATAATGAACAGTTTCCTCCATTGTTGCTCCAAACATCTGCTGGTTGTTTTTCTCTCATTTAACCAGTGAGTTTTATTTGTTTTCAGACAGAAAGAAATATCCACGAGAGTCTCTCTGATGAACAGTTTCAGTACAGACATGTAACCTCTGATCGGCTCTGATCGGCTCTGATCGGCTGTGATTGGCTGTGATCGGCTCTGATCGGCTCTGATTGGCTGTGATTGGCTCTGATCGGCTCTGATCGGCTCTGATCGGCTGTGATTGGCTCTGATTGGCTGTGATCAGCTGTGATTGGCTCTGATCGGCTGTGATCGGTGACATCAGAAGCAGCAGTGTGTGATCTCACTGAGTGTAGTCTCTGAGAGGTTTCCAGTGTCTGGCTGCAGGCGGCAGCAGTCTGACCTCCTTTCTCACTCTACCTGCTCTAACATATCTACCTGTCTGTCCTTCTGTCTCTCTCCTTGTCTGTTTCTCCGTCTGCCTGTCTCCCTCTCTTCCTGTCCGTCTGTCTGTCTGTGTCTATCTTGTAGGCTTTGTGCAGAGTAGTCGGCTAGTCTAGCGCAGTAAGCGACCAGTGAGGACGTCTCTCCACAGGAAGTGATGTAAAGGAAAGAGCTGTGAGGAGGTCCGCTGACAGCGTTTCATTGGACAGTTAAACTGCGTGATGGAGGAAAACTTCTGCTGGTGACTGAGAAATCAGCCACAGACCAATCAGACATTATTTAACTCTAGAGAGGAGACAGCAGCTGGGTGTAAACAAGCTGCGCCTGTCCATCTTAAAGAGGGGGTATTCTGCTTCTACACATTTAAACATGGATATAAAGTAACAATGCTGGACGTTCAGACTGAGCGTGTGCAGATTTTCAAACCTCTGCATGTTCGTATGTTGGAGAAATCCCTGAATCTCTAAAATAACACGAGATCTTCACGAGGTGATGAGGTCATACCATAAGGAGACACACTCCAAGGTCTGCCTATAGCTCCAGGAGGACCTCCAGCGACTGGCCAATCAGAGAGAAGGGGGTTTGTGGAGCAGGGAGCCTTAAAGAGACAGCAGGGAGAGGAAAAATATGAATCTTATTCAGCTGTAAATCCTGTGATGACCTACGGGGGCACCAGAGGGACAAAACAGATACTAAAAAGAAGCACAATACCCCCTCTTTAAAGTTCTGGCTCTCCTCTTACAGCCTGGCGTGCCGTTGTCAGAGGAACGTTTGGTTAGATCACAGATGACCGTGTCTCATCATTAATCATCAGCCAGACGTTCCTCCACCCAGACTTCACTTCCAGTTTTGAGAGTTTTTCCGGTTTGATCCAGAGATTCTAGCTCCTCATACATCAGACTGAAGATCAGATATCAGACAGGTCCTAAACACTCTGAGCCATACCATCTGTATTTACTCCAGCTCCAGATGTAAATCATCACTCATCATGAAGTGGTTTCATCTTATCAACGGAGAAATCACTCCAAGCTTTTAAAACACAAAGATTTATAACAGCAGAAGAAGAGGTTCCACTTAATGCTAATGTTTAAATCATTTATATGAATTTTTCTTAATGTTTGAGCCTAAAATAAAAAGGATGAATCCATCTTTAAACATTTGTTCTGATGTGAAAACAATAAAAAAAAAAAAAAGAATCACCTGATTGAATCTGCAGTCGATAAAAAATCTGAATGATTTTTGTTTTGTCGAAAAGAAAATGTGAAATGGTGGAGAAGACGATCCGTCCTGTTGGCCACTGAGCAGTGATGTCACACTGTTTCAGGGTGTGTCAGTATGCTCTGACATCACAGTGGGCGTGGTCAGGAGAAAGGAAACTGACCATATAAAGGTGCTCTCTGAGTCCAGTCTAAAGTTCATCACCAAGAGTTGACTGTGTATAAAAAACTGTAGCTGCACAGGTGTAGCCCCTCCCCCTTGTATACTTGTTGACATTGGCCCCGCCCCCTGCTTTCCCAGACTGTATTAGCCCCCTGGCCCCGCCCCCTGCTTGTTGATCGAAGATCATGCTTTTGATTGATTGTGTGAAATGTGGAACTTTTTTATTTCATAGTGAATCATTAGTTATTGATTTTTTTATTGAGACGTGAGACTGCTGATCACGCTCTTTTTTCGATTTCCTGTATGTTAAACTTTCAAAATAAATTACACTCTGAATCAAAGACTGAGTCTGAGACGTTTATTCACACTTTGCTGGCATCAAAGACTTGATATGTGAATGTTAATAAATGAAACTACTGTGATGTTGTTTGTATTTACATCTTAATTTATGATGTGAAATATGGATGTATCACGACTTGAGCTACTTCTATAATTCAAGCTGTTTGAAAACAACCAATAGATATTTTAAAAATAGAATAAAATATATATAAAATCCTTTATAAATTAAAATACAAACCCCTCAGTGCAAGACGATGGTAAAGGAGGGTTAAACTGATAGAAGTAATAAAGTAAGAGAGCTGCTCACACATGAAGGTGATGTTTTAATGCTGTATTTAAACTTTCAGTAACAGTTTAAATTAAAGTTTTTTAAAATCTGCTGAAAATCGGGCTCAAAACGTCCGTGTGATACGGTAGAATACGTGAGGCACGACTTCTAGGTGTATTACGGTAACGGTCGCACATCTCCATGGTAACCACTGTGTTTCTGTGAGTGTAGTGTGTTTTTAGCTGGTCGGTCATGGAGGATCAAGGAGTTCAGACCTGCGACTTTTACCGAA
>CM061153.1:32467366-32564866 GCA_030710495.1 Labroides dimidiatus
ACATATGTGTGTGTGTGTGTGTGTGTGTGTGTGTGTGTGTGTGTGTGTGTGTGTGTGCGTGTGCAGCCCTCGTTGAGCCGCTGGATTGATTCTCAGCTCTAACGTGAGTTTGTGCACATAAAAATCTGCACACCTTTTCTTTTGCACATTGTAAATCTGTAAGTTCATCTCTGTCAAATACATTTTTTGCGTCTTTCTTCGCACATGAAAATAAAAATGTTGTTGCACCTGAATATTTTGCACATGGAATGTTGCACGTGTGGTCGAGGAAGATTTTTCTGCACATCTTTGATTTCCTTATTAAATACATGCTGCTAACTGAGCTTTTGTTCTCATTGAAGGTGAAAATTTTGCACCTTTTGCAAACAGTTGTATGTGTTTTTCACATTTAGACTTTGCTTATTATTTTGCACATTTCTTACACTTGATTTTTTTTCCACCCTGTTATTGAACACGTGCACTTTGCACATCCTTAATTGCACATTGTTCTCACACTGGAGGAGGTTATTGGGGGGGGGGGGGGGCTTATGGCTCTCATCCATGTTCTGTTCTTTGAAATTAGAAAAGAACTGAATAAATCTGGACTGGAGCTCACACACACACACACACACACACAGAGAGAGAGAGAGAGAGAAGTGCCACATTGGATCATTTCCCCATCAGAATAACATTTTATGAAACCATGAAAAAGCCTCCAAAGGACTTAAAGACAAGAACAAGGATGCCAAGGCTTTGTGCTCATGCAGTGTTTTGTCTCCGCCTCAGAAGCTTTGGCAAAGTGCAGAGCTGCTACACACACAATCCTCACAGGGCTGCTGCTTCTGAAACAAGGGGAAATGATTTAATCAGAGCACCTACATTAGGATAGAGCTCTAACTCAGTGTTAAACATCCACTTGTTTGTATTTAGGGATTAGATAAAAACAGGAGAAGAAGGAGTCAGAGGAACGTCAGCCTGCTCTGCCTCAGCGTCTCTGAGCGCTGTCCGTGGTCCTGATATCTCTAAGTAAGAACATGTTTGGTGTGAAGTGTGTCACACTCGTCAGCTCACACCTCCTCCATGTCTGGCAGCCCATATGTCAGATTTCAAATCAGCTCATGGAACCAGCCTCCAGCACCTTCCCCCAGCAGCCGCTGAAATGTCAGCTGACACGGCTATATTTGTCCTCCTGGAGAGAGAACGATAGAAAAACATGACTGAACACTGAACACCATCTCTGACATACGAGTCCAGACGTGTTTCCTCTGCATGGACTCACTCCTGATGGAAATCAAACCGTCTTCAGGAAGTTCCTCCAGCTCTGTTCCAGCTGAACTTCCTCTAAATGTTGAACATCTGTTTGTTTCTTTGCTTCTCTCTTCAGTCCAGTTCATCCCAAACCGGCTCCAGAGGGTTTCAGTCTGCAGACTCAGCCCTCCATGTTTTCAGACCGTCTCCTTCTTTCTTCTTGAAGTGGTTCTGGCACAGCTTGGACTCATGGTTTGTCTCGTTATCTAACTGTAGGATGAACCCCGGACCAACCAGGCTCATTCAGGGGTACTGCATGGGGGGGGGGGGGGGGGGGGGGGGGGGGGGGACTTTGGTTCATGAGTCCTCAGCTCCATCTTGGGGTCTTCAGTAGTCCCTTGGTGGTGTCTGATGGTCCAGTCCAGCCTCTTCTTCTTCTTCTTCTGACTCTGTCTCAGTGATGGAGGTCTTTCTTTCTGCAGTCTGACCCTCAAAGCTGCATCTCAAAGTCTTCACAGGAACTCAGACTGGGACTCTACCACCTCTGTGAAGCTGTGAAGCTGTGGACTCTCAGAAACTGGTCTTCTGGTTCTGGTTCTGGTTTGGCTCTTCCAGACCTCTTCCTGTCAGAGTTTCCAGTCCCAGTTCCTGAGAGTCTTTGGATGCTGAAGGAAACTCTCCTCCCTGAGCTCACCTTGACTTTCTTTGACTCCATGTCTCTGGAGTAAAGACCTGTTTCTGTGACTCTTCTGATGCTCCGTCTCTCTTTCTTCATCATCATCATCATCATCATCATCATCATCATCATCATCATCATCATAGGAACTGGTCGCACCAACTTTAAAGCCTCGATCAACCTCCAGAACAGCAGCTTGAAGTAGTTCAGTGAGCCCTCTGTATGACCTCTGGTAACCTCACCTTCTTTTTTCTTACCGCTTCATCATGGAGAATGTGACACACACACATGTATATGAACACACATGTACCCTCTCATACATGGAGACACCTTTTGCACATCATTGCAGCTGCAAACACTGAACAGCTACATTTGCACAGTCGGATCCAGATGTTGCCTCACGACCGTTACAGGCTACAGACGAGCAGCAGGAGGAGGCTGTTTCACCGGCTGCTGAGGATGATGCAACACCTCAAAGATGGACCTGTTACAGTGTACACCGCTTCACACGCTGTGAATGAGTCAGCTGGGAGATGTGTGCATCAGCTCCTCTTATAACATGAAGCTGAGACGGGGCTCTGCTCGTATCTCCCTCTGATGATCCATCAGCTCTCAGCGTTCAACTCTCCAACTTTCTGGATTCACCAACTGCACAAAAACTGAAATTCATGTGAAACTTTTGGCGCTTCTGTAATTTCTTTCAGGTATTTTGGGCTCTTAAGAAGAGGAACCAGACGCTTCGCTGCACAGACTTCATTAATATTTCTGTTTAAAGAAATGTAAAAGCCTTTCTTTAAGCTTTATTCACTTTACAAGCCTGGAAAATTATCTTTGTTCAAAATGTTACAAGACACAAATGAACAATAAAAATAAAATGTCCTCATTCTAAGGAACTTGTCTTGTAGGTGGACTGGGATCCTTGGTAGAGACTTCCTGCTGCTGCAACAACAGACATGACGCATTATTTGGCCGTTTCATTAGGAACATTCATTCCCACTATCACATAGCTTCTAATGTAGATATTAGCCTGATCTCTTTATCTATGATCAATACATCTACAGTATCTATTTTTAATCAGCACATAGGCATGAGGTTCCTCTGAAAATGGGATGTCACATCTCAAGAGGCCTTTAACACACCTTTACTTAACGGAGACAAATATGGTAGGGATGCACTTGTGGTCTGGGCATCCATGAGTTCATCACTACCATAAATTCTTATTTTCAGCATGAATATCATTGATTATGCCATTGATTATTACTATTCAGACATGAGGTCCCTCCTGAAAACCAGATGTAGCATCTCAAGAGGCTAACCTCTAATAAATCAGACGACAGGTCTATGGTTCATGGATCTGTCACTAACTTTAGTTCTTACTTTAGTCCACTTGTCTCCTCTTCCCTCCCTTCCTTCGCCCACACACCCAACACAGCATGGTGTGGATTTGCTGTTCATCATCAGACTGGGCTCCACATTCCAGATTTCCTGCTGCTTAACAGAAGGTTTTTTCTTGCCGCCATGATGGAGGGATTCATGATTGGCTATATGGATTCATGTTGGCTGTTGGATGTATATATATGTGTATATCAAGCGGCAACCTCCAGTCTGAAAATATGAGGCAATGCTGAAGTGCTAAAGTCTGCTGTTCCTCGAGTGTCCACTTGAGGCACAAACACACCAGGTCAAAAAAAGACGTTTTCACGGCCAAAATAATCAGATTTACAGCCTGACACTAAGAATAATTTCACTAACGGCACGCACCGTACGGGGGTGAATTTTTTTCTAATTTGGCAGTTTCCAGTTCGTCCAATCAGAGGCACAGCTCAGATCACGTGACTGTGGAGCGTCCTATGGTTGTTACTGTGGAGACTCACAGCACGCCTCATTTCCAATATGGCCGCGCCGACCGTTTTACTTCAAAAGTCCGTTTCAGGAACAGATGGGTGACGTCGCGGAGACTACGTCCATTAATTATACAGACTATGGTGTATATATATATATATATGTATATGTGTATCTTTATATGTATATATGTATCTATGCATATATGTATATCCTTAAAAATGAGGAGCTTTGTGCTCTATTGTAAAGTGTCTTGAGATAACACTTGTTATGAATTGGTGCTATACAAATAAAGATTGATTGATTGATTGATTGATTGATTGATTGATTGATTGATTGATTGATTGATTGATTGATTGATTGATTGATTGATATCTTTGGCTTCTAATAACTCAAAGTCACTGTTAAAGCCTGACATGAAACAACAACAAAGGGGCGACTGTGGAGCAGTGGTAGAGTTGTCGTCTTTTAATCGAATGGTTGAGGGTTCGAGTCCCAGCTCCTGCAGTCACATGTCGAAGTGTCCTTGAGCAAGACACTGAACCCCAAATTGCTCCCACTGTTGTTCAGTGGTGTATGAATGAGTATGAATGAGTTTGATAACACTGATGGTTTCTAGCCTCCTCCTCCCATCAGTGTGTGAATGTGGTGTGGATGGGTGAATGACACCAGCAGTGTAAAGCGCTTTGAGTGGAAGCTGGAAGGATTCCTGTGATTAATTTAGTGCTGATGGTGGAGAGAGAAAGAGAGAAACACTGGGCCCGAAACAGAACCTTGAGGAACTCCTTGATTAATCCTCATTCAAATCTTTACATCTGTTTGAAAAGCAGAACAGGATGAAAAGCTTCAGACAGATCTATGAAGAGAGCAGAAAACAAGCAGGCAGAAACATGCATCAACACATACAGTCCATCACACACACACACAGAGAGAGAGAGAGAGAGAGAGAGAGAGAGAGAAGCAAACACTGTGAGGTGGGGGATCTGGTTTCCACTTGGCTGCTTTCGAGCATCAGATGAGAGAAAAAGAATGAGGGGGAGGAGGACGAGATGAAGGATGTGTTAGAGAGGAGGGAGGCTGCCGGAAGAGCGAGGACAGAGTAAGAAGAAAGGGCGAGGGAGGAGAGGAGGGAGGGAGCAGGAAGAGCGGGTACAGGAGATGAGAGGGAGGGAGGGGTGGAGAGGAGAGGAGAGGAGGGAGGGAGCTGGAAGAGCAGGGATGGAGGGACCAGAGAGAGGTGGGAGGAAGAAGGAAGAGCAGGGAAGGGAAGGAGAGGCTGGAGACAGAAGCAGAGGGGCTGATAGCAAATCAGCAGATATAAGCGCTCAGAGATAACCAGATAACCGGGTTAGCAGAGACAGAAGCAGGTTAGCAGGCAGGTGAAGCCGATTCTGTCAGCAGGCGCTGAGTGCTGCTCACACAGATGGAGTCAGACGAGAACCTGGTCAACATCTTCCTGCTGCTGCTCTTCAGTGCAGTCTTCACTGTGGTAAATATATAATGTTTCTATTTATAATCTGCTGGGCTCTATTACCTGCTAATCTCTCTAATCCAGGCTCATTGTTTAACGTCTCTGTTTCCATCCCGTCTCCTTCTACTCTCTGTCTCGTTCTAACGTGCTAATGACGCTCCTGCACTCTGTTTTCATCCCTTCACAAACAAACCTGACCTGAGACCTCGTCCTCAGATCCTGTTTGTCACATTTGAACGGAAATGTTTACAGATTAGAGTCACATACGTGATGTCTGTGATCACGCTGATATCACACGTCAAACAGGACGTACAGTCAGAATGATCTCGAGTGTTTCCTGTCTCTACATTCAGGTTAGAGATTAAATCCATTAATAAAGTCCATATTATATTTTTATCTATATTTACTGTCAGTTCAATCCCATAATGCACCTCTGCATCGCTCACTCTGCCTCTCAGAGGCTCAGAGGAAGCTCACCTGTCTGAGGTGTTGTAATCAGATTTAATGTTCAATAATATTTCTGTCATAAACCGTCAGTTCATGTGTTGATAATCTGGATTATCAGTCAGATTACAGCAGATTAGGATTAATACTACAAAGTGCTGTAACATTATGACTGCGCGGTTTCACGTTTCTCAGTTTCTGAAGCTTTAAAGCTCCTGTGAGGTCTTTTTTTTATGCAGTTATGAAACAATTTGAAAATAATTCAGGTTTGAAAGTTTGTTTTAAACGACCTTCACAGGAAAACCAGGCTGAGTCCGGCCAATCCGGAGCCAGCCTCGACCCCTCGTTTGGGGAACTGCAGCTTTTAGCACGTCAGCGTAGGCTTGGTGTTGTTAGCGGTGAATATGATTGGAGGAGGGCGTTTATGAGGTCACTTAAAGTACAAGAGGTGAGAAACACGTTAGCATTTCTTAGCATGGAGCTAGTAGCACGGGGAAGCTGTTAGCATGCCTTAGCAGAGAGAGTGTGAGTAGCTAGCTTAGCTGGAACTGTTTCAGGTTACTAAACAGCCTCCTGAGTTTTATCTACAGGTTTTATTTCTACATCGTTTGATTTTCTTTAACCGGGAGAGTCAAAGAAAACAAACCAGACAGAAATGTTTTTTCTTTCCTTTTTTCATTAAATTAAAGCGAAGGTATGTCATGAACACTGTGATCACTTTTATACTGATAGATGAGATGAAAACAAGTCAACCACTGCGCCTCAGATACACACGACTCTATAAACATGCTCCCCTCACACACACACACACACACACACAGAATGAACAGTGGGATTAATACCAATGATGTCTGAGATCTCTGTCACTCCCTGGTGTTATATTTCCATCAGACAGAGGACGGAGAGCGGCTGTAAGTGTTTGAAACCACATTAGGACGTGGTTACAGCCTCAGTGTGAGCAGCGATCCTGGAGGAAAGTGATAAACGAGGATGAAATCCACTGATTGGAGGATCTGCGGCTCAGGCCTTGGATCCTCTTGGATGTACTTGGACGAGATACTAAACAAACGGCCCCAGAAGGCTGAGCCAGCGGCGTGTGCGAGTGTGAATGAGTGTGTGTGTGTGTGAGTGTGTGTGAACAGGCTGAATAGCATGTCGAGCTAAGTGCTTTGAGTGGTCTGATGACTGGAGAGGCGCTATAAATATTCAGTCCATTTATCATTTAGACCCAAACCCGGTGTTAGAAACCTCAACGTGTAAAAGTGTATCAGAGGAAATGGAGCGTAAGGAGAATATTAGCGCTTCAGACTGACTTCTCTTCACTTCTCTTCACTTCTGCTCTGCCTCATGCTCCTGTTTCAAGAAGATGGAACCAAACTCGCTGTAGTCACGTGTCTCTGCCATCCTGATCTCCACCCTCATCAGACTCAAACAGCTGTTTTACTTCTTTACATCACTCACAGCTGCATATTTCATCCATTATGCAAAAACATGAACAAAAATAGAGATTAAATTTGACATAAAACCATGCAAACAGGAAATGTTTGATCGTTTTTTTTCTTTGTTGGAGACACCGGAGGTGACTCGCTGCGGTGGAGGCTGAATCATTTAGGAAACAGACTCATTTTCTGCACATCAGATAATTTAAGGTGGTCCGATGGGGGATAACAGTACGCAATAAATGTTCTCCAACAGTTTAATGTGCTTAGAATTATGATTCCTTTAAACCGCTTAAAGAGAAACTTTCAGATCAATAAGTGAAGAGTTCTGAGGGTTTGTTTGGAGCTATCTGCACACACTTTGGGGTGATTATCTTGTACCAGGATAAAAACTGAAATATGTGCAGCATTGAGCTCAGAGTGGCAGGTTGCACAGTTCCCAGGATTATTATCCTGCAAGCAAAATTTGAAGGATGTGACTTTTTTTTTTTCTTGAGATTTCTTCTGTAGTTTTGAAGTTTTGAATCACCTCAAGATGAGTGTGTTTGGTATTTTAGGTTTGGTTCCTCAGGAACTTAAAGATATTCAACTATAGTTCCAAATCTGAAAACGTCAAAGAGCATAAAACATAAATTATAATTAAAAAATTAAATTAAAAGTGATTTTTTTTTTTACTATGGAGCCACCTTAAGTATCTTAGGCCTTTGGTTTGTTTGTTTGTTTGTTTGTTTGTTTGTTTGTTCAGCTTTGGTTTCGTCTGAACCCTTTTGGACAGAAGTTTGTTTAAAGACGTCCGTCTGTGAGTCTCTTATTTTGTAAATAAATCTGTTCTCTTTGTCTCTCTCCCCGTTTCCTGGGTTTAATTTTATTCTTTTCTCTCTTTCATCCGATAAAAACTTTTGGGGTCATAAAAATGTTCAATAACTAAAAAGAAAAACCCAGTTTTAAAACATCAAGTCATTAAAGCAGATGTGCTTTAAATGCAGTTCCTTGAGCGTCCACTAGAGGCTGGCTGCAGAGCACCAGAAACCACATACACACTCATTCAAAAAGCAGATGTTTACATGTTTACAGCCTGGTTCAGTAAACAGTTTGGGTCTGATGAGTTCACAAACTGAAGGGAGGAGGATTTTTCATGAACTCATTATTAAAGTTGTTAGTCTTAAAAGTTTTGACCATATAAGGGCATGGCTGACTCGGCATCCTGTAGCTGTTAGCGAGGAAGCTAAAGACTCACCACTTCCTGTTGGTTCTGCTTGTAGCAGGGAGGTGGATCCTGTTCAGATCACACACATCCATGTGAGGCGTCTCAGCCATGCACAAATTATCCCTCTGCTGCCATTTTTTTGTGCTATGCTATGCTATGCTAACCCTTTGCCTTGACTTCCTGGTGACTTTGTGGTCGAGTAACCAGTGTAACCTTTAATGGCTCCAAAGACACGGGTTGTTTTTGAAGTATTTTCTTTGGAGACACTCTAACAGGTGATGAACAACATTCAAACACAGTTTGAGCTCAAGTTTACATCAGAAACAACAGGAATGTGATAAAACTCTTCAATTTGAGCGGATAGATTGAAAACTGAGCTCAGAGTGAGAACAGTGAATTTTAATGTTTAACAGTTTCTTTGGTTTTCACACATTTTAATCACATTTTGTCATCTTCACACATTTTTGCTGCATTTGGTTATTTTAACAATCCTCCTCCTCCTCAGCAGCTCCTCTCCGACAAACGGTAAAGTTCAGACGCCTGGTATTGTTTATCCGTACCATCCTGCATTATGTGCGTGCGTGTGTGTGTGTGTGTGTGTGTGTGTGTGTGTGTGTGTGTGTGTGTGTGTGTGTGTGTGTGTTATGAAACTGCATACACATAAAGTGACAGAGCTCAGTCTGCAGCCACACAGCTTCCCTGAGCTGGTCTGAATTATTCACAGATTCATGCGGAGGGTTAGTTCGGACTGACAGCTTCTCGCTAGCTGAGCTACGTTCGGCTCTCCAGTCGTCTTATTTCCTGTCTTTGTTGTCTGGTTGATCACAGGTGGGTCCTTCGACCCCTGAGGAGGGCTGGCAGGTGTACAGCTCGGCTCAGGATGCTGAGGGTCGATGTGTTTGTACGGTGGTCGCGCCTCAGCAGACCGTCTGCTCCAGAGACGCCCGAACAAAACAGCTCCGACAACTGCTGGAGAGGGTACGAAATCTACCAATAACACCTGGTTATTATACACCTCATCTGATCTGCATACTAGAAAAAGAGCAATCAGGGCCGTGAAATGAGTGTGTGTGTGTCTGTGTGCTCCAGGTTCAGAATATGAGTCAGTCCATCGAGGTTCTGGACCAGAGGACTCAGAGAGATCTGCAGTTTGTGGAGAAGATGGAAGTCCAGCTGAAGGGCCTGGAAAACAAATTCAAACAGGTGGAGGACGGACACGAGAACAACATCGCCAGACAGTACAGGGTAACACTCACATCCTGACAGCACACTTTGAAGTGAAATGTCTGGTCAGGACGGCGTTTCATCTCTGCTCTGTCTCCGTCAGTCCATCAAAGAAAAGATGGAGGAGCTACGCCCTCTAATCCCCGTCCTGGAGGCCTACAAAGCTGATGCTCTGCTGGTCCGACAGTTTAAAGAGGAGGCGGCGAATGTGACGGAGATGCTGGGAAATCTGCAGGAACAGCTCGGAGGTCTGGACTACCAGGAGCTCCATGGTCGGGTGATGAGCCTGGAGGACCGGCTGAGGGCCTGCATGCAGAGGCTGGGTGGGTAAAAACACGATGCAGCCATTCCAGAGATGAAGATGTTTGTGTTTGATGTAGAGTTTCTCTCTGAACGAGCTCCAGACTTCAGGATCCTGATGCATAAAGTTTAAGTCTCAAAGTAACCTCACTTTTCAGATTCACGTGGTTTCTGAATTCATCAGAAGATACATGGAGTCAAGTCTTGTGGGGTCACCGAGAAACGTCTTGAAACCAGAGTGTTGAGTTTATGTTTGTGTTCCAGCGTGCGGGAAGCTGACAGGAATCGCTGAGCCAATCACCATCAAGACATCTGGATCCAGATTTGGATCATGGATGACCGACCCGGTCGCTCCAGCAGGAGACAACAGAGTAAGTCTCATCAGAAAGATCTTTAGAAGCTGAAATGAGGCGGAGAGAAGCTGAGGTCAGAGGTCAGAGGTCAGGGTGATCTGAATCAAACGCAGCTCCGGTCTCTTCATCTTCTTCTCTGTTCACTTCTTCAGGTGTGGTACATGGATGGTTACCACAACAACCGCTTCGTCAGGGAGTATCAGTCGATGTACGACTTCATGACCACAGATAACTTCACCTCTCATCGCCTGCCCCACCCCTGGTCTGGCACGGGTCAGGTGGTCTACAACGGATCCATTTACTTCAACAAGTTCCAGAGCCACACCATCATCAAGTTCGACTTCAGCTCGTCCACCATCAGCCGCTCCCGGCAGCTCGACTTCGCCGGCTACAACAACATGTACCACTACTCCTGGGGGGGCCACTCCGATATAGACCTCATGGTGGATGAAGGGGGGCTGTGGGCCGTGTACGCCACCAATCAGAACGCCGGGAACATCGTCCTCAGCCAGCTGAACCCGAACACTCTGCAGATCATCCGCAGCTGGACCACCAACCACCCCAAACGCAGCGCCGGAGAGGCCTTTATGATCTGTGGGACCATGTATGTCACCAACGGGTACTCCGGTGGCACCAAAGTGTACTACGCCTACTCCACCAACTCCTCCACCTACGAGTACATCGACATCCCTCTGACCAACAAATACGGCCACCTCTCCATGCTCGACTACAACCCTCGAGACCGAGCGCTGTACGCCTGGAACAACGGGCACCAAGTCCTTTATAACGTCACACTTTACCACATCATACAGTAACAAAAACACAAACACGGGTCCCTGTATGTCCGCTACCAGAACATGTTTAGGTACCATAGGTAAAATTTACGGTTAAGACAAGCCCCCGCACTGTTACCACTAAAACAAGACGAATATTAACCTCCAGGAAGCGTCAGAGAAGCAGGTGGTTTTCAGGTCTTCTTTAGCACAGAGAGGGGTTTCTTAGCCCCGCTTAGCCCCTAATGGAGCCATCAATCCTCAAGATGACACATTCGATGTTAACGCCATATGAAAACAATAATCTCAAGTATCAGCGAGCTTCTCTTGATCTCGCTAAGCCGGGCTAAACCAACCTCATCTCTCTCTGTTCTGAAGCTTTTTATTCATTTAAATATTTGAGCGCTTGAATGATGTTCATGTAAAGTTAATATTAAAGCACCGTTTCTGTTGGGGTTTGACCAAAGTGTTTCACACACAATATAGCACTTGAAATATAGATAAAAATACAATCACAGCAATGAAACTACTATAACCATCACGATAAGAGACACTGAAATGTTCCAGCCATGCGCACAGACGAACGCCACACACGTTTACAAAGATGCTTTTATTTGAGCGATATCTTTTGACACTAAAATCAGACGTACTGTTCTTACTCTGAAGTAATAATAATAATAATACGAATAATAATACGTTTCTTATGACTGTTGTGCATTATAGAAAAGCCTACTAGGGTCTCTCTTTTTCAGTATTTCTTAAGTGTTTGAATCAGTTGTCGTAGGTTTAGCAGGGCTACCCCGACACCTTTCTGTCCATCAGGTTGTTTGAGAGTCCTCGGCAGCCCCGAGCACATCCTCCCATCACGGAGCGAAGGCCACAGCGTAAACATTTTCATGTTTCTAATCTTTAAATTCGGACGTGCGTTGGTATAAAAGCAATCTTTCGCAGCTCAACCAAACTCTTCTGGTTGTTTTGGTGTGTTTGAAGTGAAGCAGGAGAAGTAAAGGCTCCTGCTTCTTCAGCTCAGGAGCCTCCATCAACACCGCCGTCCCCCCGCAGGTGGAACTTTGGTCCACATGGCATTTGTGAGCATGTCTATGAGGAGGTCACTGTGTTTGTGTTACGCCAGGAACACACCAGATGCGTCTGGTCCAGCTCCGCTCCGTTGCGTGTTCACTGCGTGCGCTCTCACACCAGCTGTGTGATCAGTCCGGCTCGTTTCAGGACTTCCAGACATCTGGAGTCACAGACTGAGGAGTTCCCTGGATCCCCACCCCAACGATGATCCTCTCCTGGTTCATGTTGGGCTGTGAAACCTCAGACCTGTTGACTCCTGGTCTGGCTCTGCTCATTATGTCGGTTCGTTTGTTGTCTGGTTTAGACGTCTGGTTTTGTTTTATTTTGAAAGTCACTGGGCGTTTTAATGTGGTTTCAGAGCCTGACTTCCTGTCCCACCTGATCTACTTTTAGTAAATTGATCCATCATTGCTCCAGCATCGGACAAAAGTAGGAGGTTTACGTATCTGCTGTGACCTGCCGGAGCAGAGACGCAGCTGGAGCAGAATGGAACAGGTCCAGTGTTCAGTAAGAAACCATCTGATTGGATCCGTGCAGGAGCGGAGACGCATCTGGTGCATTCTGACCTTAAGTGTGTCCTCCTGCAGGTCAAAGTTTGCATTTAGACGCTGATGTTTATGTCCAACATATAGTTAAAAAAAAATTGTCTCATTAGACTTTGGGCATTTTAATAGTTATTTCATTTTATGGTTTGAAAAACATTTAAACTTATTTTCATACATTTCAACTTTGAATTTTTTATAGTCGATAATCGTTTTAACCCTCTGATGCATGTCTGTAACTAACCAAAAAAAAAAAAAAAATTACTTGACAGAAAAAAAAAGATTGAAAACATTTTTTGTCGTGTCCAAAGAGGAATAAAAATCTTTCAGGAAAACATTCTTACACTGGCTGATACGCAGCTCCACCATTAAAACCATCGTTTTTAGTCGAGCCGCGTGTTTCATTCACTCTTTGAAAATATAGTTTGTGAAAAATACCCAAAAAATTCACAAGCTGTACTAAAAGTCATGGTGTCAGTCACATAAATCATTGAATCGTCTGCATACAGAGAGACTCTTTATGGTGATTGTAATGTCGGCTTCTTGAGACGGGGCTTGTTTCGTTTTCTTTAAGTAAGAAAAACGTCCCAAGACAAGAAACTGAACAAGTCGTTTCGTCCGTTTAGGTTCCAGTTTTTGTCTCTAACAGTTGTGAGATGAGACGTTTTTCTGGACTCTTCAGGTGAATGTGGATCATTTTAAGTCTTAATAAGACGATTTTAATATAAAAAAATAAGACAAACACTTGATTGGACTTCAGTGTTTCCAGCTGTCGGTCCTCCGTCTGGCAGATCCGCATCTGTTTACTAGCGTGTAGGTGTGTCAACCAGGAGGTTGGTTAATCCTCGAGCAGGTCTTACACCTGTCGTCAAATTCATGCATCCATGAAGTGGTGTGTTCGTGTGGGGTGTGGGAGGACGGCGTCGGCTCCCAGACAGTTTGGGATGCTCACCTTTCATTGCTGTTGATCCACTGACAGGTCAAAGTCTGTCCACGTCTTTTCACCTTTACCTGTTTGGTTTTTGGACTTTGGAAAGAATGAGTCCAGCGTTAACTCTGTCCATGGTGAAACGCATGTTTAACATGAAAGAATGTAAGAAACAGGACCCAGACTCTGCAGGTCCGTCTGAAAAACAGCTGATTCAAATATCAGTCCTGACCTTCTCTCGTCCTGTTATCCTTGTTTCCTTTCAGGAGTCTTTAATAATTTACCTGTTTGGCTTTGATTTCATTTAGCCGTACGTCACGACAGGAAACACATGAAACACATGAAACCCGTTACAGGAAGTTACTGAGGGTGTTTTGTTCCATTCAAACGGTGGTCTGAGGGTTTCTTTGGATACTTCTTTGTGTTTTGTATTTTAACAGATTTGATGTCAGATTTTTGCCTCTAACTTTAAAGTGGAGTACTGAAATGTTTAATCGGACGGAGGCAGCACTGAAGAATCAGAATCTACAGAGGATTGAAGACTGCATGATCAATATTTGTAGAGGATTTTTTTTAGTTTTGGTAACCACTGGCCTTAACAGCTGATGTGTTTTGGATTGCATCACCCTGAACCATGATGTAAAAGGTTTCTGTTTGATTATTTGTTCTTTTTTTTTTTCTACAAAAGTCAAATAAAGAGGCTCCACTTGGTAAATAAAGCGTCGGCCTGCCGTGTCTCTTTGAGATGAGCTGTGAGCTGGTATGAAGTCCTCCTGCTGCACGGAGCGACCATGAGGTCTGTTTCTCTCTCACACGTAAGACAGATTTTAACATCACCCTGGCTGCACAGTGGTGCAGTGATTAGCAATGTTGCCTCACAGCAAAGTCACTTGTTCGATACCCCCAGTGAGCAGGAGTTAACATGTTCTCCCTGTGCATGATGGGATCTCTCCGCCTTCCTCCCGCTGTCCAACAACCTGCTCCTCAGGTGTGTTAGCGTTAGCCCTGTGATAGGCTGCAGGCCTGCTCAGGTGAACCACTGAATGCTGGGCTAGGCTCCAGACCCATGTGACCTCTAAAGGGGGAAGCAGTTAAAAGCAACAACAGCTGACAGGTGAAGATGGGTAATGAGATTCAGTGGAACTCTGTTTAATGAGTGTGATAAATCCTTTTAGCGGCCATGTTCACTGAGAAGTTCAATGACTGGACCGGTCTTGTTGTGGACCTGGTCCTTGTAAGCAGACTCCTCACAGAGCACCAGGTCCTGTCCTGTGTTGTGTGTTGGTCGTTTACTCATACAGGGAACCTCCACCCAAAAACAGGATCATTCCTGGTCCAGGAAGTGGATCCTAGTTTTCTTTGCTAATGAGGAAACGATCAAAATAATGAATGGAAGCCGTTCGTCCATTCCTTTCATTTATAGGTTTGTTGGGCATCTCACATGGCAGTGCATTATGGGTAACTTATCCCTTCATGTTGCACACATCAGGCCTCAGTAATAAAATAGCTGACGCTTTGTCCCAGTTTAAACTTCAGGAACGAGGGGACTTCTGCCCCCACACTGCAGCCCAAGTCTAACGTCGCCCAGCTTTCAACCAAACCGTCCTGGATTAGAGGGCCCCCTCTGAAACCAGTATACATGTCTACAACTGGCTCAGCCACCAATAAAAACCTATGATCCTGCACAGTTCTGCTTTACTTCTTTAGTACTTTCTTTTCTGCTCCTGTCCTGCTCGAAAAAAAATCCCCATGACTTGTGTTTTTATGGGCCGTGCATTAAAGCATAAGAGGCAAACATTTCAACGTGTGACCTCACACCCTTTGCTGAGAAGAATATCAACCTGTTACACTGCAAAATGAAAGTCACGCCACGTAAACAGAGAAAAACAACCACTTCTTTGGAAGCTGAAGCCACCAGGAGGTTATTTCACAACACCGTGCTGACTCTGATGAAACCAGACCAATCAGACGCTTCATGGTGACGTAGGCGGGCAAGCGTGTGCTTAAAGTCTGGTTTATATTGGAGTGGTGGGACTATGGGCCGTACTGGTCAGTGAGGTAATGGTGCTGCCAGGCAGTCATGCTTGAGTAAGACACGCCCTAAGAGGCTCTACTGTAAAATAAATCAATAAATAAAATGAATAACTAAACTTTAGGTGCAGCTATAAGTGACAGCTTGTTGAGACATGGAGGACGGAGCGTGACGTCCTTTCCTGAGAAGAATATCAACCCCTGTTACACTGCAAATTAAAGTCACGCCCAAAAAACTGAGATAAAAAAAACACTTCTTTGGAATCTGCAGCTACCAGGAGGTTATTTCACAGTAAAGTTGAGCAATAAAGTTAATCTAGAATCAAAACATACCTCAGTATTACAGTTGCTCTTTACATAGTACAGCAGATGGAAGTTTTTTGATGGAATAGGTCATAAAATAAGCAACAAGTACAAAAACAAGATCGAGAGAAGCCACAGACCACTGGTGAGCTTTAATCCTGTGTTTGAACCGCTCACAGCTTGTAATCAATCAATCCAGCTCAAAGTGAGGATTGTCCTACACGTTACTCACTGGATGAAACTCTCTGCTCAGGCTTTGAGCCGTCTGTGGAGCTGAAAGCATCAGGCCCAAAACAAAAGAAATCACTTCAGACTGAACTTTGAAAAGAACTGCTGGTGCTCGTAAAGCAGCGTCGTTTCCAAGTGTGAAGAAGAGGAGTGAGAAGAGTCATGAAGAAATTCAAAGACAGAGAGAGACACACAGTCCAGAGCAAGTCTGGCAGAGGCAGACACCAAAAAAAAAACATGTTGAGTCCCAGTCACCAAAGAAGAATCAGAGCTGAGTCCTGGTCACCTGAATTCAAGCCCAGGTCAAGTCTTCAGTACCTTAGACCAAGTCCTGGAAAAGTCCCCAAAGCAGGACACAGAAAACTCACTCAGTGGAGCTTTAAGTTTCTAACTTCAAGTATAAAATATTATTGATGAATAAGGTCAAGACTGAGTTAAGGATAAAAAATGTCGGTGTAAACCTGGACTGAGCATGTTGGACTGTTTTGATATGCAGAAAAGACTCTGAATTAATCGACGTTAATGTCTGTTCATCTGAATTTTGCTGTGTGTAAAGAGTAAAGAGTCTCTACTAAAAACTTTGGCTCAATTGGACAGACTGTAAATGAGCTCACTCTGTGTGGCAGACATAGAGTCAGGGAAAATAATGTCACAACCACCACGAGAAACGCAGGAGAAAAGCTTTTTAAAGTGATCCACGGGCGTCTCTGTGAGGATGGAAACACTCGCTCTCCTTCGAGCAGCACATCACCACAACCCTCAACTTTTACTTCTTAAAGTCAAAATGTCCCCGTCTCCTCTTTAATGTTTGTTTTACATAATGAACATGTTGCTCTGCATTTGTCAGCATTAATCGTAAATATTTAAAAACAAACGGTACGAGGTGAAGGCGGAGCGGTGTGACCACGGTGATGATTTGGTTTTTGGTTTGTGTTTTTGTCTTTTTGTGTTTTTGTGTGTTCCCTGTTTCTCAGTGTTTCTTGTGGTTCCTGATGTTGTTTTCTCTTGTGTGTTTTTGTCTTCTTGTTTCTTCGTTTAGTCTTTAGTGTTTCAGTTTTTCTTTTGTTGTTCTAATTTATGTTTCTTTCTTGTGGTGATGTTCTTGAGTTTTCCCTGTTTCTTGGTGTTTCTTGTGTCCTGTGTTTTTTTTTTTTTTTCCTGACCTTGTTTGGATTTTTTGAGTTGCCTTTTTGGATATTTGGATTTTCTGTTTTTGGACTTTGAGTTTTGGAACTTAAACCTTTTGAGTTAGAATCTGTGTTTGGGTTGTCCTCCTTGTGTTTTTCCCTGCTGCACCCACACACATGGACACATGGGCCGTACTGGTCAGTGAGGTAATGGTGCTGCCAGGCAGTCATGCTTGAGTATGGCACGCCCTAAGAGGCTCTACTGTAAAATAAATCAATAAATAAAATTAATAACTAAACTTTAGGTGCAGCTAGAAGCGATAGCTTGTTGAGACATGGAGGACAGAGCGTGACGTCCTTTCCTGAGAAGAATATCAACCCCTGTTACACTGCAAATTAAAGGCACGCCCAATAAACTGAGATAAAAAACCACTTCTTTGGAAATGACAGTTCACAGGCAGTGACTTGGCAAAAAAAAGAGCATCATTTTCTCTATATAAAGGAAGTTGATTCAGTGTAAGAGCTCATCATTCAGCAGCTTACCTGATTCCAGACAACCCAGCACTGACCGCCTGCACACCTGTAAGTACCTCAGCTCATCTCCCTGCTTTTCCTGTCACTCTTTGATGCTGAGTTTGGATTATATTTTGGAGTAAACACACACGTTTAATCTACTCATTCTTTCAATTTGTCCCATACAGGAGCTGAAAATGGCCAAGTACATCTCAGAGGTGGAAGTGTCCCTCTGTAAGGAAGATGAGGATCTGCTCAGACAGCGATCCTTCACCAAAATCAACGTTGATGTGACCCAAGGAAGCGGAGACGACCGCAGCTTCATCTGGTTCAAAAAGGGAACCCACGGGATCACCAGGATTCAGCTGACGTACAAGCCAGAGATGCAGAACGGCCTGAGGTCTGCGGGCTACACCCAGATTGAGAAAAACCTCAACCCTGAGAACAGCGGAGGTGCCATCAACCTGTGGTACTTCAAAGGTAACTTACTGTCAGATGTTCCCATCGTGGAGCTCGCTGTCACCACCGACCCACACGATGAGGCCCCAAAGTTTGGAGCCGGCTGGGAGAGGATGGCCTGTGATCTGACCAGGAAGACCATGGGGCCGCAGGTTTTCCTGTGGATGAGGAGGGAGATCCAGACCTACATCTGTAAAGTCGATGCCACCGATCAGTTTGGGAAGGACACTGCTCTCTTCCTCAACGGCTTCACCCGTATGGATGAAAACACCAACAGAGGAGCAGGAGGAGCTCTGGTCTTCCTGTGGTACAGTGTGACCAAAGACTCCAGAGAGGCCATCAAAGACCTGCAGGTCTCCCTCAACGATGAAGAGTATGAAGACTTGGAGAAGAGAGGCTACGAGAGAGTGGCGATGGACCTCAACAAGGGGAGCGGAGCTGACCCGGCATACCTGTGGTTCAAGAAAGATGGCAACAACTCCATCAAGGCCCTCTCCATGATCATGGATCCTGATTCTGTGCCTCTCTATGAGGAAAGCAACATCCAGGTCATCAAGAAGAATGTCGCCAAAACCTTTGAGTACCTGTGTTTCTATCGCTGAGTCATCACGATAACAGCACTGAGCATGCTCACTGAAGAGAGCACCAAGATCAGTCCACTGATTTTCTCTTTTCTACATGAGGTCACTCAGGAGTTAATCTGCCAAAGTGTGTGTGACAGAATAATCAATAAAGAATCGATATGAGCTTTGAGTCGTCCTGTTTGTCTCAGGTTTTCACTAACAGCTCGGAAACTTCACTGAGCCTCTATAAACTCAGACACACGCGCTGCAGAATTACTCTCATCTTATTTGTTTACTTGATAGGAGAAAAAATGTTTGGACATGAACAAAACTTCAGCTCAACACTTTGTAATGGAACCTCTGTTTGCAGTTACACTGGTCAAACTGGTCAAACACTGGTTTCCTGTAGTTCTTGGCCAGGTTTGCACACACTGTAGCGTGATTGTTAGTGAGTTTATACGTCTTTCATTTCTTAGTAGTTGTGAGAACAGTGGATGTTTCCTCACCAAGCTGCTTGCCTGTTGTTCTGCGGCTCATCCCAGTCTTGAGCAGGTCTACAGTTTAGTCTCAGGTGTCTTTATACACACACACTTCATATATATATATATATATATATATATATATATTTATGAAGTGTATATATATATATATATATATATATATATATATATATATATATATATATATATATATATATATATATATATATACACACTTTTAACTGCTGCCTGCATTATTTACTCTTTGAAACGGTTTGTGAAAAAAAAAAATATATATATATATATATATATATATATATATATATATATATATATATATATATATATATATATATATATATATATATCAGATATGACATGATAATGATAAGTTTTATTTTTTCTTTTCAAAAACTCAGAGACGCTTTACAGTTGTTAAAATCAATACAAACAATGACTTATAATAATAATAATAATAATAATAATAATAATAATAATATGCTGTCACTTTAAGAACATCATCCATAAACAGTTTAAACATAAACTGACTGAAAAGTAGTTCTTCACATGTTTGTTTTGTCTGTGTTAGCGTGTTGCTTCTGACAGTCTGCAGACCGTCTGCTGAATGTCTGTAGAGGTCTGAGGAAGGACAGTGTCCTCTTCCTGCTGTGCAGATCTCTGTGTTTGTTTGGTTGTGAATGTCTGGATTTAATTCAAAATAAAACGCACCACAGGAATTTAAAATGACAACACGCTGCTTTATTAATCGTAGCACAGCTTTAAATCAGCAACAACTGATCAAGTGTTGGTCTTCAGTCAAATGTCAGTCATAAAATAAAAAACACGTCAACCAATCAGCAGCTGGAAGTCCTTCAGCTCATTTGTAAAGAAATACCTTCAAAATAAAAGCCTCTGCAGATTGTTCCTGTGGTTTTTGTTCCTCTGTGGAGAAATGAGGCTGACTGACAGATGCAGACGTCATTTCTTCTTCTAAGGATGTTTTTTTTTTTTTTGGCACATGTGACGTACAAAGCTTCAGAGGAAGGCTTCTCATGGGTGAGCGGTTCATCATCTCTCCTTTTCATCCCGGGCTCCCTGGGTGATTAATGAAGGCCCCAAATAGACTTCATCAGTCTGCTCCAGTTCTCCAGTTCTCCCCTTCCTGTCGTCTCCGTCCACAGACGGAGCTCAGACAGCAGCACAGCTTTACTTTACAATCCTAATAAAAGCACAAGATCTCCTCAAGATCTTCATGAAAAAAATATAAGAATAAGATATTACACAAGCAAAGGTGAAAAGAGTAAAATGTTGCTGATTTAAAATCCTGACGCTAACATGTGATCAGTTATATGAGCTGATGTAAAAGAAAATAAAGACTAACAGGAATTATTCTTCAAAGAAATTAATGTAAAAACCCTCCTGATATCTGCTCAGACTGAATGCAAGTCAACATCTCTGCTCCTAAAGGATGAATTAGTTTACATTTTTAAAGAGGCGGTAACCTGTGCTGGATGTTCAGACTGAGCGTGTGCAGATTTTCAAACCTCTACACATTCATGTGTCCCTGTGTCTGTCTGTATCTGTAGATACCGAAAGATCTTCACAAAACCTTTGTGAGATCTTCCCGAGATTTTCCAGCAGATCTTTGCGAGATCATTACGAGACTTACTGAAATGATGAGGTCATAGCACGACGCCTCAGATACACCAGATCCGTCTGCAGTCGGACTACACTCCGCTGCGTGTTCAGTCTGGCAGGCTGCAGGACTGACAGACTGGAGCAGAGCCAGACTGGAGACGCATCTGGTGTATCTCAGCTGTCAGGGATCGGAATGTGGGCCTCAAACACTGAGGCCTCCAGTGGGCTGTCCAATCAGAGTGAAGGGGGTTTGTGAAGCAGGGAGTCTTAAGCAGACAGCAGCTCAAATGAAGTGTTTCAGACAGAAGAGAAAAATCAGATTTGTTTAAGCTGTAAATCATGTGAAGACACTGCAGGGGCGTCAGAAAAACCCCACAGTACCCCCTCTTTAAAAAGTCACGCGTACCACACACTGTTAGTTTTCCAGAGGTAAATATAATGAAGATTCTTTCTGCACTTTCAGTCGTGTCTCAAAGGGTCCAGACATTAAAATCAACAGTAAAGTAAAAGTTAATTGTCTTGCTGATGGTCTTATTTGCTCTTGTAGTGTTTTTTTTAATCTGAACACTGATGTCTGTGAGTTACATCAAACTCTGACTGAAGCTGCCACTTGGTCCATCACTCATAACTATTCACAGTAAACACACCAAAAGGACTTAGTTTACCTTTTCCACAGCAGCTGGTTATCCATCAGAGTGTTAGAGAGATTAGTCAGGATAAAAAGTGGATGACACCACAAACTCTAAGAAGTGAAGCCAAAACACCTGAAGTACACCCATCGTGACTGGGTGGGTCAAACTTTAAAATCCAATTCAAACACATAAATCCAATGAACGTCCGCATGTTTTTTTTCTTTAACTGCTTTTTGCTGAACTCGTCTGATTTTTCTCTCTGAGCTGGACGGGTTGAACTCTGGATAGTAAAGATGCACGGGGGGGGACTAGGAGGGAAGAGAGCTGGAGAAAGATGACAGAGGCTGCGTCACCATCAGAGATCAGCTGACGTCAGAGCTTCAGAACACAGATTATTCCAGCTGTTCTGCTTCTTACTGGTTTGATCAGATCTTGTATTTATTCCTGATTTATTCAAACTTAATGTTGTTGAACGAGGAGGACTGAGAGATCCAGAGCTGGAGGGGAAAGCAGAGACTTCTTCAGCATGAAACTCCTCAGATGCTGTTAGGAAACAACCAACATGTGAGCGACTTCTTTCCTCCACTTTCACCACTTCATCTTCAGATTCATGTGTTCAAAAATAGAATGACAGGCAGAAGAAGCGGACGCGCCAAACGTCGTGTTTCATTTGCAGCTGTTTATAAATCGAGCAGGGAAGCAGTGACGTCGGTTCGACTCCTCTCTCCTCAGGTCTCTTCCTCTCTTCATAGGAGGTGGGAGGATCCCATGAGAGGAGACGAGGAAAGGAATCAAGGAGGCTGAGGCCTGACCTCTCAGTTCCTTCTCATGTCTCTAAAAACCAGGAGGTCTCTGGGGGATCTCTTCAGGACTCTGACTGGATGTGGGAGATCTTATCGATGGACTGAAGCAGCTGAGAGACCAGGTGGAGCGTCTCTGCTTCACCCAGCAGCTGACTGCACACACACACACACACACACACACACACACACAGGGAGAGAGAGGTCAAAACACACACACACACGCCGTCACAGTTGGAGGTGTTCACACAGGTACTGACCGGATGGAGGAGTGGGCGTGGGTCGCCGTCTTGTTCAGGTACTCAGACGCCACCTGAGCATTGTGTCTCATCGTCATGACGACCTCTGACTCTGCCGCCTTCAGACTGTCGTTCTCCGAGCGCAAAGATTCAGCCTCCGCCTGAAACACGACAACCAGAGGGAGTGTGTTTGATCTGTGTGTGTGTGTGTGTGTGTCTGCCAGGTGTGTTTTCTGCCTGGAGTGTGTGTTTCACCTGCAGCTGCTGCAGCTCAGCCTTCAGTTTGGAAACACTGCTCTCTGCTTTCACTGCTCGCTTCTGTAACACACACACACACACACACACACACACACAGCATCAGTCCAGGTCCCCACCCACACACCCACACACACACACACACACACTCCTGTCCCTGTAGGTGGTACCGTCATCAGGTGAAGGTTCTGCTCCACAGAGTGAACCATGCTCTCCAGATCCTGAGCCTCCCTCTCCTCCCGCCTCCTCCTCTGGAGCAGCTCCTCCGACAGCTCCAGCACCCTGACAGGGAGGACAGCAGCACAGAGGCATGATGGGTAAACGCTCTGATGAATGAGGTGTGAGCCGTCCTGTGATTGGCTGCTTCTCACCTGCGGTCGTTGGTCTCTGATGTCTTCTGGAGCTCCTTGATGGTTCTCCTCAGAGACAGGTTCTCCTCCTTCAGCTGAGACACACACACAGGTTGGTTTAGAGTACTTCAGAGGACTGACTCTAACAAACACCAGAACCAGTCCAGTCCTGGTCTGAGGTCCTGATTTTATGAGCTCTGGTGTAGGATGAGTCTGTCCTGTTCTTTATCAGAACGTCATGTGCTGCCATCTGCTGGCAACAACTGGAAAAACAGTTTAAAATTCACCCTCAGTTCTCGGCACAGACGAAGATAAACATTTAAAAAGATGTTTTTTCATCGTTTCATTTTACTGTATGTTTTATTAGTGTCTCCTCTTGCTGCTGCGCTCGATCTGTGACAACCTTCATCCTCACACACACACACACACACACACACACACACACACACACACACACACACACACACACACACACACACACACACACACAGACGATGAGCTGACTGGGGACGTTTCTGCTTACGGCTCTACTCTCGAGTAAATTCATGAGATTCTGATTTACGGTTCGTCTTTATAACTAAATAAACTCATCAGATGAGATCGCTACCTGCTGGATTTGGCTGAGCCTCCCGCTCTTCCTCCTGCAGGAGGTCGCCGGTTCAGCAATGGAGGTCTCATCGTCTCCTTCGTAGTTCTCTCCTCCTCCTTTCTGCTGGACGTCAGGTTTGGAGGAGAACCTGTTCATTCATTACGTTTGGTTGATTTATTTACACCATACAAGTTCTTTTATTCCTGCAGAAATTTAGTTAAAACAAACAAACTTTTTTTATGGTTTTAAATTTGAGAAGTAATTTAAAGAAGGGGGTATTGTGCCTTTTTTAAAGGCTTTCTTTTGTCCCTCTGGTGCCCCCGTAGTATCTTAGCGTGATTTAAATCTAAAACAAAATCCCCATTTTTCTCTCCCTGGTCTTTTAGAAAACTCTTATTTGTTTCAACACTTTGTTTTGGCTGTTGTCCCTTTAAGACTTCCTGCTTCACAAACCCCCCTTACTTTTTATTGGTCAGCCCTCTGGAGGCCTGTCAGGGCCAGAGCTATGGGCAAGCCTTGGTATTTGAGGTCTCCAACATGTCATGAACCAGACAGGAGATCCTCATGTGATGACATCATTGTTTCAGCAAGTTTCTTGAAGATCTGGCGCTACTTTCAGAACGGAGCGTTTTGATCAGTTCACAGACAGATTCAGGGATTTCAACAACATATGAACATGTAGAGGTTTTTAATTCTGCACACGCTCAGTCTGAACATCCAGGACTGATACTTTATGTCCATGTTTAAAATATGGGAAAGCAGAATACCCTCTCTTTAAAGCAGAATACCCCCTCTTTAAGTACTGAAATCAGAGATAAGGTGTTAAAGGAAAATGTTAGTCAAATTTAGACCAACTTCTGACACCAGGCCCAGCAGCCGTCACTCACCTCGTCTCCTCCTCATCGTCCTCCTCCTCCTCTGTGCAGAGGGAGGAGGTGCTGTCCACACCTGACTGGAAGCTCCGCCCCCATTCCTCCTCCTCATCCTGATTCGATAAAGAGATAGTTCACTATTTCTCAAATGTGTCAGGATAAATGGTGCTGTGATGAGTTATTGTGGACCGAAACAGATGAAGACATCACACGTCGACGTCTCTCACAGCATCTCAACGTATTTTGAAATTATTTATAGACAAAGAGAAATATGAAACTGAGCGTCTGGAAGGTGATGTCACTGTACCCCAGGTGCCAGAGAGGGCTCCGAAAAGAAGCAGCTCCTGACCTCAGGGTCAAAAGTCACGTTCCCAACATCAAACAGCCTCTCGTAGCCTGTTGACTAAAGACAAAGAGAGTCAAAACAGAGTCATCTTCTTCTTCTTCTGTGGTTTCAGACTGAGTAGATGAAACACCTTGCTCTGCGTCCGCCCGTTGTCCAGGTGTTGGTTCTGGTCCTCGTCTGGATCCTGGTTCTTCCAGCGAAGAAACTCTTTGAAGGAGAACGGGTTCAGTTCCTCTGCATCCACCTCCTCATCTGCTGAGAAGAGAGGAGTTATTACCAGAGATAAACAGCAGGGGGCGTCGTCACATCACAGGTGAGGCAGAACAAACGGAGCAGGTGCTTTGGACTGTGGCTGTAGCTCTGCGAGATGCCTGAAGGTCTGATGATCAACATGAATCCTCTGAGGCTCACGTGACGGATTCCTTTAACGCTTTTGACCCAAATCACCACAAAGCCGTTAAACTCCTCTTCCTCTTATTGATCACTCAGCTGTGTTCAAACCTGAATCTGGTTCAACATATCAATCAAATCATTAAATCAACCACCAGGAGAAAATCCAACACATTTATAAAGTGTATGATCTCACCTCCTCCTGTCGACTATGTGGCAAATCAGTGAGAAAATCCAACCCAACCACACATACACTGAGAAACAGCATTTAAATAAAAAAAAAATAAAAATAAAAAACTGGCTTTATGAAGAGGTAAACCACCAACCAGAGGGGGGGTTAAACACACATGTCACACAATGTTTATAACTAAATGATCTGTCAACATGTTCAGACTGTGAGATATAAAAATATGAAGTGCCTCCACACAGGCCTGCTTTAGGCCACCCCTTGTTGGGCCGCCTTAGTCAGAAGTTTGGACGCGCCCCTGAACAGCCTCCACATATCATCACAGAGCTTCAGTCTGCTGTTTGATCAGACAGTGAACAGAGGGCTAGTTTGATGGAAAATGATGAATAAATAATAAAATGAAGAGATAAAAGAACCTGTCACTGTAAGAAAAAAGAGCAGTGATTCTCATCAGCTCCAAAAACAACACATCAAACTGCCAAATAATCAGAAAAGCACCGAAGCTGAACCTGAACTGACCGTCTGTGATGATCAGAGTCTTCGCCGCACTCTTCTGTTTGGACATGACGTCAGACAGGTACACAGGTACACGGGTTATCCTCGGTCATTAGTTAGTTATTGATCACAATCGATCATCGTGTCCTCCGCTGGGTCCTCCTTGGGGGTCCCGTTTCTACTGCAGAACCGGAAGCGTTCTGGATGTCACGTGACCAGTCTACTAAGCGCTCATTGGTTGGCATGGTCAGGTGACGCAGGCGGAAAAAATCCGGCAAACGTTTCCTCTGCGATCCCGGTGAAACGGGACCACATGTGTCACACTTTCCTGCTCCAGATCAGTGTGTTTACGCGCCGGGTCCAGGAGAGAGTCTGATCCGGTGAGTGTCGGTTTAAGGACGGTCCAAAGGACCGCGAGTCGCCTTAATGGTTGATTGACTGTCGTAATATACATCCCTAACACTTACTCCATAGGCGCAGGAACCGGAGGGGGTGGGTAGGATGAGTTCCCCCCACACTGGAGAGGGGCGCACCCGTCCTCCAAAAACATGATATCGCGGAGGAGAAATCTAAACTCACGTGCTTTTATTTTGAAAACGCTCCACAGCGTCGTGTCACTGGGCCGCCCCCCTCCCATCGGCTCTGAGAGTGTTCGGGAGGCGGGAGACAGAGGCGGGAAACCGCAGTGTGACTTCCGACCGAAAGTCAGTGAATGAGGAAAACCCGTATGTCGGGAACGTTTCCTCTTTATAACATTATGTTGTTAGTTTACAAACACATGTAGAAACCATGTCTTCAGAGTTCTCTTCATCATGGGATGGTCACCTGTCCAGTATTTACCTGCTAACGTCAGCGCTAGCCAAAATGCTTCATCTCGTTTCAGTCCAGTGGCGCTGATGGAGGCTGAAACAGCAGCAAGACCTGCTTTGGTTTTTAAAAAGAGTAAAGTGTGAGCAACCGTTACACAACTCAAGGACAACACCTCAGCATACTCCACCGTTTATCAACATGTATGACGTCATTACATTAGATATGTGCAGGTGCAGTGAAGTGTTAACAGGAGAGTGAGTCAGCTGAAGACATTAAAGATGGAGAGACTGAGGAGGCTCAGGTGAGCTCTTTAAACTGATTAGTGAAATATACATGAGCCCATTAATACTCTTTAAACACAATTTAATCATGAGGAGAGCTGTCACACATTCAGGGAAGAGGCAGGTGGAGCTTCAGTACGGTGGCCCTGAGGGCTCACAGCACTGAAACTCAAGAGAAGACAAAACAAGCTAATAAAGAAACCGTCTTCATCAGTTTGACAACACATGACAACAGAAGAGTTTCCAGAGGACACTGAAAAGTGATGCACACGTCAGTTATTAGCCAGTATGCCAATATCTGAATCATGTGACCGCAATGTTCAAATAAATCAAAACACTTACTTTTCCTACACCACTGACGGAAAGAGAACCAAAATATGGCTTTGACTCAAACTTCACTTCAACAACAAGTGTGTCGGGACGTGTGCGTCACTTTTAAGTGTCCTCCGGAAACTCTTTGTTTGAGCTTATATTCATCTGCAAATCAGTTCTTAAACGTCTTCATTCTCCAGTTAAAAAGTGTTTTATAAAGTTGCAGCGTCCGCCCTCAGAGTCCGTCTCTTTTGGAGGAGACTTGTGGTTTATTTCGGTCTTTCAGGAAAAGTTTCACTCAAACGTTTCTGTTTGTCGATGCCGAATCAAAGAGTCACCATGAAGATTTATTATTGCTCACAAATGAACAAAGTTATATGAAGTTGTACAGTTTTCATATGTAATTTGGTGGGGAGCTGATGATTGTGCCCCTGGTGGGGAAGTATCAAACATGATGTAAGCAGTTTCTTTTCCACGTCTCATTTTTTGCTGGTAGTTTTGATTTCTGTAGATTTTTAATAAATTCATCCGTCTTGATAAACAATCAGCAGCTACACATTCATGTTAAAAAAGTCACGTTCAGGTTCCCAGTGGGACCAGTCTGATCCGGTCTCTGCATCTTTCAGAGCTTCAGGATGTCTGAAGAGATGTCTCCTGAGGAAGACCAGCCCCAGTCTGCCTCGCTGTCCCTGTCCCAAGCCCAGGCCACTCAGTCCACTCTGTCCCCGTCCCAGGCTCAGTCAACCCAGTCCCCATCCCAACCCAAGTCCCAGTCCCAGACTGGTTCCAGTTCCTCCAGCGGGCCTACCTCTGCTAGCCAGTCGTCCAGCGGCTCAGGGACACTGAGCAGCGTGGACACCATCCCTGTTACTCTGGCGTCCGTCCCGGAGGAGCCGGAACTACAACCCTGGGGTCGCCTGCTGCCCATGGCCCGAGGCTTCAGGAGCCACGGTGAGTCCACCGAAGACCTCCAGGTGCTCAACACACAACACGTCACTCCAACCGCTCCGTGCTGCGTCAGTCCAGAACGGGTCTAAAACTGGTTTTACCTTCAGGGTGGAGACAAAGTGGGTTCCTTCCCTCATGTAGAAACAACTGCTAATTACCCAGAACCACCTTCAACAGCAACACCTGCCATGTGATCAGACTGGTTCGTCCAGTATCATGGAGGTCAAGAATCTGAAGTTTTACATTAATCACTAAAAAATGGCAGCACGGCGTGTTTGGTCGTCATGAAAGACAAAAATATTTTTTAAAAGAAAAAAATTATTTTACAAAATGTGAAGATAGTACGCTCAACATCAGCAAAATATCCCATGAACCCCAAATTAGTTAAAATATGTCAAAAAGATTTTGTGAAAAAAATTAACAAAATTTATACTTTTTTAAAACAATAATAATTTCTTCAACATGTTTTTTGAAATGTTTGTCTATTAAATGACCTCGTTTTGTTTTTATGTTTTTGGAATTCATGAAATTTTTTTTTGTTTTTGGAGATGCTTTTATTTCAGTTTTTGTTAAATTTTACTTGTTTTTATCTTTTAGAGAGTGAGACGTGTGTGTCATGACGTGTTTTGAGTTTTATCATTTTTTTTTGTGTTTTTTTTTTTTCCGTCCTTTAAACGTTTATTTTAATGTTCTGTGAAATGTTTGGTCACTTAAGGTCTTTTTATCGACTGGCCGTCCAACCAGCTGGGTTAAATACTTGATTCTGATTGGTCGAAACCCTGTGACAACAGTTATTAACGTTGAATAGCAAAGGCATCATCTCAATTGATGCTGCTTCGAGTGACGGATCCGCGTGTTTGTCTGTTTGTTTGTTTGTTTGTTTGTGTGTGTAAAGACTGTGTGGAGGATCAGTACCTGTTTGGACGAGACTCAAAGTGTAACTACGTCCTGGGTGACCCTGATGACAAGACGTCCAAAAAGTTCAGGATCTACAGCAAAAAGCACTTCAGGATCTACAGAGTGAGATCTCATCAAGTCCAGATCAGCTGACTCTGGTCCTGATTACTGACCATCTTTGATTTTAATGTGTGTCTGCGTGTGTCTGCGTCTTTCTGCGTGTGTCTGCATCTTTCTGCATGTGTCTGCGTGTATCTGCATGTGTCTGCGTGTGTCTGCGTCTTTCTGCATGTGTCTGCGTGTGTCTGCGTCTTTCTGCATGTGTCTGCGTGTGTCTACATGTGTCTGCGTGTGTATACATGTGTCTGCGTGTGTCTGCGTCTTTCTGCATGTGTCTGCGTCTTTCTGCATGTGTCTGCGTGTGTCTGCGTGTGTCTGCGTCTTTCTGCGTGTGTCTGCGTCTTTCTGCATGTGTCTGCGTGTGTCTGCGTCTTTCTGCATGTGTCTGCGTGTGTCTGCGTCTTTCTGCATGTGTCTGCGTGTGTCTACATGTGTCTGCGTGTGTATACATGTGTCTGCGTGTGTCTGCGTCTTTCTGCATGTGTCTGCGTGTGTCTACATGTGTCTGCGTGTGTCTGCGTGTGTCTGCGTCTTTCTGCATGTGTCTGCGTGTGTCTACATGTGTCTGCGTGTGTCTACATGTGTCTGCGTGTGTCTGCGTGTGTCTGCGTGTGTCTACATGTGTCTGCATGTGTCTGGTTGTGTCTGCATTTGTCTGCGTGTGTCTGCGTTTGTCTGCGTGTGTCTGCATGTGTCTGCGTTTGTCTGCGTGTGTCTGCGTGTGTCTGCATGTGTCTGCGTTTGTCTGCGTGTGTCTGCGTTTGTCTGCGTGTGTCTGTGTCTGTTTCTGCATGTGTCTGCGTGTGTCTGTGTCTGTCTGCATGTGTCTGCGTTTGTCTGTGTCTGTCTGTTTCTGCATGTGTCTGCGTTTGTCTGCATCTGTCTGTTTCTGCATGTGTCTGCGTGTGTCTGTGTGTGTCTGCGTGTGTCTGCGTCTCAGGAGGGCAAAGAGGTCTTTGTGACGGACTACAGCAACAACGGGACCTTTGTGGACGGGATCCTGGTCGGCAAAGACAAAATGCTTCCTCTCGTCAACAACTCTGTGCTCTCTTTGTCCGAACAACAAAACAAAGGTGAGAGGAAGCTGTGATGACACACCTCAGCTTGAACAAACAGGTCTCACCTCTCTCTACCTGTCTGTCTCTCTACCCGTCTGTCTCTCTGCAGTCTTCGTCTACATCGACCTGATGTCCGACAGTCAGTCCAGTTTACCCAGAGAGCTGCATGAGAAATACGTGCTGACGCGGCAGATCGGCACGTGAGTCTGACTCTGTTTGCTCTGCAGTGATGTCACTTCCTGTGCCCTGCGGGCTCCGTGTCTGACCCTGGAGTGTGTGTGTTTCAGAGGAGTGTGCGGTGAAGTCAAACTGGCCTTCGAGAGGTCCACCTGCAAAAAATTTGCGGTGAAAATTATTAACAAGAAGAACTTTCAGTCTGAAGGGGTGAGTCCTCTGATCCGCTCTCTGATTGGCTGAGAGCCGTGCATGTTTCACCCCTTCTACCCTTCCCTCACTCCCAGCAGTTAGAAGGTGGGCAGATGATGGTTCTGGTGCCAGTGATGGACTCGAGAGTGATCATGTGATCTGTTTTTGTCCAATGACAGACGGCAACACGCAACGCGAGGACGGAAATCGAGATTTTACAGCGAGTGGATCATGTGAGTGACATCAGAGAGGAAGATCTTTAAAGAGCCTTCGTCCTCATTTTGGGCTGCAGGTGGCGCAGCTGCTAGTGCTGTCACCTCACAGCAAGAATATGATGTGACCTTCGTACGAGAAGGTCGCCGGTTTGAATCCTGGTTGGGGCACGTCGTGCATTTCTGTGTGTAGAACAGGAGCCTGAACAGGATCAGAGGGACAGAAGATGAATGAACGTCCTCATATTTGAAGTGTGGCCTCTCTCTCTCTCTCTCTCTCTCTCTCTCTCTCTCTCTCTCTCTCTCTGTGTTTCGTCTCCTGCAGCCCTGCCTCATCAAAACTGTCGACTTTTACCAAAACGAGGACAGCTACTTCATCGTGCTGCAGCTGTGAGTGAAACGCTCCAAACAAAGCTGCTCTGAAAACAGGAGAGTTCCTGATTAGATGAGCCTTAGCTTTGATACCTGTCTACCTGTCTGTCTCTCCACCTGTCTGTCTGTCTGTCTCTCCACCTGTCCGTCTGTCTGTCTCTCCACCTGTCTGTCTGTCTGTCTCTCCACCTGTCCGTCTGTCTGTCTCTCCACCTGTCTGTCTGTCTGTCTCTCCACCTGTCTGTCTGTCTCTACACCTGTCTGTCTGTCTCTACACCTGTCTGTCTGTCTCTGCACCTGTCTGTCTGTCTGTCTCTCCACCTGTCTGTCTGTCTAACCACCTGTCTGTCTGTCTGTCTCTCCACCTGTCTGTCTGTCTCTCCACCTGTCTGTCTGTCTCTCCACCTGTCTGTCTCTCCACTTGTCTGTCTCTCCACCTATCTATCTGTCTGTCACTCCACCTGTCTGTCTGTCTGTCCACCTGTCTGTCTGTATCTCCACCTGTCTGTCTGTCTGTCTCTCCACCTGTCTGTCTGTCTAACCACCTATCTATCTGTCTGTCTGTCCACCTGTCTGTCTGTCACTCCACCTGTCTGTCTGTCTCTCCACCTGTCTGTCTCTCCACCTGTCTGTACGTCTCTCCACCTGTCTGTCTGTCTCTCCACCTGTCTGTCTGTCTCTCCGTCTGTCTGTCTGTCTCTCCACCTGTCTGTCTCTCCACCTGTCTGTCTGTCTGTCTCTCCACCTGTCTGTCTGTCTCTCTACCTGTCTGTCTGTCTGTCCATCTCTCCACCTGTCTGTCTGTCTCTCCACCTGTCTGTCTGTCTGTCTCTCCACCTGTCTGTCTGTCTCTCTACCTGTCTGTCTGTCTGTCCATCTCTCCACCTGTCTGTCTGTCTCTCCACCTGTCTGTCTCTCCACCTGTCTGTCTGTCTGTCTCTCCACCTGTCTGTCTGTCTCTCTACCTGTCTGTCTGTCTGTCCATCTCTCCACCTGTCTGTCTGTCTGTCTCTCCACCTGTCTGTCTGTCTCTCCACCTGTCTGTCTCTCCACCTGTCTGTCTGTCTCTCCACCTGTCTGTCTCTCCACCTGTCTGTCTGTCTCTCTACCTGTCTGTCTGTCAGGATGGAGGGAGGGGAGTTATTTCAGAGAGTCAAGTCTCAGCAGCAGCTCAAAGAGTCCGTCGCCAAACTTTACTTCTACCAGATGCTGAGAGCCGTCCAGGTGAGACGGAGACACGACTGCTGTGGAAACCAGAGAACATGTTCATCTGCTGCATGTAACGAGTGTGTGTGTGTGTGTGTGTGTGTGTGTGTGTGTGTGCAGTATCTTCACCGTAACGGGATAATCCACAGAGACCTGAAACCAGAGAACATCCTGCTGTCCTCACATGATGATGTTTGTCTCATAAAGGTACAAACACCTTCATCATCATCACCCTCACCTGTATAGAACTGCCATCCATGTGTGTGTTCATGTGTGTGTTCATGTGTCCATGTGTTCATGTGTGTGTCAGGTGACGGACTTTAACCAGTCCAGGATCCTGGAGGAGGCCATGCTGATGAGGACTCTGTGTGGGACCCCGTCTTACCTGGCCCCAGAGGTGTTCACTCAGGCCTCCACCACGGGGTACGGTCTGGCTGTGGACGCGTGGAGCCTCGGCGTCCTGCTCTTCGTCTGGTAGGCTCGCTGATCCTGAGAACCTGTCTCACCCTCTGTCTGCGGCTGACATGTTGGGAGTTTCTGTCCTCGTCTGTCGCTGTCCCTCCTCACCACCTGTCTCTCTTCTATACCTGTCTGTCTTTACTTGTCTCCTCAACCTGTCTTTGTGTCTACATGTGTCTTTTTTCTACCTGTCTGTCTCTACCTGTCTTCCTTCCATCTCTCCACCCATCATCTCATCATCTCCTGTAACTTCCTCCACCTGCACCCCCCCCCCCCTCTCTGTCCACCTCGCCTGTCTGTCTGTCTCTCTCTCTCATTACCTGTCTGTCTGTCTGTCTGTCTCTCAGTCTGGGAGGTTACCCTCCTTTTCATGAGAGTTTCAGCTCAAAGACGATAACGGAGCAGATCATTGGAGGAGAGTTCACCATGGTCGCGTCCAAGTGGAGAAACATCTCAGACCAAGGTACTGAAGCAGAAACCCCCGTTCACTGCTGCTACTGTCACACTGTTTACAACTGTGTGTGTGTGTGTGTGTGTGTGTGCGCTCACAGCGAAGGATGTGGTGAGGAAGCTTCTGGTTGTTGATCCGACTAAGAGGATAACGATAGAGGAGGCTCTGCAGCACCCGTGGTTACAGGTGAGAACACCTCAGACACATCGCTGCTTCGAGAGCCCTGGTGCATGATGGGAGATGTAGGCTCAGGCTGATGGGTTGCTTGTGTTTAGGATGATGAGATGTTGAAGACGGCTCAAACACTCATGTACCCTCCTGATGAGGCAGGTGACGCCGCCGCCTCCGCCGCTGATGCTCCTGATGCTGTTGCCATGGTAACTACATTCAAACACATTCACCGTCTCACAGCCGATGAGTTTGTAACCCTCACTCCTCCCTCTCAGCAGGAGGCGGAGTCAGCGTCAGGAGGCAAGGGACAGAAACGAGGCAGAGATGGAGGAGACGAGGAAGCTGAGGGGCAACCGGCAAAACGTAGCCAAGCTCCGCCCCCTGCGCCTCCATAGAGGACCAATCACAGTCTTAAACCTGATGCTGCACAGGAGAGTTTCGCTGCCAATCAATTAAAGTGGGTCATTTTCATGTTAACACGTCGGCTTTATGATCCGTTTAATTCCTCCTCAGGTGAATTCTTTTAAAGGAAACAGAGCGCACTTTTATTCATCAAACAGAAACGTTTGGTTTTTTCTTTTTTACCTTTTTACAGATGATCCTTAGACCAGAACTTTGTTTTCAATTTAACAGAGATAGGTGGAGAGCGTGATGTCTCACTCTGAGATGATCGTCACTTGAAAATATGTAAAACATGATAATGAAGAGGAATCTGAAAATGCAGTTAAATGTTTAATACACAGGAAAGAATCACTCAGAAATATGAGCTGAATGTCCTCCAAAGACGCTGTTTATCAGTAACGCACAGCTGAATTTTAGCTCGCACAGAGTAACGCGTTGATAATCAGACACTGATTTTACTACATTTTACTCTGTCAGATTTGTGAGCTGAAGCGACGTCACCAAAAAAAAAGGTGGAAAAACGTCAAATGAATATTTTTCCCGGTGTCCAAAGTTTTTAAGAGTGAGACATCTTGCTTCTGTTGGATCTTTGTTGCTGTATCATTGAGTGGATGTACACTGAGCGTAAAGAGTTTCAAACTGAGCTGTTGGACCAAAAAGAGTCTCCTGGTAAAATGAGAGTTTGTTTTTCTTCATGATGATCATTTAGTCGTATGCTGGCGTCACTTGTTTCACAGTTTGAGGTTTTAACTTGTTGCTGATCCATTTTTTTTTTCTGGCAGCTTTTGTACTTTTCACTACTGAAAGGTTGTAAATAAAGTTTCTATTAAAGTTTTTGTATTTTTCACTCGCTGTCCCGTGTTTTCAGTTCTTCTGTTTTATGACACCGAAACACTCAAACTGATGTGCAATTAAAAAAAATACAAACTCACAGTCAAACCAGCCAAAAGGAGTTTATTTCTGGACTTTTAGCCTAAATCATCATCATCAAAAAAAAAAAAAAAAAAAGTTTGTCCATGTCAACTGGATCAAAAACTTTCAAAATAAGAGCGCAAACACAACATTAACACATTTAATCCTGTTTTTTCCTCCATAAAATGATGCATAATATCTTGATAAATCATTTCAGTACTTGGAACAATAAGAATATCTCCCACAAATAAATGAGTGCTAGTTAGTGCCCGAGGTTAATTCATTAATTTTTAATCAAAATTACAGGTTTGATCATTAGTTTGACGTTAGCTTCTTGACATGAGCTGTCCACAGGTTTTAAAAACAAATTTTAAGGTTAATTTAATAACATATGGACCTCGCCCTCCTTTGCCCTCCTTTGCCCTCCTTTGCCCTCCTTTGCCCTCCTTTGCCCTCCTTTGCCCTCCTTTGCCCTCCTTTGCCCTCCTTTGCCCTCCTTTGCCCTCCTTTGCCCTCCTTTGCCCTCCTTTGCCCTCCTTTGCCCTCCTTTGCCCTCCTTTGCCCTCCTTTGCCCTCCTTTGCCCTCCTTTGCCCTCCTTTGCCCTCCTTTGCCCTCCTTTGCCCTCCTTTGCCCTCCTTTGCCCTCCTTTGCCCTCCTTTGCCCTCCTTTGCCCTCCTTTGCCCTCCTTTGCCCTCCTTTGCCCTCCTTTGCCCTCCTTTGCCCTCCTTTGCCCTCCTTTGCCCTCCTTTGCCCTCCTTTGCCCTCCTTTGCCCTCCTTTGCCCTCCTTTGCCCTCCTTTGCCCTCCTTTGCCCTCCTTTGCCCTCCTTTGCCCTCCTTTGCCCTCCTTTGCCCTCCTTTGCCCTCCTTTGCCCTCCTTTGCCCTCCTTTGCCCTCCTTTGCCCTCCTTTGCCCTCCTTGTTTTTGTGAGGAATTTTACCTGCTATAAAAGTAAAGTTCTTGTTTTTATCCTGTTGAAATCGGCTCATTAGTTTTCGGTCAGTCTGCAGAGCTTCAGGTGGAAGCACACCTTTGAGAAACATGAACTCAGTCTACATTTGATGCTTCGTTGATTTCATTCTGCTTCACTGACGTCAAAACAGACCACACAGATATTTACGCTCTTAATCTGTTCATCTGTTATTCATCTTAAAGATATGATCAGGGATCTAGTTAGCGTAGCATCTCAACAGATCAGACAGACCAGTGAAAGCTGTGTGAAAATAATCTTATAATCTTTATTATTCTTATTACAACAATGATTTACAGGCAGGATGACGAACAGATCTGAGACCAAACCTGAAGCAGCATTTGATTTGTAGGATCTTAAAGGCATCACATGAGACAGCTCTGTGTTTTTTATAACACGTTACAAACCCAGGTCATGAGTCAGGTCACATTCCTTCATGGATTCTGATCACACAGCCCACATGTTTACATCTCATCAGGGTCAGGATTATTAATTTAAGGTTAAATCACACAGAGGTGAGTGCACATCAGGATATCACATGACTCCTTAGTGTTTCAAACCGCCCTCTCGTCCCTCTCTGATGATGTCACAGCTTGGCTTTGCGGCGGTCTCTGACGCCGTACAGCACAGCATGCGCCTTGTCGAAGGACTCCCCCACAGCAGACTGAACTCTGCTCCTCCAGCGCTGGAGCTGAGGACGCTGCTCCAGGACGTCTCTGCCTCCTCCAATCGGCTGCGGAGAGACACACAGACAGAGCATGCTCAGAAACAATGACAGCTCCCAGCTTAAAGCTACTTCATTCTGACAGGCTGCGGTGGAGGTTATAAACCCCGCCTCTTCATGCTGACAGGAGTCAGACTTTAAAATCAAACTGAAGGTCAAAGAATTGTCTTTAAATCGTGTTTTCTGCCATCGTAGTTACTTCCTGATACCTGCCCGAGTGTTCAGAGAAACGTATCAGAGCGCCTCACCTGCATGAGCTCACAGATGGCAAGCAGGTCAGCTACAGTGATGTCATCACCACAGAGGAACGGCTGTCGGCGCAGAAACATGGTCTCCAGTTTGTCCAGAGTGTCGTCGAGCTGAGAGAGAGCTCGGTTCAAAGTCGCCTCGTCTACCTTAGAGCCCGTCTGAGCCCGGAAGAGCACCTGAGACAGAGGGGGGGGGGGGGGGGGGGGGGACTCATCAAGCTAACTAAACATAACTTCTAGCTGTGCTGTATAAATTCTCCCAAACACACAGGAACAGCTGTGCATGCATGTGCATGTTTGTACCTCTATTATAAAGACTTTGGCGGCGTGCGGTCGTGTGTTGGTGTGATGCCAGGCTGTGTATTCGTCCACTCTTGCTCGTCTCTCTGGTTGCAGCGGATACCAGTGCTCAGGGATGTCGTACTTGGTGACCAGGTATTTCATAATTGCATCACTACAATGCAAAAATAAAACATTAGACTTATCAGAAAATGTGCAGAATTAGTGTGAAGTTAACAAACTCCTGGTGCAGTTACCTCTCTGTGAGGATGAAGCCGTTGTCATCCATCACAGGAACTTTTTGCATGGGGTTCAACTTGCTGAACTCTGGAGTCCTCTGCTCTCCTGCGCAGCAGGAAATGGAAAAAAAATGCTCAACCAAACTCCACTCAAAAATGTAACTATTTTAGAGTTGCCTGTATGATGGGTGACACGCGGAGCGGCCGCATGAAGACGCCGTACTTCAGTAGGGAATTCATGAAAAACAAAAATAACAGAGCACTTCTTTTTGTGCCGAACTCAAATGAAGACTGATTTAATTGTGTTATGATAATAATATTTAATTGGAATAGCACAAATTTGTAAACATAAAGAAAAAACGTTAAAACTGAAATATATTAAATGGGGTTCTGTGGCCGCAGGAACCAAGTGTAACTGGGTCAAAGTTCTTCGGGACAGAGGTCATTAATGAAGAACTACCGAAAGTAAACAGACTTCCAATGTGTATCTGAAGACCTACTCGCCATAACAATGATTAGTTAATGTGCAGCTAGTTAGTAAGCTAGTTAGCAGTGTACATAGATGGTGGCTCACCTTTCCTCAGAGCCACGGCGCGCACCGTGTGCGGGACTTTGTTGCAGTTGAGCAGGATGTGAATGGCTCGGCAGGGCTGGGATAAGAGGTCCAGATACACCTCTACTAACCGACGGGGTTCCATGTAGACCAGGTTTTTATTTACAGGTACAAACTGAAGTAAACGAACACAGCTGCCCTTCTTCCTCTGTTTACTGCCTGTCACTGCCACAGAGGCTGTGCTGCGCCCCCACAGGCCAATCAGGGTACTACAGCGACCAGTCCCCGTACAGTTTATGGTCCCTACAGTGTGAATATCTGCACAAGTTACCGTTGAGACAACAGGTAACACTTACCTGCCAGCTTTTGACTTTGTGATTCAGATATGTTGCATTATACGTGACTATAACTTCATCCATCATATCCTTAGATCACATTAATGAACACATCGTTCACATGTTTACAGAGACGTAACGTTTCAGGCATTAGCTTCATGTTGTTTAGCTAGTGCTAGCTTAAAGTGCACAGTTCAGCGGTCTGTTAGCGGCCGGTTAGTACAACGAGTAATCAGTCAAAGGGATGAAAATATGAAAGCTCAGCTCATATGTCAAAGTTTTATAAAGTTTATAACACTATGTACTATTAGTCGTTTATAGTCACGTTTTGTCACTTAACCGATTTTACGGTGGCCCTGAAGGGAAAAAATTGCAACCTCACAAAAGAAAATATGTTTTCTGTTTTGTTTACTTTTTTTGTGGGTGTGTATTTTACTTTTTGTGTTTGTGCTTTTGTGTTTCCTATTTTGTGCTTTCATTTTTGTGTTTTAAGTTAATTTCTTTTTTTCTTGTTTGACTTTATATCCTCCTTTTTGTTTTCCCTTTTGCCTTTTCTTTTTTTCACTGTTGCGCTCTTTTGTTTTTGACCAGCATTTTTTTGATTTTGCATTTTCTTTTGTTTAGATTTTATTTTTCGCTGTTGTACTCTTGTTTTTAATGCATTATTTTTTGTTCTGGGTTTTCTTTTTTCTTTTTGTGTTGTATTTCTTTGCGTTTCTTCTCTATTGATGTTTTTTCTTTTATTTTGTTATTGATTTTGCAGCAGTCTGATAACTTTATTCAGCTGTGTAGTGATTGTTTCCAAATGTAAGAGGTTTTAAGAGTATGTCCAGGTTGAATACACTGTGCTCCATTTGGACTGTGTTCAAAGTGTGTTTTAAGCTTCAGACTTTGTGATGTTGACATAAAAAGCGGTCACTTCCTTTTCTCCTCATGCGATGTAAACAGGTTTGTCTTTTCAATCCTGCTCGGCCTAATTTCACTCTCTTTGCAGAATGGACATCATGGACGACACGGTCTCAAGTGCACTTCAGGTCGAGCAGGCATCACCTTCAGAATCCACATTCTCACGCAGGCCCCCCTCCAAAACAATCCTCTCTGTGAGCCGTCTAAAAAGATTGGACCACATGATTGGCCGTTGCTAAAGACTGAACGACTTGGATGCTGAGGAGGACATTCCGGAGAGAGCAGGTCGTTATCATCGGCAGAACCGTTAAAGAGAGAGAGAGACGTGAGTGCTGCAACTATAATGATCGTTTTCTATTCATTCCTTGATTTTTAACAAACCATCCACAGAGAACTTTCCTGATTTTCTGATTGATAAGTTTTGTGAGGACTAGCTTGACTGTCATTCGTTCATTCATTCATTTATCGATTCATTAATTCCCACAAAGTCATATTAAAAACATAATAACTTCTTAAAACAACATTCTAACAAAGCAATGATTAAATGAAAGAATGAATACTTTAATGATCTCCACACCATCAATTCAGACTGTTAGATAACACACCTGAAGTCTATGAGTGTGACGACCCTGCATCTGTTCAGCTCACTGTTATAAACTGCCGTCGCACAGAGAAGAAGTCGTCGTGCTGAAGCACCTTCACGTCCAGCAGCTGAGGATATTTATGACTCAGATTTTAATTATTTCAGTTTGTTTTTATTTTTCTCTTTACAGCAGGGATTTCAGGCCTTGCTTTCGTAAAACCTCGTCTTCTGACCTCATCCTGTCTGCAAGTGAGGAGGCCAAGGCTTACGCCAAAGCCAGCAAGACCTCGGCTGCGGCGCAGTCTGCCAAATCAGCAGACAGGGTGAGGGGTGATGCGAGGGCCCGTGTGCTCCAGGCTGGAGGGGACCCTGGTAGTCAGGAACTGTTGCTCTGTGCCAGTGAGCTCCAGTTTGGCGTTTACTGGGGTCAGACTTTCCTCTGGCTCCTGGGGAATGACGTGGGCTACACCTGCAGCCTCCTGGTCTCACCAACAGGAGCGGGATCGTGCAGGCGGGGACACGTCAAAGCCATCTCTCCGAGCCAACAAGGACGCCCTCGAGGAATATGCCAATCTATTCCCCGAGATGGTGGCTGCCATCAGGGTGCGGCAGGTTCTCGAGGGTGTCAAGTCGGTGAGGGTGTCAGATGACCTCCCCTTGGGCTTCGGTCAGTATGTCCACATGAGCCACAGGGCCCTCTACGAGTCCACTGATCCTGACCACAAAACTGACACAAACCAACACTGTGCTCTGTTTTTATATTATTAAGTTGTCCAGCTACTTTTTCTGGCTCGAGACGAGGAGGGTCATCCCAGGCAGCCGTCTGCACCTTTTAAAGGTGTACGCCCTGGGCAGGAAAAGGGAGGAGCCAGCTCCATCAGGTAGGTACAGATCAGTGTGAGATTTGAACTCTAAGCTTCTGTTATGATGGATCCAAACACAGAACAGAAACACAGGGCAGGGAGTGTATCCAGAGTTCAAAGTTCTGAGTCTTCAGGGTTAGAGTCCTGAGAGCCAGGGAGTGAAAGTCCAGAGATGAGTTTCCAGTTGCAGGGAGGAGGTGGGACTGGTGTTGGAGTTTGAGTCCAGGAAGCTGAAGGCACAGGGAAAAGGGGAATTAGAATGCTGGTTTGGACAAATATCAAACAGGGACGAGAGCTAGAAGCTACTGACTGTCTTAGAAGAGTCAACAGTCTGAGAGCATGATGGAGGAGAACCACCGTCTTAAAGCAGAGTGAGAAGATTGGAAATCAGGAGCAGCTGCCACCCAACTCTAGCACACCAGGTCCCACTCCTGCAATCACACACACACACACACACACACACACACACACACACACACACACACACACACACAGAGGGCGTGACAAACTCCAAGTGTTTTTACTCAGGAAAATGAAGGTCAGGGAGGAGGAGCGTCGCCTGAACGAGGAGAGAGGTGTTCCCCAGAAAGCACAGAGAAAGACCTCAGGTGATTACAGGTGCAAACTCTGTGGTCACCCCAGGAACAAGGAGTATGGCCACAGTCGGCACAGAGGGGAACACTTCTGCTCAAAGGCAGAGGGCCGCTCTGTGGAGGAGTGGAAGGAGGAGAAGAGGCGCCAGGACCAGGAAAGGGTAAGTGACCTGAGGCTTCACAGAGGACATGTCATTCCCACCTTTTTCATCCATCCATCTCTGCTAGTGTGACAAATATTCTGACGTCACTCTTCCTTCTACAGGCTGCTGCTGCTGCTGTCACCTCTGCCAGGCCTCCAGCTCTTCGCCCCCTCCTTCCCTCTGCCCCTCATGGGCAGGATCAGGCTGATAAGTGAGGCACTGGGCAGAGGGAAACTTGAAAATAGTTCTTTATTTCGATGCAGTACCCATTTTGCTCTGCTCCAGGACAAGCTGTCCCAGCTGAGTGTGCCTGCCTCCACCTGCAGGTGGGTCACAGACTTCCTGTCCGCACCGGTGCCCCCCAAGGCTGTGTCCTCTCCCCGCTGCTTTTCTCGCTGTACACCAACAGCTGCACTTCCAGTCACTGGTTCATCAAACTCCTGAAGTTTGTGGATGACATCACCCTCATCGGACTCATCTCTGATGGGGACGAGTCCGCCTACAGACTGGAGGTGGACCATCTGGTGAGGTGGTGCAGCAGGAACAACCTGGAGCTCAACGCCCAGAAGACAGTGGAGACGGTGGTGGACTTCAGGAGGAACACAGCGCCCCCTGCACTGTAAAAAAGAAAGTTGAGCAAACTTAAAACTCAAAAATCTTGTGACAAGTTGCCTTGAAATTTCCTCAACATTTATCAGCTGTTGTTGAATTAACCAGACTTTTTAAGATTTGCCAACTTAAATCTTTTTGTTCACCTCATGAGGATAATACTGTAAGACAAAGAGTTTCTTGTTTGAATGTAATGTGTTTCTACCTTAACCAAACAGATTTTTATGTTGAATTAATAAACTACTTTTCCATCTACAGCATTCATTTCTCTGGTGTACCGAATCTGCCACGAGACTCCACGAGACTCACATGCACCCACCGCAGAGTGCGGCGTCAGCTAATGTTACTTACCGTTTGACGACCGGTCACGTTCACGGAACAACGTTAACAAAAACACCGGTCATTTTAACGGCTAACTGAAGGCTAACTTGCACCCAAGAAAAGACACAACATAAGCTATAAATTAATACATCTTCCGAACTTACACCACCGTCTTAAAAAAAAAGGGCGGCTGCATATACGTCACATAGACAGGTCCAATACTCGAGCTCAAGCTAAAGCTAGCTTAGCGTAACATAGCGTTACTCCCTGAATGGACATGACGAGGCAGGCGGGCGCTACAATAAAAAAGAGAGAAAGGAAACCAGGCTGTAATAATCACCGTGGTGGCAGTACTAACATGTATAGCTTACCTTTAGAGAGAACGTACTGTGGACTCTGGTCGTTACAGCTCACAGCTCTCCTCTAACGTCGAATGCTCCAACCGGTTCGAACTTGTTCCGACTTGTGCGCGCATGCGCAAATGAACGATCGACGGAGTTCGCCCAATTTAACTCAAAAATCTGCTCTAAGATCAACATTTTTTTGTTGAGCTGATTTAAAATAGTAGTTAAGTCACAATATAAAAAAATTTACTTGGCAGACATGAGTTTATAGATTACTCATTGGGGTCAACAACTGCTAGTTGAACCGGATGCAGCGCATCATCCGCTCTGCAGAGAAGGTGATCGGCTGCAACCTGTCACCCCTCCAGGACCTTCACACCACAAGGACTCTAAAGCACACAGGCAAGATCCTGGCCGACCCCTCTCACCCTGGACACGAACTCTTTGAGCCGCTACCCTCAGGCAGGAGGCTGCGGTCCATCAGGACTGAACCTCTCGTCATAAAAACAGTTTCTTCTCCTCTGCTGGTTACCCAGCCCTACCTCCACCCTCTACCTGACACTTTATTAATAACACTTTAATAATAACACTTTCATACAGCCTTAGAACCGCCCAACCTGCTCTATTAACCCCTCATGTGCCTGTCATTATGTAAATAAATGTACATACTGTGTAAATCTGAATACCCAGCTCTTATTTCATATCCTTCTCTACTGTTTTTAGTCTCTTTTTTATCTTTTTATTTTTTTACTTCAGTATTGATTTTGCAGCCTTGATTATTGGCTGAATCTGAAATCGATCTGATATCGGTACAGATGGTGTGAGGTTCAGCTCTTTCTGTAGGTCTTTGAGGCTGGAATAATAAACCTCAGGAGAATGTTTAACTGTATGAAACTTCTCCAGTTCTGGACCCTGTAAAAAACTTCTAATAGTGCTGTTTGTTTTAAGTCTGATGTTGAAGTTTGTTGTTTACAGAAATTCATTTATAAGCTTTTTGATTCTGTGTGATTTTAATAAATCCAGTTGATTGGGTTGAAGTTAACCTGGATCCTTTTGTTTTTCCTTCAGTTAGTTTAAACACTCTCTCTCACACACACACACAGCTCGATGTTTCCAGCTGGAGGCACACTCATACTGACCTCCATCACATCCTGTTGCTCATGAAAATCAACGTCTGTTTGACTCTTTAAAGCTCCTGTAGGTTTGATTGATAGTTTAATGATGTAATTTTCAGACAGTAACAGTCCTCTGTAGAAACAGACCTTGTTGACACATAAAGTAAATGAATAACACGTTTTACTGTTGAGAGCTTTGTTTTAATCAGAAAAAAAAACTGCTTCATATCTGCAGGACGAGACGGCTGAGGATCTAAAAGGACGTGACTCTCTCCTCCTTTAAAGCTCCTCTGACTGATGTCTGGTTTGGATCAAGTTGACCCTGTGAATTCAGTCCATGTTTACATCAATAAAAAACACATTTTCTTAATAAAACATTGATTTTGAAATTGGAGTGAGTATTTTTGGGTCTGTGTTCAGATGTAAACAGTCTTTGTCCCCCCCCCCTGTAGGCACAGGCTGACCGGCGCCGGTCTGTACAAGACCGTGAGGAGGGTACTGGACGTGAACTGCTGGTACTCTATGGGCACGGAGTACCTGGAGTGCAGTTCATGTCACAGAAAGTACGCGGCGTGGGCCCAGGACATCGTGGGGCAGTTGGCCATGGCCCACAGTCAGAAGTTCCCTGCCATCCTCACCTACAAGTAAGCAGCACGTGCGCAGTCTGCCTCTTTTCTCTACCTTTGTATTTTTAGCACCTGTGCCTGATGTTTTGTTGTTCTTCACTATCAGGCTCGCCTGTGATAAGAGGGTTGTGGGGTTGATGAGGGAGCGCACGCTGGGCAACGGAGCCTCCCGCCTCCGTGCCACTCTGGTGGAGCAGCACACCACGGAGTGGATGAACCGCTGCCTCAGCTTCCTGTCGGTCCACAGGAAGCTGCGCGTGCCCGGCATGGATGTGGTGCGGGACGTGTCCGTGCCTCCTCTGCACCCAATCCCCAGCAGAAACTGGCTGCTGTCAGTGTATGTGAGGGAGGCCGCCACACGGGTGGAGGAGACACGGGCCAGGATCACGTCCATCCATGGGGCCTTCCTGAAGATGGACTCCACCAAGAAGGTAAGTTTAGATTAAAAAAAAGGCATAATAGATATGAGAGCGTGTGCCAAGAACCTCTGCATCTGTCTCTTTTTCTTACTGTGTCTCTCTCTCTCTCTCTTTCTTTCTCTCACTCACACCCTTTCTCTCTCCCTCCCTCCCTCACTTCTTCAGGTGACGAAGAAGCTCGCGGGGGAGGCTGCTGATACCGCTGCCTGGGTCACCAACGTGGGCAACGAGCACGGGCAGGTGCTGATGTCAGTCCTCACTGACTCAGAGGGTGAGGGGCTCCTGCCCATGGCGGCTGGCCTGGTGCGGCGGTACAGGGAAGCTGGGGTGGACCCTCCTCTGATCATGTACGTGGACCGGGACTGCTGCTCCCATGTTGGGCAGTGCAAGGTAGGGCTCCGGGCAACTCTGCACCTCAGAATCTGCCTCAGCTCACAGACAGCCCCTGTCAGCGGCCCGTGTCTCCTTTTTTTTCCTCAGGTCTCAGCCATGTTCGCCGAGTGGGACCGACTGGTGGTGCGCCTGGACGTGTGGCACCTAATGCGGCGCTTTGCACGGGGTGTCACAACTGACAGCCACCCCCTGTACAAGGCGTTCATGGCTCGGCTGAGCTTTGCCATCTTCGAGTGGGACAGGGGGGACGTGGAGCGCCTACAGGAGGCACAGATGGCAGTGGAGGGGAGGGTCACGCCTGTCTCCCCGAGGGCCCAGGAGCTTGCCCGTCACTGCCGCCGCCGCACCAGGGGTGCTCAGGAAACTGAGCGCCTCATCCAGGAGGTGCTGGACTCCTTCTGGGAGGCCACTGACACCCTGGGGGTTCCTCTCATCAACCAGGAGAGGATGCAGGAGATTTGGAGCACCCAGCGCCGCCATATCCCCTGCATCCAGGACCCACCCGGGGTGCACCTCTACACCAGGACGGGCCAGGTGACCAGAGGGGGAGTGGTCCTTCCTGTGTTCCACTGCGCCAGAGGCTCCACATCCTTGGCATCGTTTCACCTCCACCTGTCCCGCTTCATCCCGGGTGAGTGTAAAGTTCAAAGCATGGCGGCATGTGTGCCCGCGCCTGCAGCGACATTTCTCTCACCCCCCCCCCCCCCCTCTCTGTCTCTCTGCTGCCACAGGCACGTGTGCCAGTGCCCTCCACTTCCAGGTGTACCTGCTGGAGGGCCTGGTCAGGTGGAACGAAAACCGGGCGAGGGCTGCAGTGCAGGACGCAGAGCGGGTCTCCACGCGCTGCTATGATGCTCGCCTGGTTGAGGCCCTCAACCAGCTCAGCCAGGAGCTCATGGGGCTGAACCTGGTTGAGAACTACACCCGGCCACGGGAGTACACAGGTGAGGTTTGGGCAAGTTTATGGTGTTAGCTCAGACGGGCTCTTTCTTCTTTCTCTGAACTACGAGTTGTAAACTTGTTTTTCTTTCTGTATACTTGCTCACCAGGAGAACTCATCGGGGTGGAGTACCTCTACTCCCAGACCGGCGCCCCGCTGCAGGCCCTGCTTGATCCAGACGCTCCAGGCGGGGAGGTGGAGGAGCAGCAGGGGGATGACGAGGGGTTCAAGGAGGTTGAGGAGGAGGAGGAGGTGGAGGAGGGAGACATGAGGTTTGTTGGGGACCTTAACAGGCTCCTCCAGGGACGACAGTCTCTGCCTCGGCCTGCTGCTCCTGCTGTTCCTGCTGCTGTTCCTGCTCCTGCTGTTCCTGCTGCTGTTCCTGCTCCTGCTATTCCTGCTCCTGCTGTTCCTGCTGCTGTTCCTGCTCCTGCTATTCCTGCTCCTGCTGTTCCTGCTGCTATTCCTGCTCCTGCTGTTCCTGCTGCTGTTCCTGCTCCTGTTATTCCTGCTCCTGCTATTCCTGCTCCTGTTCCTGCTCCTGTTCCTGCTCCTGTTATTCCTGCTCCTGCTATTCCTGCTCCTGCTGTTCCTGTTGCTGTTCCTGCTGCTGTTCCTGCTGCTGCTATTCCTGCTCCTGCTGTTCCTGCTGCTATTCCTGCTCCTGCTGTTCCTGCTCCTGCTGTTCCTGCTCCTGCTGTTCCTGCTGCTGTTCCTGCTCCTGCTGTTCTTGCTCCTGCTGTTCCTGCTGCTGTTCCTGCTGCTCCTGCTGTTCCTGCTGCTGTTCCTGCTCCTGCTGTTCCTGCTGCTGTTCTTGCTCCTGCTGTTCCTGCTGCTGTTCCTGCTCCTGCTGTTCCTGCTCCTGCTGTTCTTGCTCCTGCTGTTCCTGCTGCTGTTCCTGCTGCTCCTGCTGTTCCTGCTGCTCCTGCTGTTCCTGCTGCTGTTCCTGCTCCTGCTGTTCCTGCTGCTGTTCCTGCTGCTGTTACTGCTGCTGTTCCTGCTGCTGCTGCTGTTCCTGCTCCTGCTGTTCCTGCTCCTGCTGTTCCTGCTGCTGTTCCTGCTCCTGCTGTTCCTGCTGCTGTTCTTGCTCCTGCTGTTCCTGCTGCTGTTACTGCTGCTGTTCCTGCTGCTGTTCTTGCTCCTGCTGTTCCTGCTGCTGTTCCTGCTCTTGCTGTTCCTGCTGCTGCTGCTGTTCCTGCTGCTGCTGCTGTTCCTGCTGCTCCTGCTGTTCCTGCTGCTCCCCTTCCTGCTGCTGCTGCTGCAAACCAAGAGGACGAGGTGAGCCATCTAAAAATCTGTGGAGGTCTTAAATCTTCTCCAGAGACAGTTTTTGTGCAGGTGTGACTTACCCGTCTTTCCTCTGTGTGTTGCAGGAGGTGCTGGGCCCAGATGGCCACGGAGGGTACCAGCACGTTGTCCGTCTGGCCAGGGCCCTGGTGGCGCTGCGCCTGGAGGGCTTCACCACACAGAGGCAGGTGAGGGAGATAGTCGCCTTGTGGCAGAAGCTGTCCGACAGAGACAAGGCGGTTGTCTCCTTCCCAGGTGATGACACTGTTAAACGGTTCTTGTGGGTAACAGCCATCGCTGGGTTCTCTGTGCATTTTTTTGTTTTGGTGAGGAAGCACCAGCTGAGTCTCTCTCCTCTCCACACAGCTCCATCCGCAGACAGGGCACCAGAGCGGCACAGACTCCAAAGGCCAGCAGGGTCATGGAGGCCATCGTCCTGGAGCTGTGCCGCATCCATACACCAGTGCCCCCCAAGGCTGTGTCCTCTCCCCGCAGCTGTTCTCGCTGTACACCAACAGCTGCACTTCCAGTCACTGGTTCATCAAACTCCTGAAGTTTGTGGATGACATCACCCTCATCGGACTCATCTCTGATGGGGACGAGTCTGCCTACAGACTGGAGGTGGACCATCTGGTGAGGTGGTGCAGCAGGAACAACCTGGAGCTCAACGCCCAGAAGACAGTGGAGACGGTGGTGGACTTCATGAGGAACACAGCGCCCCCTGCACTGTAAAAAAGAAAAAGTTGAGCAAACTTAAAACTTAAAAATCTCCTGCGACATGTTGCCTTGAAATTTTCTCAACTTTTGTCAGCTGTTGTTGACTTAACCAGGCTTTTTAAGTTTTGCCAACCTAAATCTTTTTGTTCACCTCATGAGGATAATACTGTAAGACTAACAAAGAATTTCTTGTTTGAATGTAATGTGTTTCTACCTTAACCAAACAGATTTTTATGTTGAATCGATAAACTATTTTTCCAATCCACGGCATTCATTTCTACCTTTTTATTTAACTGAAATTTTCTTGTTTTATAAATCATTAAATGGCCTGTATTTTTTAATTCACCTAACTCAAATCTTTTTGAATAAACATCCATTTTAACTTATATTTTATTATAAAACTGCTCAACAGATGTATAATTAATAATACACAATAAAGCTGAATGTTTTTTTTTATTTCAGAATAACATTTAACATGACAACTAAAGTTATATTGATCAACACTTCTCAATTGAAAATCATTAACTTCAGTATTGCAATTTGGCCCCGACTTACCAAACAAAACCGACAGAAATGATCAACATTAAAACTTTCAGAAAAGCCTGTGAGACCATGTGCACCAAGATCATCAGCACGTACACGATACACAGTGCTTCTAACAAACTGGCCCAGAGCTTCAATAAAAAGTCCCTCTTGTTCAAAACACTTCAGATTTTTAAGCAATGGCTCAAAAAGATTTTCATTCAGAACCCAGCTGGTAAATTTAGAACCACCCAATATACTGCAGTGATCTCATGAAGTTTTCTAGACGTGCCCAATGGGTTGCACACTTTGACATCATCAATATATAATCCCAGACTGATACATGTGTTTGTTCTGCCAGTAGCTTATTGTCCTTATAATACTTGCCGTCTCGAAAAGATTTAAAGTGCCCAGATAAAGCTTCTTGATTAAATACAACTTTATCAAAAAAATCTGTGCACCAAGTAAAGTTTCAAGTACCTTACTGACAGATATATATATATATATATATATATATATATATATATATATATATATATATATATATATATATACAAAGGAGTTTTTTCTTGCAAAACACAATCATTTACTTCAATGTGATGTTTTGAACGGATCTCTTTGACACTGTTCAAGGTTTGAATGTTAGATCAAGACAGCAGGTTTCGCAAATTTTAATCTTTTGTGTTGCACTTCCAGAAACACGCAACACTGTTTGCACAGACAAAAAGAGAGAGGCAAATGTGTGCTCAAGTGTCTCACTATCTACATCCTCTGAAATATCTTCAACCTCATTTAATCTCACAATTCCATGAGCTGATGTTCCTGCTTCACTATCACATTGTTCACCTTCAACAATATCTTCTTCAGTAACGCTTGTTTGTATTGTTTGAAAATCCTTAAGCGTACAATTTTGGTCTAAGATGGTTCCAAAAAGTTGTTTCATTGCAATTTTCTTTAAAAAATTACACAATTCGCACTGAAAGGTTAATTTCTCATCGATTTTCACTGTTGAATGTGAACTTCAGAGGTGTGATCTTAATGATCCAAATGTTTTAAACACACAAACACAGTCTGTGTGTGTGAGGCCAATTGATCCACGGACCAGTAACGGTCCGCAGCCCGGTGAATTTGACAGTGACATTTACACAGCGTTCTATGTACACAAGGCTGTGTCGTCATGCAGCTTAATTGTTCAGCAACAACAAGACTGGTGGCAGTTTCACCCGCGGGCACAATGCAACAAATTGACAGTGGGACCTGAAGCGCATACGTCGAGATGGGGCTCATTTTTCAGTCATCAAAAAACACACAAAAACAACCAAATAATGCCCTACTTGCTCGTCTGTACTGGCCCAGAAGCGATACCGTCCAGTGTTTACTTGAAACCACATCTACAACATTTTTCAGGCAGAACTGAATATGCCACGAGACTCACATGCACCCACCGCAGTTCACTGACGGCGCGCAACAGAGTGCGGCATCAGCTAATGTTACTTACCGGTTGATGGCCGGGCTTCACGGAACAACGTTAAAAAAAAAAAAAAAAAAACTGTCATTTTACGGCCTTGTTGGCCCAGGCTAACGGAAGGCTAACTTGCACTTAAAAATAGACACAACATAAGCTATAAATTAATACATCTTCCGAACTTACACCACCATCTTAAAAAAGGGCGGCTGCATAGCTCAAGCTAAAGCTAGCTTAGCGTAACATAGCGTTACTCCCTGAAGTGACATGAAGAGGCAGGCGGGCGCTGCAATAAAAAAAGAAAGAAAGGAAACCAGTCTGTAATAATTCACCGTGGTGGCAGTACTGACATGTATAGCTTACCTTAAGAGAGAACGTGTTGTGGCCTCTGGTCGTTACAGCTCTCGTCTAACGTCGGATGCTCCAACCGGCTCGAACTTGTTCCAACTTGTGCGCGCATGCGCAAATGAACGATCGACGGAGTTCGCCCAATTTAACTCAAAAATCTGCTCTAAGATCAACATTTTTTGTTGAGCTGATTTAAAAGTAGTATTTAAGTCAACAATATAAAAAATTTGCTGGGCAGACATGAGTTTAAAGATTACTCATTGGGGTCAACAACTGCTAGTTGAACCGGATGCAGCGCATCATCCGCTCTGCAGAGAAGGTGATCGTCTGCAACCTGTCACCCCTCCAGGACCTTCACACCACAAGGACTCTGAAGCACACAGGCAAGATCCTGGCCGACCCTTCTCACCCTGGACACGAACTCTTTGAGCCGCTACCCTCAGGCAGGAGGCTGCGGTCCATCAGGACTGAACCTCTCGTCATAAAAACAGTTTCTTCTCCTCTGCTGTGACTCTGCTAAACTCTGCTGGTTACACAGCCCTACCTCCACCCTCTACCTGACACTTTATTAATAACACTTTCATAATAACAGTTTCATAATAACACTTTAATAATAACACTTTCATACAGCCTTAGAACCGCCCAACCTGCTCTATGGGTTACATTAACCCCTCATGTGCCTGTCATTATGTAAATAACTTACTGTGTAAATCTGAATACCCAGCTCTTATTTCGTATCCTTCTCTACTGTTTTTAGTCTCTTTTTTTTTTATCCTTTTTTTTTTTTTTTTTTTTTACTTCAGTATTGATTTTGCAGCCTTGATTATTGGCTGATTCTGATATCGATCTGATATCGGTACAGATGGTGTGAGGTTCAGCTCTTTCTGTAGGTCTTTGAGGCTGGAATAATAAACCTCAGGAGAATGTTTAACTGTATGAATCTTCTCCAGTTCTGGACCCTGTTAAAAACTTCTAATAGTGCCGTTTGTTTTAAGTCTGATGTTGACGTTTTTTGTTTACAGAAATTCATTTATAAGCTTTTTGATTCTGTGTGATTTTAATAAATCCAGTTGATTGGGTTGAAGTTAAACTGGATCCTTTTGTTTTTCCTTCAGTTAGTAAAAAGTGACGCTGATCTTTTTGATACAGATGGAGACAGACTCGCTCAGTGTTTCTCTTCAGTAACTGAACTTTGAAGCGCTGATGATGGAAATGTTGGAAACTTCGGGACAACTTCAGTCACACGGATCAAAGTGACATTTGAAGTTTTAGCCTCCCTTGATGCGTGGATGGACGCTTTCAGCCTTGCCCCGCCCCCTGTGCTCTCTGAGTACAGGAGGTAGGTGGGGGGGGGGTCTGCCTGCGTCTCAGTCAGAGCCCCCCGCAACGCTGGCTGAGGAACAATAGGTTATAAAGCGAGTGTCATCCTTTCCCCGACCCTATCTGATGGACGCATCAGGAGGCTCAGCGATGGTCCAGGTAGAAGTGATGCTGCAAACAACAAGAACAAAAACCACAGATCTACAGCGACACCATGTTCAGGGTGAAGTCTGAAGGGAGACACCCCCCCCCCCCCCCCTCTCTCTGCAGCTATCAGCTCTGACCCCTGACATGGTTTAACTCTATATCTGTCTGCTTGGTGTTCTGGGACATTTGCTGAGACTGACTGCCACTTGTCAAAACTATAACACCAGCTCTACATGCCGTCCCTGTTTATTCATACATGTGTTATTTAACACAGATCGTAGTTTAATGGTGTCAACATTAACGTCAACATTTATTGTTTTCTAGAAAGCCACACAGAACCAAATATTAATAACCCTCTCTGGGATGTTCACAGAAAACAGTCAGGAAATAAATCATATCACTATTTCTGAAATAAAGTCACTCTGATAGGGGCACAGACAGACCGCAGAAGGCTGGAACAGAATGTCATGTTCTATGTAGGGCTGGTTATCCATCAAAAAATGTTTGATTCCTGTACCGATACCTTCACTCCGATACCGGTTCCTGGACAATACGTTTTTTGAATGTTTATATCAGTTCCAACAAAAAGAAACTTTCATTACATGTTATGGTTCAAATCTTGAGTTTTATTTTTCATCTACATTTAATTTTCTACTCTGAGCAGTTTTTCTGCATAAAAAAAATAAACAAAACAAATATTTGTTTAAACAAATGTTTGTTTAAAGTGACAGGTCAGTTTATACTGAGTACACTGTAAATGTGTCTCCTTCTGTTGATTCTTGTTTTCTTACGTTAGACTTAAAAACCCTCCTCTTTTAATGGGTTTTTTTGACCAGATGAAGTGACCTAAAATAGACAAACATTAGCCTGATTCATTTCAGTCGTCTGCTCTGGCTGCCACGAACTCCACAAATACAGACAGCACGTCACGTGTCCCATGGGACACAGACTTCCCTGATCACTGCTACACCACAATAAAGCCTGGTTATCACTATGTGCAGCTTTGGGACTCTCAGATCTCTGTCTGATCCACCTCATTAGAGACCTACAGGCAGACATGAAAATCTGCAAAGCCTGCAGTGAAGACAGTGAAGAAGTGGACGGAGGAGTCAAAGCAGGAGCTACAGGACTGTTTGTCTGCACAGATTGGAGCGTCTATGAAGCTGCAGCCTCAGACATTCACAGACTTTGTGACACTGTGACATCATACATCAGTTTCTGTGAGGACCTGTGAGTGTAGACCAGGCCAAGGAGGAGGCCTACAGAAGTGGGGACAGGCTCCTGTACACGCAGGCCAGAAACACGCTGACAAAGGAGATCAGAGCAGCAAAGAGGAGCTACTCTGAAAGGATGAAGAAACTATTCTCAGCCAACGACCCTGCGTCAGTGTGGAGTGGTCGTCAACGAGCCACCAACAAGAGGAGACCAGCCCCCACCCTGTGGAGAGCCCCTGACTGGCTGAGGAGCTGAACCGGTTTTACACCAGCTTTGGAAGAGACCCCTGATCTTTCACACCCCTCACCCACCCCATCAACAATGGACTACCTGCCTCCCTCGTTACCCCCCCCCCCCTACTACCCCACCTGCACTAAAGATCTGTGAAGTGGACGTGTGCCAGCAGTTCCAGAGACAACAGAACAAGAAGGACTCCAGGACCTGATGGTGTCTCCCCCTCATGTCTGAGAACCTGTCTGGCCCCCATCTTCACACAGATCTTTAACAGATCGCTGGAGCTGTGTGAAGTCCCCTCCTGCTTCAAACACTCCACCATCATCCCAGTCCCAAAGAAAGCCTCCATAACAGGACTTAATGACTACAGGCCCGTCACCCTGACACCTGTCGTCATGAAGTCTTTTGAGCGGCTGGTGTTGAACCACCTGAAGGACATCACAGGACCTGCTGGACCCCCTGCAGTTTGCCTACTGGGCAAACAGAGCAGTTGAGGATGCAGTCAACATGGGACTGCACTACATCCTGAAGCACCTGGACTCTGCAGGGACTTATGTGAGGATCCTGTTTGTAGACTTCAGCTCAGCGTTCAACACCATCATCCCTGAGATCCTCCATCAGAAGCTCTCCCACCTCTCTGTGCCAGCTCCCACCTGTCAGTGGATCTCCAGCTTCCTGACAGGCAGGACCCAGCAGGTGAGACTGGGGAGCATCACATCCAGCTCACTGACAACTAACAACACCAGTGCGCCCCCCCTCGCTCTTCTCCCTCTACACAAATGACTGCACCTCAGTGGACCCCTCTGTCAAACTCCTGAAGTTTGTGGACGACACCACCATCACTGGCCTCATCCAGGATGGTGACGAGACCGCAAACAGACAGGAGGTGGATCAGCTGGTCCTCTGGTGCAGTCAGAACAACCTGGAGCTGAACCCGCTCAAGACAGTGGAGATGACAGTGGACTTCAGGAGAACCCCCCCCCCCACACACACACACACACACACACCACCACCGTTCTTCCCAACACCATGTTTACTGTGGACCTGGGATCCACCATCTCCTGGAATCAGAGGTGGACTGCCCACATGTACCTGCTGAAGCAGGGACAGGGAGGAGCCAGCTCCATCAGGTAGGTACAGATCAGTGAGATTTGAACTCTAAGCTTCTGTTATGATGGACCCAAACACAGAACAGAAAACAAAAAGGATTCAAACAAAACTTCAACCAAAGAATTCTCATTCTGTAAATCCAAAAGGTAAATCCAGGGTTGCAGGTGATGAGCTGGTAGCCTGAGGTTGGAGAGGGCAGGGAGTGAGTCCTGAGAGCCAGGGAGTGAAAGTCCAGAGATGAGTTTCCAGTTGCAGGGAGGAGGTGGGACTGGTGTTGGAGTTTGAGTCCAGGAAGCTGAAGGCACAGGGAAAAGGGGAATTAGAATGCTGGTTTGGACAAATATCAAACAGAGAGGAGAGCTAGAAGCTACTGACTGTCTTAGAAGAGAGAGAGAGAGAGAGAGAGAGAGAGAGAGAGAGAGAGAGAGAGAGAGAGAGAGAGAGAGACTCCTGCAATCACACAAGGAGGGAGGGGAGAGAGAGAAACACTCCTGCTAAGGAGCAGAAGTGGGCGTGACAAAGTCCAGGTATATTTACACGGGACACACGCTCTCAATCAATTTACACTCTGACACACACACACACACACACACGCGCACACACTCAGACACAGGTTCTGCAGCCGTCCGATGGAAGCCGTTTCAGACTTTGAGCAGAGTGAGTATTTTGCCAGTAATTAATTACAGCATCATTGCATGCACATCAGCTGGAACAGAGAGATAACAGAGACTGTCTGTCTGTGTGTGTGTGTCTCAGCACAAGGACCAGCATCAGCTGGAGAGGAGGAGGGAGGGCCAGCAGCCCCTGCGGCCCCGGGAGCCGCAGCCGTGATGAGTGGCGCTCAGGTAAAAACGGAGAACTTGAAGCTGCACATTAAAAGTTGATTGGAGCTTTTCTCTGAGTGGGGGACGTTAATTTTAACGTCATTATGATGTGATGTGGTTGTTGCAGCTGCTGCCTGCAGGCTGGAGAGCCACTCTACCTGAGGAGGACCAGGACTGGCTGGGCCGGGCGCTGTTCACCAGAGGCCCGAGCGGACGGTCAGTCCTGACGAGCGAGCTTCGCCTCTGGTGGCATCCCCCGCAGGAGAGGCCACTGTCCACCCAGCCCCCCACGTCCCACCACGCCTACTTCCAAAGTCGGTTCTTCCTGTGGGCCCCCTACAAGATGTGGGCATACAAGCTAGTGTGTCCCAACTGTAGGCACAGGCTGACCGGCGCCGGTCTGTACAAGACCGTGAGGAGGGTACTGGACGTGAACTGCTGGTACTCTATGGGCACGGAGTACCTGGAGTGCAGTTCATGTCACAGAAAGTACGCGGCGTGGGCCCAGGACATCGTGGGGCAGTTGGCCATGGCCCACAGTCAGAAGTTCCCTGCCATCCTCACCTACAAGTAAGCAGCACGTGCGCAGTCTGCCTCTTTTCTCTCACCTGGCGTATCTAGGACATTTTTACTGGGGTGGCCAGAATGGGACACAAACTTAAACTGGGGTGGCCATGGTATCACGGAATAATACTCTCTCTCTCTCTCTCTCTCTCTCTCTCTCTCTCTCTCTCTCTCAAACACACACACACACACACACACACACACACACACACACACACATATATATATATCCATCAGTTAGCTATCACCATTGATTGACAGCGTTTCTCTTGTTTCTTGTATTGACGAACTTGGCCAACTACCTATCAGATCTGGGGTGGCAACAGGGGTGGCCAATGAGATTTCAGGGGTGGCACAGGCCACCCCAGGCCACTCCCTAAAATCGCCACTACGCTCACCTTTGTATTTTTAGCACCTGTGCCTGATGCTTTGTTGTTCTTCACTATCAGGCTCGCCTGTGATAAGAGGGTTGTGGGGTTGATGAGGGAGCGCACGCTGGGCAACGGAGCCTCCCGCCTCCGTGCCACTCTGGTGGAGCAGCACACCACGGAGTGGATGAACCGCTGCCTCAGCTTCCTGTCGGTCCACAGGAAGCTGCGCGTGCCCGGCATGGATGTGGTGCGGGACGTGTCCGTGCCTCCTCTGCACCCAATCCCCAGCAGAAACTGGCTGCTGTCAGTGTATGTGAGGGAGGCCGCCACACGGGTGGAGGAGACACGGGCCAGGATCACGTCCATCCATGGGGCCTTCCTGAAGATGGACTCCACCAAGAAGGTAAGTTTAGATTTTGAAAAAAGGCATAACAGATATGAGAGCGTGTGCCAAGAACCTCTGCATCTGTCTCTTTTTCTTACTCTCTCTCTCTCTCTCTCTCTCTTTCTTTCTCTCACTCACGCACACCTTCTCCCCTCTCTCTCTGTCCCTCCCTCCCTCACTTCTTCAGGTGACGAAGAAGCTCGCGGGGGAGGCTGCTGATACCGCTGCCTGGGTCACCAACGTGGGCAACGAGCACGGGCAGGTGCTGATGTCAGTCCTCACTGACTCAGAGGGTGAGGGGCTCCTGCCCATGGCGGCTGGCCTGGTGCGGCGGTACAGGGAAGCTGGGGTGGACCCTCCTCTGATCATGTACGTGGACCGGGACTGCTGCTCCCATGTTGGGCAGTGCAAGGTAGGGCTCCGGGCAACTCTGCACCTCAGAATCTGCCTCAGCTCACAGACAGCCCCTGACAGCGGCCCGTGTCTCCTTTTTTTTCCTCAGGTCTCAGCCATGTTCGCCGAGTGGGACCGACTGGTGGTGCGCCTGGACGTGTGGCACCTAATGCGGCGCTTTGCACGGGGTGTCACAACTGACAGCCACCCCCTGTACAAGGCGTTCATGGCTCGGCTGAGCTTTGCCATCTTCGAGTGGGACAGGGGGGATGTGGAGCGCCTACAGGAGGCACAGATGGCAGTGGAGGGGAGGGTCACGCCTGTCTCCCCGAGGGCCCAGGAGCTTGCCCGTCACTGCCGCCGCCGTACCAGGGGTGCTCAGGAAACTGAGCGCCTCATCCAGGAGGTGCTGGACTCCTTCTGGGAGGCCACTGACACCCTGGGCGTTCCTCTCATCAACCAGGAGAGGATGCAGGAGATTTGGAGCACCCAGCGCCGCCATATCCCCTGCATCCAGGACCCACCCGGGGTGCACCTCTACACCAGGACGGGCCAGGTGACCAGAGGGGGAGTGGTCCTTCCTATCTTCCGCTGCGCCAGAGGCTCCACATCCTTGGCATCGTTTCACCTCCACCTGTCCCGCTTCATCCCGGGTGAGTGTAAAGTTCAAAGCATGGCGGCATGTGTGCCCGCATCTGCAGCAACATTTCTCTCACCCCCCCCCCCCCCCCCTCTGTCTCTCTGCTGCCACAGGCACGTGTGCCAGTGCCCTCCACTTCCAGGTGTACCTGCTGGAGGGCCTGGTCAGGTGGAACGAAAACCGGGCGAGGGCTGCAGTGCAGGACGCAGAGCGGGTCTCCACGCGCTGCTATGATGCTCGCCTGGTTGAGGCCCTCAACCAGCTCAGCCAGGAGCTCATGGGGCTGAACCTGGTTGAGAACTACACCCGGCCACGGGAGTACACAGGTGAGGTTTGGGCAAGTTTATGGTGTTAGCTCAGACGGGCTCTTTCTTCTTTCTCTGAGCTACGAGTTGTAAACTTGTTTTTCTTTCTGTATACTTGCTCACCAGGAGAACTCATCGGGGTGGAGTACCTCTACTCCCAGACCGGCGCCCCGCTGCAGGCCCTGCTTGATCCAGACGCTCCAGGCGAGGAGGTGGAGGAGCAGCAGGGGGATGACGAGGGGTTCGAGGAGGTTGAGGAGGAGGAGGAGGTGGAGGAGGTGGAGGAGGGAGACATGAGGTTTGTTGGGGACCTTAACAGGCTCCTCCAGGGACGACAGTCTCTGCCTCGGCCTGCTGCTCCTGCTGTTCCTGTTGCTGTTCCTGCTGCTGTTCCTGCTGCTGCTGTTCCTGCTGCTATTCCTGCTCCTGCTGTTCCTGCTGCTGTTCCTGCTCCTGTTATTCCTGCTCCTGCTATTCCTGCTCCTGCTGTTCCTGCTGCTGTTCCTGCTCCTGTTATTCCTGCTCCTGCTATTCCTGCTCCTGCTGTTCCTGTTGCTGTTCCTGCTGCTGTTCATGCTGCTGCTATTCCTGCTCCTGCTGTTCCTGCTCCTGCTGTTCCTACTGCTGTTCCTGCTCCTGCTGTTCCTGCTCCTGCTGTTCTTGCTCCTGCTGTTCCTGCTCCTGCTGTTCTTGCTCCTGCTGTTCCTGCTGCTGTTCCTGCTGCTGTTCCTGCTGCTCCTGCTGTTCCTGCTGCTCCTGCTGTTCCTGCTGCTGCTGCTGTTCCTGCTCTTGCTGTTCTTGCTCCTGCTGTTCCTGCTGCTGTTCCTGCTGCTGTTCCTGCTTTTGCTGTTCCTGCTGCTGCTGCTGTTCCTGCTGCTGCTGCTGTTCCTGCTCCTGCTGTTCTTGCTCCTGCTGTTCCTGCTGCTCCTGCTGTTCCTGCTCCTGCTGTTCTTGCTCCTGCTGTTCCTGCTGCTGTTCCTGCTTTTGCTGTTCCTGCTGCTGCTGCTGTTCCTGCTGCTGCTGCTGTTCCTGCTCCTGCTGTTCTTGCTCCTGCTGTTCCTGCTGCTGTTCCTGCTGCTGTTCCTGCTGCTGTTCCTGCTGCTCCTGCTGTTCCTGCTGCTGCTGCTGTTCCTGCTCCTGCTGTTCCTGCTCCTGCTGTTCCTACTGCTGTTCCTGCTGCTGTTCCTGCTCCTGCTGTTCCTGCTCCTGCTGTTCCTACTGCTGTTCCTGCTCCTGCTGTTCCTACTGCTGTTCCTGCTCCTGCTGCTGTTCTTGCTCCTGCTGTTCCTGCTGCTGTTCCTGCTCCTGCTGCTGTTCTTGCTCCTGCTGTTCCTGTTGCTGTTCCTGCTGCTGTTCCTGCTCTTGCTGTTCCTGCTGCTGTTCCTGCTGCTGTTCCTGCTGCTGTTCCTGCTCCTGCTGTTCCTACTGCTGTTCCTGCTCCTGCTGTTCCTGCTGCTGTTCCTGCTCCTGCTGTTCCTGCTGCTGTTCCTGCTCCTGCTGTTCCTGCTGCTGTTCTTGCTCCTGCTGTTCCTGCTGCTGTTCCTGTTGCTGCTGTTTCTGCTGCTGTTCCTGCTGCTCCTGCTGCTCCTGCTGTTCCTGCTGCTCCTGCTGTTCCTGCTCCTGCTGTTCCTGCTCCTGCTGTTCCTGCTCCTGCTGTTCTTGCTCCTGCTGTTCCTGCTGCTGTTCCTGCTGCTGCTGCTGTTCCTGCTGCTCCTGCTGCTCCCCTTCCTGCTGCTGCTGCTGCAAACCAAGAGGACGAGGTGAGCCATCTAAAAATCTGTGGAGGTCTTAAATCTTCTCCAGAGACAGTTTTTGTGCAGGTGTGACTTACCCGTCTTTCCTCTGTGTGTTGCAGGAGGTGCTGGGCCCAGATGGCCACGGAGGGTACCAGCACGTTGTCCGTCTGGCCAGGGCCCTGGTGGCGCTGCGCCTGGAGGGCTTCACCACACAGAGGCAGGTGAGGGAGATAGTCGCCTTGTGGCAGAAGCTGTCCGACAGAGACAAGGCGGTTGTCTCCTTCCCAGGTGATGACACTGTTAAACGGTTCTTGTGGGTAACAGCCATCGCTGGGTTCTCTGTGCATTTTTTTGTTTTGGTGAGGAAGCACCAGCTGAGTCTCTCTCCTCTCCACACAGCTCCATCCGCAGACAGGGCACCAGAGCGGCACAGACTCCAAAGGCCAGCAGGGTCATGGAGGCCATCGTCCTGGAGCTGTGCCGCATCCATACACCAGTGCCCCCCAAGGCTGTGTCCTCTCCCCGCTGCTTTTCTCGCTGTACACCAACAGCTGCACTTCCAGTCACTGGTTCATCAAACTCCTGAAGTTTGTGGATGACATCACCCTCATCGGACTCATCTCTGATGGGGACGAGTCCTCCTACAGACTGGAGGTGGACCATCTGGTGAGGTGGTGCAGCAGGAACAACCTGGAGCTCAACGCCCAGAAGACAGTGGAGACGGTGGTGGACTTCATGAGGAACACAGCGCCCCCTGCACTGTAAAAAAGAAAAAGTTGAGCAAACTTAAAACTTAAAAATCTCCTGCAACATGTTGCCTTGAAATTTTCTCAACTTTTGTCAGCTGTTGTTGACTTAACCAGGCTTTTTAAGTTTTGCCAACCTAAATCTTTTTGTTCACCTCATGAGGATAATACTGTAAGACTAACAAAGAATTTCTTGTTTGAATGCAATATGTTTCTACCTTAACCAAACAGATTTTTATGTTGAATCGATAAACTATTTTTCCAATCCACGGCATTCATTTCTACCTTTTTATTTAACTGAAATTTTCTTGTTTTATAAATCATTAAATGGCCTGTATTTTTTAATTCACCTAACTCAAATCTTTTTGAATAAACATCCATTTTAACTTATATTTTATTATAAAACTGCTCAACAGATGTATAATTAATAATACACAATAAAGCTGAATGTTTTTTTTTATTTCAGAATAACATTTAACATGACAACTTAAGTTATATTGATCAACACTTCTCAATTGAAAATCATTAACTTCAGTATTGCAATTTGGCCCCGACTTACCAAACAAAACCGACAGAAATGATCAACATTAAAACTTTCAGAAAACCTGTGAGACCATGTGCACCAAGATCATCAGCACGTACACGATACACAGTGCTTCTAACAAACTGGCCCAGAGCTTCAATAAAAAGTCCCTCTTGTTCAAAACACTTCAGATTTTTAAGCAATGGCTCAAAAAGATTTTCATTCAGAACCCAGCTGGTAAATTTAGAACCACCCAATATACTGCAGTGATCTCATGAAGTTTTCTAGACGTGCCCAATGGGTTGCACACTTTGACATCATCAATATATAATCCCAGACTGATACATGTGTTTGTTCTGCCAGTAGCTTATTGTCCTTATAATACTTGCCGTCTCGAAAAGATTTAAAGTGCCCAGATAAAGCTTCTTGATTAAATACAACTTTATCAAAAAAATCTGTGCACCAAGTAAAGTTTCAAGTACCTTACTGACAGATATATATATATATATATATATATATATATATATATATATATATATATATATATATATATATATACAAAGGAGTTTTTTCTTGCAAAACACAATCATTTACTTCAATGTGATGTTTTGAACGGATCTCTTTGACACTGTTCAAGGTTTGAATGTTAGATCAAGACAGCAGGTTTCGCAAATTTTAATCTTTTGTGTTGCACTTCCAGAAACACGCAACACTGTTTGCACAGACAAAAAGAGAGAGGCAAATGTGTGCTCAAGTGTCTCACTATCTACATCCTCTGAAATATCTTCAACCTCATTTAATCTCACAATTCCATGAGCTGATGTTCCTGCTTCACTATCACATTGTTCACCTTCAACAATATCTTCTTCAGTAACGCTTGTTTGTATTGTTTGAAAATCCTTAAGCGTACAATTTTGGTCTAAGATGGTTCCAAAAAGTTGTTTCATTGCAATTTTCTTTAAAAAATTACACAATTCGCACTGAAAGGTTAATTTCTCATCGATTTTCACTGTTGAATGTGAACTTCAGAGGTGTGATCTTAATGATCCAAATGTTTTAAACACACAAACACAGTCTGTGTGTGTGAGGCCAATTGATCCACGGACCAGTAACGGTCCGCAGCCCGGTGAATTTGACAGTGACATTTACACAGCATTCTATGTACACAAGGCTGTGTCGTCATGCAGCTTAATTGTTCAGCAACAACAAGACTGGTGGCAGTTTCACCCGCGGGCACAATGCAACAAATTGACAGTGGGACCTGAAGCGCATACGTCGAGATGGGGCTCACTTTTCAGTCATCCAAAAACACACAAAAACAACCAAATAATGCCCTACTTGCTCGTCTGTACTGGCCCAGAAGCGATACCGTCCAGAGTTTACTTGAAACCACATCTACAACATTTTTCAGGCAGAACTGAATATGCCACGAGACTCACATGCACCCACCGCAGTTCACTGACGGCGCGCAACAGAGTGCGGCATCAGCTAATGTTACTTACCGGTTGATGGCCGGGCTTCACGGAACAACGTTAAAAAAAAAAAAAAAAAAAACTGTCATTTTACGGCCTTGTTGGCCCAGGCTAACGGAAGGCTAACTTGCACTTAAAAAAAAGACACAACATAAGCTATAAATTAATACATCTTCCGAACTTACACCACCATCTTAGAAAAGGGCGGCTGCATAGCTCAAGCTAAAGCTAGCTTAGCGTAACATAGCGTTACTCCCTGAAGTGACATGAAGAGGCAGGCGGGCGCTACAATAAAAAAAGAAAGAAAGGAAACCAGTCTGTAATAATTCACCGTGGTGGCAGTACTAACATGTATAGCTTACCTTAAGAGAGAACGTACTGTGGACTCTGGTCGTTACAGCTCTCCTCTAACGTCGAATGCTCCAACCGGTTCGAACTTGTTCCGACTTGTGCGCGCATGCGCAAATGAACGATCGACGGAGTTCGCCCAATTTAACTCAAAAATCTGCTCTAAGATCAACATTTTTTGTTGAGCTGATTTAAAATAGTAGTTAAATCACAATATAAAAAAATTTGCTGGGCAGACAAGAGTTTATAGATTACTCATTGGGGTCAACAACTGCTAGTTGAACCGTCTGCAGCGCATCATCCGCTCTGCAGAGAAGGTGATCGTCTGCAACCTGTCACCCCTCCAGGACCTTCACACCACAAGGACTCTGAAGCACACAGGCAAGATCCTGGCCGACCCCTCTCACCCTGGACACGAACTCTTTGAGCCGCTACCCTCAGGCAGGAGGCTGCGGTCCATCAGGACTGAACCTCTCGTCATAAAAACAGTTTCTTCCCCTCTGCTGTGACTCTGCTGGTTACCCAGCCCTACCTCCACCCTCTACCTGACACTTTATTAATAACACTTTCATAATAACACTTTAATAATAACACTTTCATACAGCCTTAGAACCGCCCAACCTGCTCTATGGGTTACATTAACCCCTCATGTGCCTGTCATTATGTAAATAACTTACTGTGTAAATCTGAATACCCAGCTCTTATTTCGTATCCTTCTCTACTGTTTTTAGTCTCTTTTTTTTTATCCTTTTTTTTTTTTTTTTTACTTCAGTATTGATTTTGCAGCCTTGATTATTGGCTTATTCTGAAATCGATCTGATATCGGTACAGATGGTGTGAGGTTCAGCTCTTTCTGTAGGTCTTTGAGGCTGGAATAATAAACCTCAGGAGAATGTTTAACTGTATGAAACTTCTCCAGTTCTGGACCCTGTTAAAAACTTCTAATAGTGCCGTTTGTTTTAAGTCTGATGTTGACGCTTTTTGTTTACAGAAATTCATTTAGAAGCTTTTTGATTCTGTGTGATTTTAATAAATCCAGTTGATTGGGTTGAAGTTAAACTGGATCCTTTTGTTTGTCCTTCAGTTAGTAAAAAGTGACGCTGATCTTTTTGATACAGATGGAGACAGACTCGCTCAGTGTTTCTCTTCAGTAACTGAACTTTGAAGCGCTGATGATGGAAATGTTGGAAACTTCGGGACAACTTCAGTCACACAGATCAAAGTGACATTTGAAGTTTAAGCCTCCCTTGATGCGTGGATGGACGCTTTCAGCCTTGCCCCGCCCCCTGTGCTCTCTGAGTACAGGAGGTGGGGGGGGGGTCTGCCTGCGTCTCAGTCCGAGCCCCCCGCAGAGCTGGCTGAGGAACAATAGGTTATAAAGCGAGTGTCATCCTTTCCCCGACCCTATCTGATGGACGCATCAGGAGGCTCAGCGATGGTCCAGGAAGAAGTGATGCTGCAAACAACAAGAACAAAAACCACAGATCTACAGCGACACCATGTTCAGGGTGAAGTCTGAAGGGAGACACCCCCCCCCCCCCCCCCCTCTCTCTGCAGCTATCAGCTCTGACCCCTGACATGGTTTAACTCTATATCTGTCTGCTTGGTGTTCTGGGACATTTGCTGAGACTGACTGCCACTTGTCAAAACTATAACACCAGCTCTACATGCCGTCCCTGTTTATTCATACATGTGTTATTTAACACAGATCGTAGTTTAATGGTGTCAACATTAACGTCAACATTTATTGTTTTCTAGAAAGCCACACAGAACCAAATATTAATAACCCTCTCTGGGATGTTCACAGAAAACAGTCAGGAAATAAATCATATCACTATTTCTGAAATAAAGTCACTCTGATAGGGGCACAGACAGACCGCAGAAGGGTGGAACAGAATGTCATGTTCTATGTAGGGCTGGTTATCCATCAAAAAATGTTTGATTCCTGTACCGATACCTTCACTCCGATACCGGTTCCTGGACAATACGTTTTTTGAATGTTTATATCAGTTCCAACAAAAAGAAACTTTCATTACATGTTATGGTTCAAATCTTGAGTTTTATTTTTCATCTACATTTAATTTTCTACTCTGATCAGTTTTTCTGCATAAAAAAAATAAACAAAACAAATATTTGTTTAAACAAATGTTTGTTTAAAGTGACAGGTCAGTTTATACTGAGTACACTGTAAATGTGTCTCCTTCTGTTGATTCTTGTTTTCTTACGTTAGACTAAAAAACCCTCCTCTTTTAATGGGCTTTTGACCAGATGAAGTGACCTAAAATAGACAAACATTAGCCTGATTCATTTCAGTCGTCTGCTCTGGCTGCCACGAACTCCACAAATACAGGCAGCACGTCACGTGTCCCATGGGACACAGACTTCCCTGATCACTGCTACACCACAATAAAGCCTGGTTATCACTCTGTGCAGCTTTGGGACTCTCAGATCTCTGTCTGATCCACCTCATTAGAGACCTACAGGCAGACATGAAAATCTGCAAAGCCTGCAGTGAAGACAGTGAAGAAGTGGACGGAGGAGTCAAAGCAGGAGCTACAGGACTGTTTGTCTGCACAGATTGGAGCGTCTATGAAGCTGCAGCCTCAGACATTCACAGACTTTGTGACACTGAGACATCATACATCAGTTTCTGTGAGGACCTGTGAGTGTAGACCAGGCCAAGGAGGAGGCCTACAGAAGTGGGGACAGGCTCCTGTACACGCAGGCCAGAAACACGCTGACAAAGGAGATCAGAGCAGCAAAGAGGAGCTACTCTGAAAGGATGAAGAAACTATTCTCAGCCAACGACCCTGCGTCAGTGTGGAGTGGTCGTCAACGAGCCACCAACAAGAGGAGACCAGCCCCCCACCCTGTGGAGAGCCCCCGACTGGCTGAGGAGCTGAACCGGTTTTACACCAGGTTTGGAAGAGACCCCTGATCTTTCACACCCCTCACCCACCCCATCAACAATGGACTACCTGCCTCCCTCGTTACCCCCCCCCCCCCCCCCCCCCCCCCCCTACTACCCCACCTGCACTGAAGATCTGTGAAGTGGACGTGTGCCAGCAGTTCCAGAGACAACAGAACAAGAAGGACTCCAGGACCTGATGGTGTCTCTCCCTCATGTCTGAGAACCTGTCTGGCCCCCATCTTCACACAGATCTTTAACAGATCGCTGGAGCTGTGTGAAGTCCCCTCCTGCTTCAAACACTCCACCATCATCCAGTCCCAAAGAAAGCCTCCATAACAGGACTTAATGACTACAGGCCCGTCACCCTGACACCTGTCGTCATGAAGTCTTTTGAGCGGCTGGTGTTGAACCACCTGAAGGACATCACAGGACCTGCTGGACCCCCTGCAGTTTGCCTACTGGGCAAACAGAGCAGTTGAGGATGCAGTCAACATGGGACTGCACTACATCCTGAAGCACCTGGACTCTGCAGGGACTTATGTGAGGATCCTGTTTGTGGACTTCAGCTCAGCGTTCAACACCATCATCCCTGAGATCCTCCATCAGAAGCTCTCCCACCTCTCTGTGCCAGCTCCCACCTGTCAGTGGATCTCCAGCTTCCTGACAGGCAGGACCCAGCAGGTGAGACTGGGGAGCATCACATCCAGCTCACTGACAACTAACAACACCAGTGCCGCCCCCCCCCCCGCTCTTCTCCCTCTACACAAATGACTGCACCTCAGGGGGCCCCTCTGTCAAACTCCTGAAGTTTGTGGACGACACCACCATCACTGGCCTCATCCAGGCTGGTGACGAGACCGCAAACAGACAGGAGGTGGATCAGCTGGTCCTCTGGTGCAGTCAGAACAACCTGGAGCTGAACCCGCTCAAGACAGTGGAGATGACAGTGGACTTCAGGAGACCCCCCCCCCCCACACACACACACACACACACCACCACCGTTCTTCCCAACACCATGTTTACTGTGGACCTGGGATCCACCATCTCCTGGAATCTGAAGTGGACTGCCCACATGTATCTGCTGAAGCAGGGACAGGGAGGAGCCAGCTCCATCAGGTAGGTACAGATCAGTGAGATTTGAACTCTAAGCTTCTGTTATGATGGATCCAAACACAGAACAGAAAACAAAACTTCAGAGAATTCAGTCTGTAAATCCAAAAGGTAAATCCAGGGTGAGTCTTCAGGGTTAGAGTCCTGAGAGCCAGGGAGTGAAAGTCCAGAGATGAGTTTCCAGTTGCAGGGAGGAGGTGGGACTGGTGTTGGAGTTTGAGTCCAGGAAGCTGAAGGCACAGGGAAAAGGGGAATTAGAATGCTGGTTTGGACAAATATCAAACAGAGAGGAGAGCTAGAAGCTACTGACTGTCTTAGAAGAGAGAGAGAGAGAGAGAGAGAGAGAGAGAGAGAGAGAGAGAGAGAGAGAGAGAGAGAGAGAGAGAGAGACTCCTGCAATCACACAAGGAGGGAGGGGAGAGAGAGAAACACTCCTGCTAAGGAGCAGAAGTGGGCGTGACAAAGTCCAGGTATATTTACACGGGACACACGCTCTCAATCAATTTACACTCTGACACACACACACACACGCGCGCGAACACACACACACACACACAGGTTCTGCAGCCGTCCGATGGAAGCCGTTTCAGACTTTGAGCAGAGTGAGTATTTTGCCAGTAATTAATTACAGCATCACTGCATGCACATCAGCTGGAACAGAGAGACAACAGAGACTGTCTGTCTGTGTGTGTGTGTGTGTGTGTGTGTGTGTGTGTGTGTGTGTGTGTGTGTATCTCAGCACAAGGACCAGCATCAGCTGGAGAGGAGGAGGGAGGGCCAGCAGCCCCTGCGGCCCCGGAAGCCGCAGCCGTGATGAGTGGCGCTCAGGTAAAAACGGAGAACTTGAAGCTGCACATTAAAAGTTGATTGGAGCTTTTCTCTGAGTGAAGGACGTTAATTTTAACGTCATTATGATGTGATGTGGTTGTTGCAGCTGCTGCCTGCAGGCTGGAGAGCCACTCTACCTGAGGAGGACCAGGACTGGCTGGGCCGGGCGCTGTTCACCAGAGGCCCGAGCGGACGGTCAGTCCTGACGAGCGAGCTTCGCCTCTGGTGGCATCCCCCGCAGGAGAGGCCACTGTCCACCCAGCCCCCCACGTCCCACCACGCCTACTTCCAAAGTCGGTTCTTCCTGTGGGCCCCCTACAAGATGTGGGCATACAAGCTAGTGTGTCCCAACTGTAGGCACAGGCTGACCGGCGCCGGTCTGTACAAGACCGTGAGGAGGGTACTGGACGTGAACTGCTGGTACTCTATGGGCACGGAGTACCTGGAGTGCAGTTCATGTCACAGAAAGTACGCGGCGTGGGCCCAGGACATCGTGGGGCAGTTGGCCATGGCCCACAGTCAGAAGTTCCCTGCCATCCTCACCTACAAGTAAGCAGCACGTGCGCAGTCTGCCTCTTTTCTCTCACCTGGCGTATCTAGGACATTTTTACTGGGGTGGCCAGAATGGGACACAAACTTAAACTGGGGTGGCCATGGTATCACGGAATAATACTCTCTCTCTCTCTCTCTCTCTCTCAAACACACACACACACACACACACACACACACATATATATATATCCATCAGTTAGCTATCACCATTGATTGACAGCGTTTCTCTTGTTTCTTGTATTGACGAACTTGGCCAACTACCTATCAGGTCTGGGGTGGCAACAGGGGTGGCCAATGAGATTTCAGGGGTGGCACAGGCCACCCCAGGCCACTCCCTAAAATCGCCACTACGCTCACCTTTGTATTTTTAGCACCTGTGCCTGATGCTTTGTTGTTCTTCACTATCAGGCTCGCCTGTGATAAGAGGGTTGTGGGGTTGATGAGGGAGCGCACGCTGGGCAACGGAGCCTCCCGCCTCCGTGCCACTCTGGTGGAGCAGCACACCACGGAGTGGATGAACCGCTGCCTCAGCTTCCTGTCGGTCCACAGGAAGCTGCGCGTGCCCGGCATGGATGTGGTGCGGGACGTGTCCGTGCCTCCTCTGCACCCAATCCCCAGCAGAAACTGGCTGCTGTCAGTGTATGTGAGGGAGGCCGCCACACGGGTGGAGGAGACACGGGCCAGGATCACGTCCATCCATGGGGCCTTCCTGAAGATGGACTCCACCAAGAAGGTAAGTTTAGATTTTAAAAAAAGGCATAACAGATATGAGAGCGTGAGTCAAGAACCTCTGCATCCGTCTCTTTTTCTTACTCTCTCTTTCTTTCTCTCACGCACACCCTTTCTCTCTCCCTCCCTCACTTCTTCACTTCTTCAGGTGACGAAGAAGCTCGCGGGGGAGGCTGCTGATACCGCTGCCTGGGTCACCAACGTGGGCAACGAGCACGGGCAGGTGCTGATGTCAGTCCTCACTGACTCAGAGGGTGAGGGGCTCCTGCCCATGGCGGCTGGCCTGGTGCGGCGGTACAGGGAAGCCGGGGTGGACCCTCCTCTGGTCATGTACGTGGACCGGGACTGCTGCTCCCAGGTTGGGCAGTGCAAGGTAGGGCTCCGGGCAACTCTGCACCTCAGAATCTGCCTCAGCTCACAGACAGCCCCTGACAGCGGCCCGTGTCTCCTTTTTTTTTATCTCAGGTCTCAGCCATGTTCGCCGAGTGGGACCGACTGGTGGTGCGCCTGGACGTGTGGCACCTCATGCGGCGCTTTGCACGGGGTGTCACAACTGACAGCCACCCCCTGTACAAGGCGTTCATGGCTCGGCTGAGCTTTGCCATCTTCGAGTGGGACAGGGGGGACGTGGAGCGCCTACAGGAGGCACAGATGGCAGTGGAGGGGAGGGTCACGCCTGTCTCCCCGAGGGCCCAGGAGCTTGCCCGTCACTGCCGCCGCCGCACCAGGGGTGCTCAGGAAACTGAGCGCCTCATCCAGGAGGTGCTGGACTCCTTCTGGGAGGTCACCGACACTCTGGGGGTTCCTCTCATCAACCGGGAGAGGATGCAGGAGATTTGGAGCACCCAGTGCCGCCATATCCCCTGCATCCAGGATCCCCCCGGGGTGCACCTCTACACCAGGACGGGCCAGGTGACCAGAGGGGGAGTGGTCCTTCCTATCTTCCGCTGCGCCAGAGGCTCCACTTCCTTGGCATCATTTCACCTCCACCTGTCCCGCTTCATCCCGGGTGAGTGTAAAGTTCAAAGCATGGTGGCACGTGTGCCCGCATCTGGAGCAACATTTCTCTTACCCCCCCCCCTCCTCTGTCTCTCTGCTGTCACAGGCACGTGTGCCAGTGCCCTCCACTTCCAGGTGTACCTGCTGGAGGGCCTGGTCAGGTGGAACGAAAACCGGGCGAGGGCTGCAGTGCAGGACGCAGAGCGGGTCCCCACGCGCTGCTATGATGCTCGCCTGGTTGAGGCCCTCAACCAGCTCAGCCAGGAGCTCATGGGTCTGAACCTGGTTGAGAACTACACCCGGCCACGGGAGTACACAGGTGAGGTTTGGGCAAGTTTATGGTGTTAGCTCAGACGGGCTCTTTCTTCTTCCTCAGAGCTACGAGTTGTAAACTTGTTTTTCTTTCTGTATACTTGCTCACCAGGAGAACTCATCGGGGTGGAGTACCTCTACTCCCAGACCGGCGCCCCACTGCAGGCCCTGCTTGATCCAGACGCTCCAGGCGAGGAGGTGGAGGAGCAGCAGGGGGATGACGAGGGGTTCGAGGAGGTTGAGGAGGAGGAGGAGGAGGTGGTGGAGGGAGACATGAGGTTTGTTGGGGACCTTAACAGGCTCCTCCAGGGACCACAGTCTCTGCCTCAGCCTGCTGCTCCTGCTGCTCCTGCTGTTCCGGCTGCCGCTGCAAACCAAGAGGACGAGGTGAGCCATCTAAAAATCTGTGGAGGTCTTATATCTTCTCCAGAGACCGTTTTTGTGCAGGTGTGACTTACCCGTCTTTCCTCTGTGTGTTGCAGGAGATGCTGGGCCACGGAGGGTACCAGCACGTTGTCCGTCTGGCCAGGGCCCTGGTGGCGCTGCGCCTGGAGGGCTTCGCCACACAGAGGCAGGTGAGGGAGATAGTCACCTTGTGGCAGAAGCTGTCCGACAGAGACAAGGCGGTTGTCTCCTTCCCGGTTGTTGACGGTGTTAAACGGTACGTGTGGGTAACAGCCATCGCTGGGTTCTCTGTGCATTTCTTTGTTTTGGTGAGGAAGCACCAGCTGAGTCTCTCTCCTCTCCACAAAACTCCATCCGCAGACAGGGCACCAGAGCGGCACAGACTCCAAAGGCCAGCAGGGTCATGGAGGCCATCGTCCTGGAGCTGTGCCGCATCCATACATCAAATGTGACAATTGCTGGCGTCAGGGTCAACCGCTTGGGCGCCGTGAGGAACGATTATGAAATTATTCGTAATTGTGTCCTCAATTCAAGAGACCTCCTCGTGGCCGCCCCCATCCAGCTGTTCAAGGTGAACAAGCGGACGTTGAGCATGTGGTAAGTCCAGTCTGCTTTCACCCAGCAAACGGAAGATGATGCTGATGACAGTCAGATTGATCAGCTGATGGTTTTTCCTCAGGCACAAAGAGAGGGAAAAGGTTAAGATGGTGGAATCTGTGAGTGTAAGTGTGCCAGAGCCCAGTGCAGAGCCCAGTGCGGAGCCCAGTGCGGAGCCCAGTGCGGAGCCCAGTGCGGAGCCCAGTGTGGAGCCCAGTGCAGAGCCCAGTGCAGAGCCCAGTGCAGAGCCCAGTGCGGAGCCCAGTGCGGAGCCCAGTGCAGAGCCCAGTGCAGAGCCCAGTGCGGAGCCCAGTGCAGAGCTGACGGCGGCAGAGGTGCCCCCGTCTGCTGGAGGCCTGCAGCTGCAGCCAGTTCAGCCTGACCAGCCCCTCTCCTCCCATCTCCCTGAGGACACCTCTGGTCAGGCTGTCAGCCACCATGGGCTCCTGGCACCTCAGTTGTACACTGTCATTGCCACCAACTGTGCCGCTGCCACAACCACCACCATCACCCCCATGGCCTCCACCTCCAGGACCGGCCCATCCACCATCACCCCCGTGGCCTCCACCTCCAGGACCGGCCCATCCACCATCACCCCCGTGGCCTCCACCTCCAGAACCGGGCCGTCCACCGCGGCCTCCACCTCGGGGTCCGCTTCCACTGCCTCCACATCCACTCCTCCCTATGTTCCGAGGTCCACAGCTTGGAAAAGGAAGGTCAGGGAGGAGGAGCGTCGCCTGAACGAGGAGAGAGGTGTTCCCCAGAAAGCACCGAGAAAGACCTCAGGTGATTACAGGTGCAAACTCTGTGGTCACCCCAGGAACAAGGAGTATGGCCACAGTCGGCACAGAGGGGAACACTTCTGCTCAAAGGCAGAGGGCCGCTCTGTGGAGGAGTGGAAGGAGGAGAAGAGGCGCCAGGACCAGGAAAGGGTAAGTGACCTGAGGCTTCACAGAGGACATGTCATTCCCACCTTTTCATCCATCCATCTCTGCTAGTGTGACAAATATTCTGACGTCACTCTTCCTTCTACAGGCTGCTGCTGCTGCTGTCACCTCTGCCAGGCCTCCAGCTCTTCGCCCCCTCCTTCCCTCTGCCCCTCATGGGCAGGATCAGGCTGATAAGTGAGGCACTGGGCAGAGGGAAACTTGTAAATAGTGTAAATATTGTAAATATTGTGAATAGTGTTGAAGTTTGTTGTTTACAGAAATTTATTTATAAGCTTTTTGATTCTGTGTGATTTTAATAAATCCAGTTGATTGGGTTGAAGTTAACCTGGATCCTTTTGTTTTTCCTTTAGTTAGTTTAAACTCTCTCACACACACACACACACACACACACACACACACACATACACACACACACACACACACACACACACACACACACACATATTACAACATTTTTCAGGTTGTAATCTGTTGAATATACATTCAGTTTAATTTAAAGTCAATGTTATATTGTGACTCAGTGCTGTGGCTCCGTCCGGATCGTTCCCCTCTGAAGTTAGTGTTCAGATGGATTTTCAACAGTCAGTTATTCTGGATCTCGACAGGGGGCGACTGTGAGACCACGTTCTTAACCGTCTGTGATCAAAAATGTAACGCAGCAATTGCTCAGTTCTGCCACTCTAAATAGCTCAACAGCGCCACGCTGTGGCTCTTCGCGGTAACTACACACACCGTATATAAGCAGCCTGTGGCCTCTGAGCGGTACTTGAGGCTGCAGAGTTGCTCTAACCGTCTGAAGGTGAGCGCCAGGCTGAATTCATGTCGAAAATACAACAATACAACTCAGTAATGAAGTAATGTTACCGTAATGAATGAATAAGATGCACACACACAAAAAACTGTGAGCAGACTGCATTCCCCCAGAGTGAGGAGCGGGAGCGCAGCAGGAGGTAGATGCTACACACACCGTCTGAAGTTCGACGGCGCGAGTTCATGAAGTGACCGGAAGCTTCAGGTAGACATGAGAACACTGCTCAGTTTAAAATATATGACATCAGATGAACCAGGTGTACTTCCAGCGCCGCTGTGCTCACCTGTTTGACAGGTGAAATGAAGCTAACTCAGACAGGCTTATAGCTTATAGCTCGTGGTTTAATGATACAGGCTTTGATTTGGCCTCAGACTAAACTTTGGTTGACTGTTGGTAATTTGAGGCTCATAATAAATGACATCTGATGTGTTTTAAGCCATCAGTGGATATTAAAGTTTAAGGGTAAAACTCTTCATGTTCATTTTGTTGGATGAAGTGAGTTTAAAGGAAGTTTTAAAGATGCTGTGGTGTGTTTTCGATAGCGCGCGGTCTGTACAGGTGTGAAGGTATCAGATGAGTGATTTTAGTGACATTGTTTCAGCTTCTGTGAAAAATACATCAATTCGTGATTCTTTGAGTCCTTTGGGGTGTTTCCTCTGCTCTCTCTCTCTCTCTCTCTGCTTGTTGCTCCTCTCTTTCAGTATCTTGGAGGAGAGCAGCGACCAAGAAGCTCCTCTGAAGAACAGCCAGACAGCGACACCCAGCGGCAGGTTGGTGGAACTGCAGCTCCTGGTTTGAACAGCAAACAACAACAACAAGAAGCAGAGAAGCTGCTTCTAACAAACAGCTGGAGTGAGAAACATGCTGCTGTAGAGGCAGACTCCATCCAGCAGACAAACAGGTCCACAGACGGAGGGAAGAAACTCTTTCATTCTTTAATTCTTTTGGTCTGAGTCCAGATCAGCTGAAGGATCACAGACGTTCAGCAGTAGAGCATTATAACAGAGAGGGCGGCTTTTTAACTGCACACAAGGGTTGAAGGTGAAGCCGGCTGCTGCTGGAGGTTCAGATGAGTGTCCTGTTTCTGTTCGTAGGACCAGGAGGTGTTTTCTGCTGCAGAGTCCGTCTCGCCTCTTCCGGCTCCACTGAATGACGCAAGTCAGACCGGTTCCCTCTAGTGTCTGTGTGTGTGCGTCTGTGTGTGTGTGTGTTTCTCTCCCTCTCTCTCTCACCAGGTCTCTCTATCAGCGCTCTGTGAATGTCGACCAACCCCCGCCGACCCCTGAGGGGGGGTCAGAGAGTGCTGGAGGACTGCTGAGGCGGGGGTGGGGTTCAGTCTATTGTTCTGACTCCAGCCGCCTTCCTGTCCCCTACCTCTGACGTAGTCCCTGTGCCTCTGGTTTTCCCAGCATGCATTGCTGAGTGTCCACAAGAACAAACTATCTAAAAGCAAGAACAGATCACACGGAGCTTTTGAGTATCCAAGAAGTACAAAGAAACTGATCCTCATCATCCAGACCTTCAGGTGATGATCTCATTCATTCACGAGAAGCATTTTAAGCCTCACTGAAGTTCTGAGGAGGGTCCACCGTGTGTCAGGGGTGTCCCAGGACAGTGCCCTATATATACCACGGTGGTTTGTGGTACTTTTGTGTTAGTTCTCTAACACATATACTAAAATTGGAACGATACAGAGAAGATTAGCATGGCCCCTGCGCAAGGATGACACGCAAATTCGTGAAGCGTTCCTTCTTTTATCATAAAAACGATGAAATATTAATTTTTCATAATGTCATAATTTTGGAACGGGGAAACAGCGCCCCCCGCTGAAGCGGCGGCGGAGAGGAGAACTGCAGCGAGAGCGGCAGCAGCTCTGCGCGGCTCACTCACTCTAAGCTGCACACTCTGAATAAAAGTGTTTATGAGAGGAGAACCCGTTTAAAACCTCTCAGATCTGCTCCTGTCTGTCCTCCTCCTTGTTTTTGACTGTCTCCGTGGTCTCACACGGACCCAGCAGACCTGTTTTCACGGTGAAAACTCGTGTTTCTAGATTAAAATGTCGTTCAGAGTAGCATTTCTCTCCAGGCTCATCCTGAACAGACCACTCTTAAACTCTCCTGCTTGTTTTTTGTGTCGTTCAGTCTTTTTCTGTTAAAAACGTCAAAAACAGATAAATGTCCGTCTGACGTCAGTTCCTCTCTTGTTAGTTTGTTTTGTTTAAATGTTGTAGAGAACAGATCCTTCTCTTTGAAATTCTACCATCAGAAAAACGGGGGAATGATCTCTGAAACGTGACCACGAGCAGCTCCGACTGTGAGCTGTTTGGAGCCTCACTGCAATGAAGTTGGTGTCTGATTCGTCGTTCAGTGTCAAACAGAGTCCAAAACCACTTCACTGAAACTGTCAAAACGGGACTGGATCATGTGAGAGAAGCTGCAGACTTCTACAAACTAAGTCTGTGAAATCTTTAGACCAGATCCAGATCCAGAACATATCTGGACTCTCCAGATCTCTCACCTGTCCTCTACCTGGTTCTGCAGTGACACGGTCACTCACCCTGCTCCTTTGATGACAGGGGCACCAAACACCCTGAGTGCTGTCTGCAGGCTCCTCCCATCAGGCTCTGCGCTCAGGTTGAGGATGACAGTGAGCGCCTGGCGTTCAGTCGGTCTCTCACCATGCGGCTCTGTCGGCTGCTCCTCTGCTGTCTCACTGCTCTGTCTCTCATCTGTCTGCGAGGTAAGACGGGTTCGCTCTTCCTGTGCTGCACACCTTTAACCTGCTCAGGTGGTCGGAGTTTAATCCTGTTTGTTTCAGAAAGCTTCAGGACTCAGACCCTCCAGCAGTGAAGTGTTGATCAGTGTGTTGATCAGTGTGTGTGTTGATCAGTGTGTGTTTGATGTGTGTGTGTGTTGATCAGTGTGTGTGTTGATCAGTGTGTGTTTGATGTGTGTGTTGATCAGTGTGTGTTTGATGTGTGTGTGTGTTGATCAGTGTGTGTTTGATGTGTGTGTTGATCAGTGTGTGTTTGATGTGTGTGTTGATCAGTGTGTGTGTTGATCAGTGTGTGTGTTGATCAGTGTGTGTTTGATGTGTGTGTGTGTTGATCAGTGTGTGTTTGATGTGTGTGTTGATCAGTGTGTGTTTGATGTGTGTGTTGATCAGTGTGTGTGTTGATCAGTGTGTGTTTGATGTGTGTGTTGATCAGTGTGTGTGTTGATCAGTGTGTGTGTTGATCAGTGTGTGTTTGATGTGTGTGTGTGTTGATCAGTGTGTGTGTTGATCAGTGTGTGTTTGATGTGTGTGTTGATCAGTGTGTGTGTTGATCAGTGTGTGTTTGATGTGTGTGTGTGTTGATCAGTGTGTGTGTTGATCAGTGTGTGTTTGATGTGTGTGTTGATCAGTGTGTGTGTTGATCAGTGTGTGTTTGATGTGTGTGTGTGTTGATCAGTGTGTGTTTGATGTGTGTGTTGATCAGTGTGTGTTTGATGTGTGTGTTGATCAGCGTGTGTGTTGATCAGTGTGTGTTTGATGTGTGTGTTGATCAGTGTGTGTGTTGATCAGTGTGTGTTTGATGTGTGTGTGTGTTGATCAGTGTGTGTTTGATGTGTGTGTTGATCAGTGTGTGTTTGATGTGTGTGTTGATCAGTGTGTGTTTGATGTGTGTGTGTGTTGATCAGTGTGTGTTTACCGTGTGTACAGTAGTGTTGAAGTGATGTTCCAGCTGATCATTGATCAGATGTGTGTGTGTCAGCAGAGATGCTGCTCTGCTGTGTGACTCTAACTCTGCTGTTTATTTTTACTCTGTGACCTGCAGCTGTTCTCAGTCTAAATGTTAATGTGATGCTGTGTGAGCGCCAGCACATGAAGCAGCTTCTGGTGCTGACCTTTGACCTTTACAGACATGTGTGTGACAACAAAACCTGGGCTTTACATGATCTGTGTGTGTGTGTGTGTCAGGAGGCTGTCTCCAGTGTTTTGGTTGTAATGTAGGTGGAGGGCGTGGGAGGGGGCGGGGCTACGTGGAGCTGGGCTGCAGCCAACCAGAAGTGATGAACTGCAGTCAGACAGAGAGAGGATTCAAACTGAGGTTCTGCATCACAACCTACAGCAGTCAGTACCTGTCTGTCTGTTTCCACCTGTCTGGTTTTTTTTGGTGTCTGTCTTTTTTTTTTTTTTTTTTTTTTAAAGTTGTTTTTTTTAAAAAAAACAAAAAACTGAGACGTAATCCAAAACCAGTTTTGTTTTTTATATGTGCTGCTCTTTAGGAAGAGATGTTCAGTTTCTGGAGTTTAGAAAGTGTATCGTCTCATTCTCACCTTAAAGAAGATTTCTGAAGTGTCAGATGATTTTTTCAGTCTCACATGACCTCCTCACAGTTTTGTTGTCCTTTGTCAACATAAAATCTAAAATGAGCTTTTCATAAAACAATCAGAATGTTTTTCAGTTTAATGATTTGATTTGTTTTTGTGATTTTTAAGTAAAAAGCTTCAAATGATTTGTAAAAATCTGACCCCCCCCCTCTCTTTGTGCAGAGTCTCTGGACCTGGTTTTGTCTCGGGGCTGCGCTACGTCTCGCCACTGTCAGCAGATGGAGCTTCCTGGTGTTGCTGTGGCTTGCTGTGATTGGTCGCTGTGTAACGGCGGGTGGCAGTGTTCAGGATCAGTTGTTGCTTTCCTCATCAGCTTCATCACCAGCTGGTTTTCACTCAGAGCACATTGACCTCAGATCAGTTCAGGACCACAGACTGGAGCAGATCACATGGAGCGTGTGCAGACATTGTTAAACCTCTGCCTCCACTAGTTTCTGAAATTACACACACACACACACACACACACACACACACACAGCTCGATGTTTCCAGCTTGAGGCACACTCATACTGACCTCCATCACATCCTGTTGCTCATGAAAAGCGACGTCTGTTTGACTCTTTAAAGCTCCTGATAGTTTATTGATGTAATTTTCAGACAGTAACAGTCTTCTGTAGAAACAGACCTTGTTGACACAAAGTAAATGAATAACACGTTTTACTGTTGAGAGCTTTGTTTTAATCAGAAAAAAAAACTGCTTCATATCTGCAGGACGAGACGGCTGAGGATCTAAAAGGACGTGACTCTCTCCTCCTTTAAAGCTCCTCCGACTGATGTCTGGTTTTGATCAAACTGACCCTGTGAATGCAGTTCATGTTTACATCAATAAAAAACACATTTTTTTAAATAAAACATTGATTTTGAAGTTGGAGTGAGTATTTTTGGGTCTGTGTTCAGATGTAAACAGTTTTTGTCTCATTAAACTCAGAGCGAAACAGATTTTCGCGTTTTTCGGTTGGATTTTTAGATGTAGTTTGACCTAACTCACTAGCCGTATGGGTATAAACTTTCTGTAACGCATGCGCATTAACAGCTACGTGCTCTCAGCAGCACATTCTTGTAGAAGCTAACAGGTTAGCCCCTATCTGCAGCTCTTAAGGTCCGACCCTGGACCAGGTTCATCCCGGTTTGACCCGGACCAGACGGTTCACTCGTTACCGGTTCTGAAGGGGAATCTGAGCCGCCTGCAGAGGAACCAGTTAGTCGTGTTAGCATCAGCAGCTAACTTTAGCTCGGCAACAGAATCAAAACAGAGCTAACAGAGGCTAACTGAAGCTAACTGGACGACATGGCGACAGAGGAGAAGAAACCAGAGACGGAGAGCATCAAACAGCCTTCTTCGTCCTCAGGGTCCGGCAGTAAGGTGAGTCTGAGCGGCTCCCTGTGGTCCAGACTCCGGGACAGCTGGTCCGGATAGTCCTCTTAGCGATCAGAGAGCTAACAGGGAGCTAACGGACTGTAAACAGACCCGACTGTGCCCGAGGAGAGCCTCCTGCACGGTTTAGCATTTATAATCATTAAACTCAGTAAATATTCTTCACAAAATCAAAAGACTAGTTACAGCCTTTTAATTTGCCTCATTTTTAGTCAAATTTGGGTTCAAATGATTTGCAAACCATCAAATTCTCTCATCAACAGTTTCCACAGTTTTTATGTTGGGAGAAGATTTACAGAAACAAACTGTGTGAAGTTATCACAGGTCAGGGGAACATGGGTGTAACTTTAACTCGTTTAATCAGCCTTCAGTGAGAAATATGAACGGAGCTTTTGCAGATTAAACTGAATTATTTAAGCTTATTGTTGTCAGTCAGCAGAATCAGCAGCTCAGAGTTGTGCACATGTTAACGTCCATTCGCGGGTCAAATCTGGTATGTTTTGTCTTTTTTTTTCCTTCTGCTTAATTCAACAGCAGATCTGGTTATTATTCAGCAGAGATGCACAGTCTGGGTTTTAGTGAGTTACTGATAATAACATGCACCTTTATTCCTCTGGAAAGCTTGTTCTACCTGCATACAGAGGAAAACAGCCCTGAGAGATGTAAACCTGTGAAACCTCTGACTGAAGTTTTCACATGGACCAGTAATGAAAAGAGACTGCTGTTATAAGTCACCATCACTTTAGATAACACATTCACACACTCGACTGACCAGCAGCAGGAGCAATTTGGGGTTCAGTGTCTTGCTCAAGGACACTTCGACATGTGACTGCAGGAGCTGGGATCAAACCCTCGGCTCTGGATCTGGTCTGATGTGTTCAGAGTGAATCCAAAACTCCAGTTACCTAAATTATGTCAGTCTGACTAATTTTACGTCTGTCAGACTTTACTGTCCTAGAAGTCCTGTTTGTAACTCTAAGGCGATGATGATGATGATGATGATGATGATGATGATATGTGTGTGTGTGTGTGTGTGTGTGTGGTGACTGTGTCCTGTGTGTTTTCAGTCAAATCCAGCCAAACCAAACTACACAGTCAAGTTCACGCTGGCCGGACACACGAAGGCTGTCTCCTCTGTCAAGTTCAGCCCCAATGGGGAGTGGCTCGCCAGCTCCTGTGAGAAGCACACACACACACACACACACCATACACACACACACACACACATACACACACGTGTTACCCTAAGTTTGACCTCCTGTCAGCAGAAAGTGATGTGTTCAGGGTAGAAAAGGAGAATATGACAAACTCCTGTCTGCAGATTCTCGTGGTGCGTTCAGGGACAGTCCGGCACTTGAAAACTGAATACTTTAGCCTTAAAGAAGTTAATATTTGTATCCATAGAGTAATCATATTTCCACATCTCATCCCTGAAGACTGTTGACTGACTTTGATGCTGTGAGTTTGTAGTAACCATGGTAACATCTCTGCAGCCGCCGACAAGTTGATAAAGATTTGGGGAGCGTTTGACGGAAAGTTTGAGAAATCCATCGTGGGACACAAACTGGTGAGACGCCTCAGACCTGATCCTGTTAGAAACATCATCTGGATCTGTACTGGATCTGTTTCTGATCCTGTGTGTGTGTGTGTGTGTGTGTGTGTGTGTGTGTGTGTGTGTGTGTGTGTGTTTAGGGGATCTCTGATGTCTCCTGGTCTTCAGATTCTAACCTGTTGGTTTCTGCCTCCGACGACAAAACGCTGAAGATCTGGGACAACAACTCGGTAAGAAAGTGCACGAACTTACACACAAGGACAGAATGTCATGAAAAAAAACGTCTCCTAGCAACAACCTGACAGGTAGACACCAAACTGCTGGACTTTCACAGGAAGAAGACCTTAGTGTCTCAGAGTTTGACAGAAATCAACAGATAGTTTGATGCTTTGTCGCGTACAATCTGGAAAGTTAAACATGTTGGGTTTGATGTTTTCAGACCTGACTCCTCTCTCTCTCTCTCTCTCTCTCTCTCTCTCTCTCTCTCTCTCTCTCTCTCTCTCAGGGGAAGTGTCTGAAGACTCTGAAGGGTCACAGTAACTACGTCTTCTGTTGTAACTTCAACCCTCAGTCCAACCTGGTGGTGTCTGGATCGGTACGCTGCTTCACCAGATCACTCAGTTCCTCCTGAATCCTGCTCTAGAAGAGAGTTTAATCTGTGTGTGTGTGTGTGTGTGTGTGTGTGTGTGTGTGTGTGTGTGTCACACAGTTTGACGAGAGCGTTCGTATCTGGGACGTGAAGACCGGAAAGTGTTTGAAGACTCTGCCTGCTCACTCTGACCCCGTCTCTGCAGTGAGTCCTGACCTCTGACCTTTAGCCCCCCCCCCCCCCCCCCCCCCCCCCCCCCCGGCACACAGTGATGATCTGCTGGTTGGTGGTTTTCATCTCTGGTGACCACCTGAAGAAGCTCTGACCTCTGATCCTGTGTTTGTGTCTCCAGGTTCACTTCAACAGGGACGGCTCGCTCATCGTCTCCAGCAGCTACGACGGTCTCTGGTACGTCCACACACAGAAATCAAACACACAAACTTTCATCCAGAGGCTCCTTGAGGGATGAACGCTGATCATTTTTGTCTCTCGTCTTCAGTCGTATCTGGGACACGGCTTCAGGACAGTGTCTGAAGACTCTGATCGGTGAGTATGATGCTGAATGTGTCTGCTAACACTAACCCTCCTGCTGCTCATTGAACAGAGAAGAAGAAGAAAACAAACAAAGCTGAGGAGACAAAATCCAGACGTTTACATCTTTGAGCTGTGATCTGTGGCCCTGACAGTTTTCTGTCTCTCTCTCTCCTCAGATGACGACAATCCTCCGGTGTCTTTCGTCAAGTTTTCTCCGAATGGGAAATACATCCTCGCTGCCACACTGGACAAGTCAGTATCCCGTCCTGAAATCAGGATGATGATAAACTCAGTCTCCATCATGGCGTCTTTCCAGCCGCAGTCTTCTTTATAGGCGTCGTCTTTCATCGGCCGTCTTCCCTTTCCGGCTCACTGTAGCAGAAGTGGAACTTTAAACTTTGTGGCGCTCTTTCACCGCCTCTGTTGTCTCACTTTCAGCCGTCACTTCACCTCCTGTGTTAGAAACAGCTGATAGATTCTGAAATGCAAAAGAAAAGGATGAAATTAAGAGAAACTGAATTGTAAACACAAAGAGATACTAGAATGAAACATAGAGACATCCTGGAAAATCAACGTAAAGAGACTCAGTATAAGAAAACAAACAGACTCAGGATTAAGATTAAAATAGTTCAGAGATTCCAGCAGAATGTGAGAAAATAATAATCCAGGAAAAAAAAAGAGATTCTGGAATGTAAAAACAACAACGCTCCAGATTGTAAATATAAAGTTATAGAGAAATGTGAGGACAAAACAATTTGGGTAATAATAAATAAAGACATTCTGGAATGTAAACATCAAGATATTCCAGACTGCAAAAAAAAAAGAGGGATCCTGGAATGTAAAAAGAGAGATGGAAATAAAGAGATTCAGGGATGTTAATATAAAGACATACAATGAAAGAAAAACAGCGAGGGAGGTAAAACCAGAAAAAAAAAAGATATTCTGGAATATGAAAGAGTTATTTCTGAATCAAGGACAAAAAAAGAGAGACTGGAATGTAAACTAAGATTCTAGAATGAATTCTAGAATAAAAAACATGAAAAAGAAAAAAAAAAAAACGATGTAAGAACTTAAACAAGAAGAGTTTCTGAATAATAAAAAATCAAGTGATCTGTGAAGACAAACTCTTTTAGAAAGTTTTTTAAAGTAGGAACATTTTGGAACATAAAAACAGATGTTTTAAATGTAGAACAGGGATTCTGGAATAAAGATAAAGACACTCTCAGATGTACAGATTAAGATCTGCTCATTGTTTGTAATCCAGTTGTTTCACTCAGCATGAAATGATTGGGGGAAGTTTTCATGTTTTCAACTTTTGTTTGAGTCTTTGTGTCAGAATCAGAACCCTGCAGGCTGAGCTGGACCCTGCTGGACCCTGCTGGACTTGATGGGGTGTCCCGTCCTCTGATGTTTAGTTGTTCTGAGCTTCATCAGAAACTCTCAGACAGACTCACGTTTCTTCCTGTTGCATTGAATCCTGTTTGTTTCCTCTGTTCCGCAGCACGTTGAAGCTTTGGGACTACAGCAAAGGAAAGGTACAGAACACCTGTCCCGTCTGTCTGACCGTCCGTCTCTCCGTCTGTGTCCTCTGAGTTATAACACACCGTCTCTCCTCTCTTTGTGTTTCCAGTGTTTGAAGACGTACACAGGACATAAAAATGAAAAATACTGCATCTTTGCCAACTTCTCAGTCACAGGGGGGAAGGTGAGAGTTTCTGCTCGAACACTTTTAGTCCCTGACCAGAGAAACAGCGTCAGCTGTGTTTTACAGCCCTGTGAGGGTCGGGTGATTTAACCTTTGACCTCTGTCTTTCAGTGGATCGTGTCGGGCTCTGAGGACAGCATGGTTTACATCTGGAACCTTCAGACCAAAGAGATTGTTCAGAAGCTACAAGGACACACAGGTATGACCTTTAACCTCTCCGTGTGACTCTGAGTGTCTTTGTCTCTAAAGACATCTCCAAGTTTTCTTCACCAGGACGTCTGATCAGGTCTCACATGTTGGTACCAGGAAGCAGCGGAGGAATTGTCTCTAACTTTACAAACTCTTATTTTGTGTTTCTGTGTGCAGACGTGGTGATCTCCACCGCCTGTCATCCAACAGAAAACATCATCGCTTCAGCTGCTCTGGAAAACGACAAAACCATCAAACTGTGGAAGAGCGACTGTTAGACCTCACCTTTTTTAACCCCACACGTTCTTACTAATAATCCACAATCACACAGTTTAATCTCATGTGATGGGAACACACGCAGAGAGCCAGGAACACACGGGACACACAAAAGAAGAGAATTTTTAGTGCCACAAACAGAAAAAAAACATAATTGGAAGACTTTGTTGAAAAAAGGAAAGAAAGATGTTTATTTTAAATTTATTTATGTAGTTTTATATGTTCTTTAACATAATCATGAAACCGCAACCAGTGCAAAACTGTTACCGTAAAATCTCCAATATAAGCCACAGACATTTATGGAAAAAGGAATATTGTCTTTGTTGAAAAGCAGCGGAATTTTCCTTTAGTTCAAACAACATCCCAAATGATTCCAGCCCAACAGAACTTTATAACTTTCAGAATCTACCACATTGAATTAGTGTTGCAGGTTAACTGATTGATATTTCCTTCTGTTGCTTAGTGTGTGTGTGTGTGTGTGTGTGTGTGTGTTTCTGGCTCTCTGCCCTGTGGGACCATCTGATTGGACACGAAGCAGCAGCTCTTCATCGTATCCATCAGCACGTTTCTCATACAGTCTCCACCAACCTTCAGTCAGCAGATCAAGAAAAAAAAAAGACAAATGATGAGCGCAATGATTTTTTTTTTCTTTTTCAGTTATTTGTAAATAAAGATTTTTGAATATGATCTGTCTTGGTTTGTGTGTGAGAGTTTCTTTTTTTAAAGTTTATATTTCATGTAACTGCATTTATGTTTTTATTAAGAACCTGTGAGCTTTTGAATAATGCAGCAGCGATGCTCTGCCACACCTGGCAGGTGTCTGTGGTTACAGGTTGCAGATGTGTGAACTGCAAGACCAAAAATAGACATGAGAAAAAGGTTTTTTTCAGTTGAAAACACCTTTCCAAAGGTTAAACATTCTTCTCTTGCAGTTTGTCTCCACTTTTTACTTTTTTAATGATATTTCCACCAGAGATATTAAACTCCTGTCCTGATTTTCTCCCATGGTCGGGATTTTAGAAAAGTTTTAATTGACTGATTTTCATCAACAGTTCCTCAGATTCAAACCTGAAGACGGAGCGAGTTCGCTGTTTGTTTTGGGTTTTGTGTCTGAGTTTTTGAGCTAGCATCAATGCTACAACAGTTATGTCCGTCATGCTAAAGGCTAATAGCTATTGCGAATTATTATTTTTTTTTTTAAATGAATGATTTAATGTGTTTCTTTTCTGGTACAGCGGTCATTAAATGTTACAGAATTTAGCTAACTTAAAAATCTTAACATTTAAAGGAAAAAAATGGCTGCAACAGTCAGCTAACTTTCAGCTAAGTGTTCAAGAGATTAGCTGTTATTCTTCGTGTTGTAAGCTAACTGTCACGGCAGTAAGCTAAGCATCAACTGTTTCGATATCAGGTAATGCAGTTGGATTAATGTTACAGTAGTTAACTAACTGTAACTTCGTATAACTTTCAGTATTTATTATTAATTTTTTATTTCTCAAAAGTGAACTAACTGTGAGCTAAGTGTTAGAGAAGAGGGGAAAACAGACGGGGAACTGTTCCAGCCGTTAGCCGTTACTTTTTATGACGTAAGCTAGCTGTGATTGCTGTAAACAGCAATAAATTCAGCTAACTGTTGTATTTTATTCTTTATGATGTAAGACAACAGTTAGCTAAGTATCACATCTTAGCTCTTAGGTACTGGTACCGCAATCAGTTTGATGTTACAGGGGTGAGCTAACTTAAATATGGTTACCACGGTTAGCTAACTGTTAGCTTACAGGTGTGAAATAATTGACAGGTAACTGTTTCAGAAGTTATCTCAGCCTGACATCAGTCGGGTAACTGTTAGCTTTTAGTTAAAGCAGCCAGATTAATGTTACAGAAGTTTGACACGTCAAAGTGGTTAAAGTAGTCAGCTAACTGTTGACAGGTAAACCTGTTTCAGAAGCAGGCTAGCTAACTGATTTCAGCTAATCGTCACAGCAGTAAGATGAGCCTTACAAAGTGTAGGTAAAGGGTTTGAAACAGTCAGATAACAGCTAGCTGAGAGTGTGCAGTTGGCCGAATGTTGTGTTACTGTGCGACCTGTGAGTGAACTGTCACATAAGTAAGCTCAGCAGGTGACTGAACTGTTATTACCTGCTACAGCAGTAACATCTAACTGTAACAGTTTTAGATAAACTCACACAGCATTCTGCTAAATGAAAGCTAATACTGTATTCATGGGGTGTCCCAACTTATTGATTAATTGATTGTTATTGATATTTGTTATCATCATGATGGCAAATGATGCCAAGAAACTTCTCATGAACTCACCAGCAACCCATCAGCATCTTGTCAAATATAATTTATAGTACAGGATGATACACCATGGAGCTTGCTGTCAAGGTTTTTAATGCATTTAAAAATTAGAAATATTACCTATAAAAAATAGAGGAGACCATTATAAAGAAGAACAGTGTTGTATTTTTAACACCTGATACATCTGTGTTCGATCAGTTTGGAGGAAGGCAGTTAACAGCAGAAAAAAAAGACCACAGGAGGGCGCCAAAATCAACACAAACCAAGAGTACCTCCTCAGACTAAAGCCTTCTATACTCAGGAATAAAAATGAAAGCAGCTCTGAGCAGCATTTTCCAAATCAGCCTTAACATGTAACAAGTCTGTCAAGTAAAAGAATCAATCAAAACCAGTTAAAACCAGACCAAACTGGTCTAAAAAAAAATCCAGTATCCAGCATAGGTCGTCTTAGGAGAGTGTAAAATCCAGTCAGAAGAGTCCGAATTCTTAAAAAACTACAATCCAAACCAGTTCAAAAAATATGTCCCATGTGCACCATCACACGGGAGCGTCTGGTGGACATCACAGTCCAGACTGACCAGTTTTGAACAGAGCTGCACCAGTACAAACCAGTTCAGAGCAGTGGAGTCCACTGCAGCGTGCCGATGGAGATGAGGGTCTGGCAGGTCGCAGAGTCCAACCAAACCGACTCCACCAGATTAAAGTGCAGGAAGCCCAGAGCGAATCCACATCCTACATCTGACAGGTGGTGTTTACCCAGCAGCACACGGGACACGCCGACCAGGACGGCCCACAGGTAGAGCAAGATCCTGAGGGGGACCTGGAGGATGAATCAGAGCACATAGTGGACTGTCTCACTAAAGTGAAGGTCAAAGGTCAAACAGTTTCCCCTCAAACAGAACAATGATAAACTGACTGACCGCCAGCACCAAGTGGTTGAGGAGGAACTTGGACACCATGACGGCTCGACTGGCGTGGGCTGCTGGGAAGGAATACATGTCCATGGCGATGTAGTCCATAAACCCTGGAGGTAAATCCCATGGTCCTTTGCGTTTGACCAGCTTCTGCATCCCAGCGACCGTCATCAGATCCAGGATCAGAGCTGCAGGGGGGAGAGAGAGAGAGAGAGGTAACATGGTGGCTTTAGTTTTTATTGTCTGGATTGACTGAGTCTCTACGTGCCTCAGTCTGAGTTTAAGGGGATTATTTAATCCATCCTTCAGATTTTAACCTCAAACATCTCCAACCTTCATCCTGTCATTCTCTCACCCAGCAGCAGGTTGACGAGGACCTCCTGTCCAGCCATCGTGTTGCTCTTCCACAGACAGATCAGAGTCCCAAAGAGCCAGGGGAGGGCGTGTCCTGTGAGGGCCAGAAGGGTCACCATGGACCGCAGCGGGGCCCCTGGACCACGGACCCCTGCACATATCCCCAGACGCTTCGACAGGCTGATGTCGATGGCCAGCAGAGAGTTGATGGCGATGCCTCTGAAGGATGGATTCAGCTGCATACAATCCTCTTTCACCACAGCATCAGGTCCTGAGCCCCCCTCTGAGGAGTCCCTGGACCCCCTGAGGACAAAGAGACACCAGATAAGGGTTTAAAAACGTCACAAAGAAAATAAAAATAAAGACAATTTTTGTTTGTTTGTTTGTTCAATGTTGAATCCAGACCAAAGATGTAATGGACAGAAAAACAAGCACTCTTAAGTGACACCAAAACTTTAGCTCCGCCTCCTCCATTTTAACAGATGGGACGTGTCAAACTAGAAAAAAACAAAACATCAAATAAACTTTTTTTAAACGTGCTTTCTGAACTCTCATCGTGCTGATTCATGTTCAAGTCTTCATTTTTTGAAAACTTAACTTTTAGTGATTTCATTTTTATTTCACGGTGATGATTGATTGACAGCTCTGTCGACCAATGAGGCTCCTGCAGCACTGTGTGCACCAGGTTTTCAGAATGGAGGAGAAGCGGTGAGAGGAAGCTCCTGAGCTCCTCTTGGCTCCATCACAGTGGGAGGAGATGATGTCGATGATCCCAAAGTGACCACAAATCAACTCCTGGTGACGGCAGCAGATCAAAAACTCACTGATGAACTAAACTGATGAGAGTCGGATCGATCCGGTGCCTGAAGAGCAGTTTAGGTTTTACATCTCCATCCTGAAGGAGTCCATCTGTTAAATTTAGCTTGTTTTTAAGCTGCAGACTTTCACAGGAGAAACATTTTGTGCCTCTGAATCATTTTTAGCTCAAATATCCTAAACCGGAGGCGGAGGAGCACTCTGTGCTGATGAACAACATTAAAGCAGAGAAAAACAGGGCTTTCAGGGAGTTCAGGTAAAGTGAGGTTTACTGGAGTTCAGTGAAGTGGGACCAACCTGTTCATCAGAAAGTCTCTGCAGGACTCTGAGGGACTCTGAGGGACTCTGAGGGACTCTGAGGAACTCTGAGGACTCTAAATGAAGCTCCAGGATCCCTGAATGTGTCTGTACTCTAAATCTGAGCTGTGATTTCAGTCTTACCTCACTCCTGGGTCCTCCTGCTGACTCTGCTGTCTGAACACGGGTCTCCTCGGACCCCCGCTCCCCCGCCCCTCCCCCGGCCCCGGCTCTCTGCGGAGGGGCTGGTTCAGGGACATAAACTCAGGTCGGTTCAGGACGTTGTTCCGGTCCCTCGCCCGGCTCCGAGCCTGACTGCCGGGCATGACGGCGGACGGTCCGGGGTGTTGGAGGTTTAACGGTGTTCAGAACAGGCTGCGGGACTGTGACAGATCAGGTCTGAGACTCTGAGGGACTCTGCTATAAATAGACCAGCTGGCCTTCTTCTTCTGCTGTCAGCTGTTCAGAGAGAGAGGGAGGCTGGAAAAACACTGCAAACACACACTCTCTCACACACACACACACATCGTACAATACGGGCCAGCAGAGCGTGCTGTCATATTAAAGGAACACTCCACCAGTTTCACGTGTCAAAGGGCAGCAGAGCACTCTCAGCCATGATGTGTTCAGGGCACATCACAGTTATCGTAAGAAGCAGCTTCCAGCAGAGACAGAAACAAGTCCAGGAAGTACACTGTAAAAAAAGTCAAACAGACGGATAAAAACAATGAGTGAAACTGGAGGATAGTAGATGCAGGTCGTACAGCAGGGAGGGAAGTAAAGAGTTAATGACTCACCATCATAGTTCATGACTCAAAAATCAAAGAGTCTCAAGTCCTGCTCCCGGTCTCTGGGTTAGAACCTGAGACATACTGACTGGCTCCAGTGTTACAGACCTGACATGTTTATCATGGGTTAGCATGTCGCATACAGCTGAGGCCCGACAGGTCAGCAGCACTTAGATGGTGAAACACTGAACTGAATCAGAATCAGAACAGCTTTAATAAATACACATCAAGCATTATTATTATTATTATTATTATTATTATTATTATTATTATTATTATTATTATTATTATGATTATTGTTGTTGTTGTTGTTGTTGTTGTTGTTCCCAGAAAACAAAATCAGAATCCTGAGATTTTTTTCCTCAGAAGTATGACTTTAACCTCAGGATTCAGACCTTTTTTAAGAGTTCTTAAATTATTATTATTATTTTTAATCATAGAATTCTGGGCTCCATGGTGGTGTGACGGTTAGCTCTGCAGCCTCACAGCCAGAAGGTCATCAGTTCAAAACCTGGTTTGGGCGAGGAGGGCCTTTCTGTGGGTTCTGTCTGGATGGGTGCCCTGACCTCCTTCCACGGTCAGGTTAATTAGTGATTCTAAATTGCTTGTAGGTGTGAGTGTGCATCTGTCCCTATGTGTCAGCCGGTTGACCGGCAACCAGTCCAGGGTGTACCCCGCCTCTCTCGCTAAGACCGGCTCCAGCCATCCAGGACCCTGACCAGGATAAGCAGTAAAGAAGATGGATGGATCTCATTATTCTGAGATTAAAGTCAGAAGTCAATTTTTTTCAGATTATTTTTTCCTCATATATCCATACAAAAGGACCTTTAATTGTTTTTCCCGGCCCTATTCCTCTTGTGTATATCTGATGATTGTGCCTGAAACTTTGGATCGATACTTGAACTTCTGCGCACCATCATGTCACATCTGTTTCTGAAGCCAGCGTGTCGCTCAAAAACTCTGCAAATCCTCACCGCTTCCAGCAGTCCAGATTCTCTGCTGGTTCAGAGTCATATAGAATATCATCTGGCTGCTAAACTGGACCAGACTGGACCCAGTCCAGGCTAAATACAGCCCCAGTCCAGGTTCTCCCTGCTCTGCCTGTCCCTCTGCAAAAATGTTTGACTCACACCAAATGTGAAAAATCAGAAGTGTAATTTAATCCTGGTCGGTGAATTTACTCTAATTTACTGTAAAGGCTGTGACTCGGTTAAACTCAGTGAGAATCACTTCGTCTGTCTTTAAAGGTGGTTTCACATTTTTAACAAAAGCATCATAATAACATGTGTGATACTTCACGGACTTCATGTGGAAGTTCCAGACTGAAAACTTGTCATCTTCTCTTAAAAAAAACTAAACTGAGTGAAGAAAACAGAGAGGAACCTTTGGACTTGTGTCATTTCCTGCCCGGGCAGCTTACCAAACGCACCGTTGCCATTGGATGCCGCTGCAGCTTGGGTGGCATGCTAGCGATGCTAATAACGGCTAAACCGTCGTTTAGACGTGAAACGTCGCTTTGAACACGCTGACGTCATAACAATTCGGTGCGTTGACGTCACCACGGAAGTGAGTAACCGTTAAGTGTTTACTTGAGGAGCTAACAGAGCTAATAGCAGGATTAGCTGTTAACGTTATATAGTGAGTGGTGGTCGGCAGGTTTAGCGGTTAGCTGCTAGGTGGCTAACAGCCGTTAGCTCGTCCGTGATTTAACGGCATGAAACTGTTGAAACGATCCGTTTGTAGTTACATGGAATGTACGGGAGCCGACAGGGATCAAAACAGCGTGAGTCCAGAATAAAGTTTATAATCACAGTGTTCAGGTTGTAGTATTTGTTTGTTTCAAATTTGATAGAAAATATTCCAGCTTAAGAAAACCAACTTTATCACGTGACATATAAGTCCTGCTCACCACGTCAGGGTCTCATCCTGCAGCATCAACCCGCTCATTATACATCACCACAATCCATTCTCCTCAGCTGACAGGATGTGTCCTGTCTGCTGGGTTTACAGGTATTCAGGTTCTGCCCCAGGATCAGATACCCAGTCTGACCTTCCACCAGGTGTCTGACCATGACTGACATGGACCTGGATCTGGGTCAGTTCAGACCCTGTTTCAGCCTTTGCCCCGACAGTTCTCCTGACACCATGCTTGATTTTGGATCGCCGAACCCTCCATCATGTCGGTCTCTGCTCCAGCTCCTGTAGAGGAAAAGACAGCTGCACAGGGGTCTCCCGGTCCCAGTCGGCCCCCCCTAGCAGAGAAGGCTCTGTCAGAGGCTTATGGTCGGCTTCGGTTCCGGGACACGTCCCTGTTGATCTGGCAGCAGCAGCAGCAGGACTTAGAGACAGCCGCTCCTTCCACGTACCTGAGCCGCAGCCAGTCGGCCTGGTACAGCAGCTTCGGGAACCAGGCCGTGCTGGTGCGGGACAAGAGGAACCTGGGGGACGCAGACGGACGGTCCAGGATCTGCAGTGTCATGTAGACAGGGACTTCAGACCTGAGCAGACTTGAGACTTCATTTGGTTGATTTGGAAAGAACGTCTTCTGTTTGAGCCCCTCAGAGTCGTCTTTTCCTGTTTGACTGAATGTTTTGACTTCAATGTCTGAATCTGTAACAAGTCAGAGAAAAAATAAAGATTCAGCTTTGAGAGTCGAGAGATGAAAACTTAAAACCATCCAAACCAAACTGTATTTTTTAAAAATACATTTCCTGTATTTCCTCACAGAAGTGTTGACGTGTTTGCTAAGTTTGATTTTCTACATGCAGCTGCTTTCAGGATGAGTCCAAATGTGAAGTTCAACTCAAGATAAAAAAAAACAACAACAAACGTTCAGACTCCAGCTCTGATGATATCCACAAAGATAACAGGGGCAGCTGGGGGCATATCAGCTGTCCAACCAGTGACAGCTGTGTGGAGGAGGACATGCTGTCCATACAGCGCTAACATGCTAATCGCTGAGCCAAACATTCATCCTAACGCTATAAAATCTGAATTAAAAACAAAGAAAACACAAAACTGTAGAACAAAGAACAGAATTTAGAAGTGATGCTTTAAATGGAATAAATCAAGTGGAATAATTTCAACTGTTCCTTTAAATCTAAGCAGAGCTCCCTCTGAGGAACGTATTCTGTTCAGTATTACTGTTGATGAACCTTCAGCTGTTTCCTCTTCTTGCTAAAGATATTTAAAAACATTAAAACTGAAGATCCAAATTTTGTGTTTTTAAAGTTATTTTTTATTTTTTGATGACAGATGCTGAGTTTCAGGTCTAAGCTTTGCTTTGAGCGTGCTCCATGGGCATTGTGGGAAATGTAGGAGCCACAAAGGGATCCTGATGTATCGAGTGGACTTCATATCTTCTTTTTTAATAAAACAATAAGTTTCTTTATTCTTCTGACTGTCGCTGGTTCATGAATCATTGGAACAAAGTTTCACTTTTTTTTTTCTCACACTGTAAATAAATCCAAAGTCTAAAGAGAACCAATCAAAGCGCAGCGTTAGTGAGGTCTAAAACTTGTCTTCACAAACCAGTGCTTATTACAAGTTCATGCAGCCTGCTGTCAGTTTAAAAAGTGCACGTTTTTAAAGTTAACCATCAAGTCCAGATCCTCCAAAAACCTTTCATTTGACCAAAACCTGCCTGGAAAGATTAGAAAACTGGACCAACTCAGAGGAACAGGTGTGAGCGCTTCTTGTCTGGGCTACTTAACTATTATTCTCAAGTACAAGAAAAGTTACTGTGATGAGTTTTTTTTTTTCTTGGGTAGAAGTTAAACTACCGAAGAGAAAAGGCAATGAAATACATCTTGAAGTACTGACCACTAATAAATCTACAACTGACAAGGCCTGAAGATTATATCCCCCCAAAAAGGTTTAAAGAGGGGGTATTTTGCTTCCTCAGATATTTTAAACATGGATTTAAAGTAACAGTGCTGGATGTTCAGACTGAGCATGTGCAGATTTTCAAACCTCTGCATGTTCATATGTTGTAAAAATCTCTGAATCTGTCTGTAAACTGATCAAAATGCTCCATTCTGATAATTGCATCAGATTTTCCTGAGACTTGCTGAAATGAAGACGTCATCACATGAGGATCTCTAAACTGGTTCATGACTTGTTAGACGGTCAGGCCTCAAACACCAAGGTCTGCCCATAGCTCTGCCCACAAGCGGGCTGACCAATCAGAGTGAAGGTGGTTTGTGGAGTGGGGGACCTTAAAGAGAAAGTATCCAAGGCCGTGTTCACACCTGTGGCTCGTTTGCTTTGTTCCAATTCAGGGGCAGAAATGAACCAACTGCTGCAGTTGTCACTTGGTTCGTTTGTGTTCACACGGCAAAAGTCTGTTGTGGTCCAAAGTTGTAAACAAATGACACATGTGATCAACTTTTTCTCTCATTGGTCAGATATCAGGGCTGAACTCTGCTGTGCGCGATACAGAGAGCAGAGGACAGCGAACCAACAATCTTCACGATGAAAAGATTTTTTTTTTTATCCAAGAGCCTTTTTCTCAAAAAGTGGTCGTCTTACATCCGGGATCGTCTTCTGATCGGATCACCTGATCACCTGATCACCGTCACCTGATCACCTTCTCTTCTTCTTCTGCTGTTGCTGATTCTCAGCACCCAAACATGCCAGGTGTGAACAGACCCTAAGACGAGGTTGAAGTAAAGGTTTGTCTAAGACACAGGTAGGAAAAAAGGGGACAAAAAACGTCCCTCCCTGCTCCAGCACAGGCTGTGTCATGTGAATGATGAGCGGACTCGTGGTTTCAGTTTATGTGTTTATTTATGAAAACAAAGGAACTCAGAAAATAAGGATCCCATATCAGTAATTACATCAAATAATTCACTTGTTGGTTTTTCGTCGGTTCGTCCTCTCTCTCTCTCTCTTTCTCTCTCTCTCTCTCTTTGAGTCTCTACTCTATCGAGCGGAGTTTCAATCTAATCCTCAGACAGCTACTATACAGCTACTATACAGTGCTCAAACATACGGAAGAAAGAACGTACGGCCGGAGTGCATGCAAATACATAAAATCACTTTTTTCCTTTTTCTTATTAAAATACAAAAATTAACTATTAGCATCAAAGCTCGACCATCAACTAAAAAACAAACAGAGGAGGGTTACTGTGGCAACGAGCCGTCCGGCTGTCTGTCTGTCTGTCCGTCAGTCACACCTGGAGGAAGTTTGAAATGTCCAAATGAAGCGGAGCTGAAGTGTTTTCAGTCTGATGACGGGTTAAAAAAACCAAAGAACAGAAAGGTTTGACATGGATGACGATCACTAACCCATCTTTGATTTAATCAGTGATTCTGTCTGCTGAGGAGTTCGGTTGAAAGCTTTGGATTCAGTCAGAGATCCACTCACAGGTGATGCTGCAGAGGAGGGAGGATGAAATGACGCCTGAGAGGCGAAACTCAGGGAGGAAAACGTCTGACTGCTCAGATTGTTCACACATTTCACACAACACCGCACGTTTGTCTGTAAGCAGAGGTCAAAGGTCACAGAAAAGAAACGCATGGACCAGAAGCCTCTGCTTCAATCAAACCTGCAGTGACTCAGACAGACAGACAGACAGACGGAGGGAGGGACAGACAGGTGAGCTGTGTGAAGGAGAGAAGTCACATGGTTAAATCTGATTGGTTGGATTGGATTGTTTGATCTGATCGACATGGAAACCCAACGAAAAGAAAATCAAACTGCTGCAAATCCCCCCCAACACCTGAACTGTGAGTACGATGCCTTCAAAACGTGGGACGTTAGAAACTTTCTGCCAGAGGAAACTTCAAACCAGCTGCAGGTCACCTCCAACGTCTGACAGGTTGGATTTCACAGCCTGCCGTCGATTCGGCCTCCCTCGAACTCAAACTCATCTCCACACCGGCTGCAACGCAAGACTGAAAATCGCTCGCGGCGGCGCTTTTGGCCGTTCTCACGAGTCAAACGTCACATTTCACCTGCACACAAAGAAGCTTCCAGAAGACTCTACAACCAGCTGTGACACCACATCCTCACTTTCACTTTAAGATTGAAATAAAATCGCAAATAAAACCTGAGCTGATTCTTAGAGTCTGGGACCAAAATATAAAAGTAAATAAAAGAAGTTTCCTCGATGTGTTAAAATCGAATGATTAAAATGTTCCCGCTGCAGTTTTCTCTGATCTAAGGAAGAACCTGAACGTCATCTCTTCTTCTTCCTCCACATGAGTTTGTTTTGATTTTTGGACATTTTAAATGAAACCGTCGTTACAAAAATAAAACATCTTCTTAACTCTGATGTTTTTACACCAATGAGTTCTTAATTCAGGACACAGCTGCAGGGAAACGTCTCTTCGATCTTTCTTTCCTCGTCTGCTTTTGTTTTTTAAAGTTTGAACCTGAAGAAATCAGCGTAAAGAAAAGAAAAAGAAACTTCAAACATCAACTGAAAGCTGGTCCTTTGCAGAGTGTGAGGAGGGAGAGGAGGGAGGGGCGGGGGCTGCTCGGTGTGAGTGGTTCGTTTTATTTTGGCGGGGTGTGTCGGGCAGGTGGCTGGAGCAGGACAGCGGTACAAAGACATTTTTATATCGAGAACCTTATAAGACACAAGTTCAGCACACAACCTGAAAAAAACCTCATTAAACTGAAAATAAAATGTAGTGTTAAAAATAAAAATAAAAACAAAGGTCTGTCTCACTCCCAGCTGAGCGAGGGGATCAGGGTCCTGGCCCCGCCCCCCTCACTGTTGACCCCCCAAGGACAGACAGATTGTGAGTTTGTGTTGTGGGACCAGTAGAGGACTGGTCTCAGAGGGTTCTCCATCAGGTGTTCCAGCAGGAGTGGAAACTTGATGCAGAGGGAAGTCCTGAAACGGATCCACGATGAGCTGAAGGACTTCCTGTTCTGGTTTCAGTCTACAGAGAGACGCCTTTTAGAAAAGACGACATCAAAACACAATTTCAAACAGGATTTAACTCAGACTTGGGCTCCAAACATCACTAAAGGAGGCACATCCTCACAGACCAGGGACTCATTCCTCTCGCGGGGACGCTGCACGTTTCATTTTTGCTGATTGTGATGGAACAAAAAAACAAAATAAAGAGACAATCTGAGTCTGGAACAAACGATAAAGGTTTTCTTTTGGTGCTGATCAGGATGATGCAGCTCGCTGGCAGAAGCTCTCGTCTCGTGCACCTAATTAACGCATCACTTTGTCAGCTGTACAGAATCTGTCTCCATCATCTGACGTCGACTCTGCGCCGTGAATCTCTCTGCAGCAAGTTTCAGCTCCTGAAGTTTGGATTCTCCAAACGTTTACTCTTCCTCTTCTTGTGCAGTGTGGAGGTTTAACCTCACAGCTGACCGGAGGAGAGCGAGTCGTCATGGAAACACTTGATGCGCTCCAGCTTCACCTCCATGTTTCAGAGGCAGCGGGTGTCCCACGATGCTCCTGAAACAGGGATCTGAATGAAACCCAATGAGATCCTCCTCCCTCATGATGCTGTGAAGATGCTTCTGGAATGTTTCAGAGGTCAGGGGTCACAGCCGGCCATCCGGGGGAAAAGGAGAAGAAGAAAGCTTTCGTGACAGCGACGTTTGAGTGTTCAGAGAAGATCGACAGGCCTCCAGACAGACAGACTGACTGACAGACAGACAGGTGGTCTGTCTCTCCACCACACGTCTCCCTCCCCTCCTCGTCTCTTCTTCTTCTCTTCTTTCGTTTTGCATTCCTCCAAAAAGAAAAAAATAAAAACAACACTAGGAGCTAAAAAACAGATCAGCCTATTTACATACAGTCTCCAAGTCTGGGCGTGTGTGTGTGTGTGTGTGTGTGTGTGTGTGTGTGTGTGTGTGTGTGTGTGTGTTGGGTTTATATATAAATGTGTGTGTGTGTTATCAGAAGTTCAGAGTGTGTATCTCTGTCTTTGCTTGCATGTGTGTTTGTTCAGGAAGGAAGTTTACATGGATGTGTGTGTTAGTCTCTGACTGCATGTGTTAACTGCATGGATGTGTGTGTGTGTGTGTGTGTATGCTTGTGTGTGTGTGTGTGTGTGTAGAGTGGATAAACCTCTGTGTGTGTTCAGTAACGTGTGTTTTGATGTGTGTGTTCAGTCTGTGTCGGAGGAGGAGGAGGTTCCTGTTGAGGAGCTGTCATCAGAGGAGGAAGAGGAGCTGCCACTCAAACGGCTAGCCCCGCCCCCAGAGGCCCCGCCTCCTGCTGCCTTCTCTGGAGAGAGAGAGAGAGAGAGAGAGAGAGAGAGAGAGAGGGTGGGGTTAGCAGACCTTTCACCTGAAGTGAAACTGGAGAACGAGCTGATTGGTGGAGAAACTCACGCAGTAGCTTCCTCTGCTTCTTCTGCAGGCAGGATTTGACGTAACGTTCTAGCTCTCTGAGCGTGG